>CM042159.1:92975617-92983117 GCA_023376005.1 Doryteuthis pealeii | reverse complement strand
AAAAAATGATGTCAGGATAATGACATTATATTTAGGAGGGTGTAAGGTCTCGGATTGTGTAGGGGATTAAATAGTGTAGGTTCGACAATTCAAGCGATTGAAGAATACATAAATAAAAGTAAGGAAAGACTAATTGCAACAGCCAGAAAAGGCACTTGCAACATCTGCACAAAATCGACAAAAACTAGAAAACAGAAATGGGAAGAAAAACAACTATATGTTTCAAAAACAGTCTCTGAAGATGAAGTTTCTTAGAAATTGATTAGACAATGGACATCATTTTATTTTTCATACGCATTGTAATTGCCTTCTTAATATAAATAAATAATAATATACTTAACAATGCTTCAAGCAAATTATCAAATACTATATATATATATATATATATATTATATATATATATATATATATATAAAGAAAAGGCATTTATGATACAGCAACATCGTGTTTGACATTTAAACCCTGAAGATCCTTATGGTGAAACTCGAGTAGGTTATTTCAATACGCCATGTAATAGTATATATATATATATTACTCACCAGTTGTTTACAGACTTGAGTTCTCTGGTGATTGTAAGAACATCCATCCTCTAAGTTTGTTTGTATCAATTAATTGTTATGCCCTTGCTGGCAGTCCCAGATAGCTGTGAAGGTAAGGAGCTTGTCAGACGAAAATTCTGTCGGGTTTCAAACACGGCTAGAGTTAGCTGTTAAAAAGTCGGGCCACACTGATGAGATGTAAACTTTGAAACACGTGTCTGTGGATGACTCATATATATATAAGTCATCCACAGACCCCCCCCCACACACACATATATATATATATATATATATATGTGTGTGTGTGTGTGTGTGTGTGTGTGTGTGTGTGTGTTCTTGTGAACGTTGTTTGTTTGGTCTTTTTAAAGCATTGGAAATAAGAACAAAAACAAGAAAAACAGATAAGCAAATTATCAAATACTATTACAACTATATGGATATTTCAAGCGACAAACTAGAGAGACCGTACATGATACATAGACAGAATATATGTGCCAATACAAGAGGGGGAGGAAGTGTAGCCAATATTAAAGATTGCGTAGATGCGACAATTCGAGCGCCTGAAGAATGCACTAATAAAAGTAAGGAAAGACTAATTGCAACAAGCAGAAAAAAAAAAAACAATGGCACAAGCAGAAATACAAAAAACAGAAAAAAAACCTCTAGAAGGATTCTTTAAGCGACAAACTGCTGAACTCGCATTTGAGAAGAGCTGGACATGGCTAAGAAGAGGGAACCTCAAGAAAAAAAACGAATCTCTCATAATTACAGACAAGATAACGCCATGAGAACAAATATTATGAAGGCAAAAAATGATAAGTCGCAGCAGAATAGCAAGTGTAAAATGTGTGGAGACAAAGTCTAAACGGTTAATCATATTTTAAGGGAATGCAGCAAACTAACACAAAAGGAGTACAAGACTAGACACGACTGTGTAGGAAAGGTGATCTACCGGGAATTGAGCAATAAATTCAATTTTCACAATGTGACTAAGTGGTATATGCACAAACCGGAATCTGATTCAGAGAATGAGACGCGTGAAATCCTTTGAGACTTTGAGATGCAGACGGATCCCCTGATCCCGGATAGGAGACCAGACCTTGTGTTAATTAGCAAGAAGTCATATTGTCTGGGATCAAATACTCTATCGTAAAAAATAATATCAGGATGATGACAATATATTTATAAAAGTGTAGGGTCTCAAAGAAAGATTGTGGAGATGGAGTGAATAAATACGAGGTCAAGAGATGGGGAAGAGGTCTGCTTCTTCATAACGGGAAAGGGAATTGTCAGACTCGTGGTCACAAGAACAATGCCACTCATTTTATTGCCAATGTTAAAAATTCTCTCTGAATCGGTCTCGAAAACAAGTTTTGAACAAATTTTGGCGTAGTCACTGATGAGGCTATTATTTCTGTATATATCAGTGGAAATAAACTTATAACTGCTAATATGACCGATATTTAAGCCCTTTTCTTATATATATATATATATATATATATATATATATATATATATTAAAAGCTTTGAAAAAAATGGACTGAAACATCGAGATCAGCTCCGCCTAACTTTAAAACAAAAACTTCTGACTTTAGAATATTTCTTCTGTCAGTGGGGCTTCATAGCTCGCGGCAAGGCTTGGCTGCTACCACACTCGAGGAAACACAAAATATCTTCTTGATAGCATACACAATATGGGAGGAAACAAATCACTCACTGACACTCATCTATCGTTCACGATAGGAGAGTCCACCATATATATATATATATATATATATATATATATGGAGAATAAGTGTTTAATTGGAGTCGTACCTAATTTTGAAAATTAATTAATTAATAATGAATTAGGCGGAATACCTATTAAATGTATGGCTAAACAAATCGAGAAAAATCAATCTCTGTATGTACATTTCGGCCTATTAGGCCTCATCAGCAGAGCTATAGATCGGAAGACCGCCCTGTGCGTGATTTGAAACCGGACTGCCAAGCTGACAGGCCGATCCCATAACCCCAACACCAAACGAACTTCTTAGATTTTATGATTTGTTTAGAGTAGGTTAACATTCCTCTTCTAGTGACTTTTATTACACGACGATGTGGTAAGTTGTAAACAAGGTTTGTTTAGAATGGCTTTTTGCCGATAATTTTTTGGAGAATAAGTGTTTAATTGGAGTCGTACCTAATTTTGAAAATTAATTAATTAATAATGAATTAGGCGGGAATACCTATTAAATGTATGGCTAAACAAATCGAGAAAAATCAATCTCTGTATGTACATTTCGGCCTATTAGGCCTCATCAGCAGAGCTATAGATCGGAAGACCGCCCTGTGCGTGATTTGAAACCGGACTGCCAAGCTGACAGGCCGATCCCATAACCCCAACACCAAACGAACTTCTTAGATTTTATGATTTGTTTAGAGTAGGTTAACATTCCTCTTCTAGTGACTTTTTATTATAGAATGGCTTTTTGCCGATAATTTTTTGGAGAATAATAATTGGAGTCGTACCTAATTTTGAAAATTATATATATATATATATATATGTAATCATCCACAGACACTGTGTTTCGACGTATCACGTCTCTTCTGTGTGGCCAGAAATGTGTAAGCTAACTACAGCCAGGATAAAACCCGATCGATTCAGCATCAATCGGACAGCTTAACCGCTCGGCTATCGTCACCTACAGTATGGGAAGGGGACTTTAACTGTTTCAATACACACATCAGTATATATATAAAGGCTGCCATAGAGTACTGCATCCCATTTTATAGGAGAGCGTTGCGTTTACGATATATATATATATATATTATTTATTTATATTAAGAAGGCAATTACAATGCGTATAAAAATAAAATAATGTCCAGTGTCTAATCAATTTCGAAGAATAGACACTGGACATTATTTTATTTTTATATACGCATTGTAATTGCCTTCTTAATATAAATAAATAATAATATACTTAACAATGCTTCAAGCAAATCATCAAATACTATATATATATATATATATATATATATATATATATGAAGAAAAGGCAATATGTATGTATATATATATATATATATGTATGAGAAGTAAATACACAAACGATGTGTTTTTGATATGGCTTTTTTAGCCGACAATTTTTGGGAGAATATGTGCTTAATTGAAGTCGCATCTAATTTTGAAAGTTAGTCAATTAATAATTAATTAATTAGGTGGGCATACCTATTCAAATGTAAGGCTAAACAAATCGAGAAAAATCATATATATATGTATGCATATGTATATATGGAGAAAAGATATATATATATGTATGCATATGTATATATGGAGAAAAGATATATATATATATATATATATATATATATATATATATATATATATATATATTATTATTATTAATGTGTATGGTTGGCACTAGTATACTAGAAAAAGTAATAGTAATCCAACGTACAGTGTTATTAGAAGAGTGCTCAATATCTGTGATAGAGCGTTGATAGTTCAATGAGAAATCAAAACAAATAAAAGTTTTTGCTTTTATTTATTTAATTACGGATGTAACTTACACAATTTCTGTCATTTTCAAAGGAACTTTTCGTCTTACCCGATGAATGCTTTCAGCAAGAAACCGCTGGTTGTAATACCGTTCCCGTAATTAAATAAATAAAAGCAAAAACTTTTATTTGTTTTGATTTTCTCATTAACTATATATATATATATATATATATATATATTAGTTTATATTTTATATACCTGCTTAGGTAATCGTGACATGTTCATCTCAATGACTCTTAAGTGAATTGGAATCGTCCCAAGAAATGGACACTACAAAGTGAAAGTTTTTTGACAAAACGTTTTGATCGTCAAAAAGAAAATCAAGAAAAAAAAAAAAAGGACTGACCACGAAATCTGAGTAATCTTTTATTTTTACTTTTATCTTTTTTTCTTATTCTGATTTATTAGTCGTGTTAAAAAAGTATCGAGATAGAAATTAATAATAAAGGTGATAATTTTTGTTCCATATTTTTGATTTCTGGCGTATTTCTTATACTAAATCGAATATTGACTTTGAAACAATGGTTCTATTATTATATGAGATTTTTTCGAAGAATGTTGGCACTGAAGCTGTATTTACCAGAAATGAACAAGCGATTTACAAACATAAATAACAACTATCTAAGATAGATAAATAGACAGATAGATGTGAACAGACTGATATATATATATATATATATATATATATATATATATATATATATATATATATATATATATATATATATATATATATATATATATATGGGAGTAAATATGGAAATTAAATCCGACAATATAAAGAAAATTTGAAAAAACAAGTATTCCGAAATTGGGATGAATTTAATATCGATGTTTAAAACATTTCGGTTACATTGAACCTTCATCGGGATGTCTCTTGGGGTGAAGAAAATGATGGATGTTTTTATATGTGACAGGAGATGAAAATCTTTTTAGTTATGTAACTGTATTTGATCAGCGTTTTATTTTTGAAAGGCAAGTCGCGATAATAATCAGTCCATTAATACTTTTTCTCGTCTTTTGCATTTCTTCGAGTGGCGTCACGCGTCATGACACCTTCGCGTGAGTAGATCGCGACTTGCCTTTCAAAATTAAAACGCTGATCAAATACAGTTACATAACTAAAAAGATTTTCATCTCCTGTCACATATAAAAACATCCATCATTTTCTTCACCCCAAGAGACATCCTGATGAAGGTTCAATGTAACCGAAATGTTTTAAACATCGATTATTAAATTCATCCCAATTTCGGAATACTTGTTTTTTCAAATTTTCTTTATATATATATATATATATATATATATATATATATATATATATATATATATATAATATTTCGGCTAAAAGCCATATCAAATAAACACAGTGTTTATTTACTTACTCTCATACTGTCGTGTAGCAAGTCAATAAAAATTGGAATATAAATAAGTTCAAAACAGATGAAGAATCTGGGATAGGCCAGCTGGTGTAGTGGTTAGAATCTCCGCCAGTTAGCTTGGCAGTCGAGGTTTCGAGTCACACACGGAGCAGTCTCCCATGTCTATAACCTTGCTGATGAGACCTAATAGGTTGAAATGTACATTCAGGGATTGACATTTTCTCGATTTGTTTAGCCTTACATTTGAACATATATGCCCGCCTAAAATTCAATAATTATTAAATAATCAATTTTCAAAAATTAGGTATGACTTCAATTCTCATATATATATGTATATGTATATATATATCTTATTATATTATAATTGTTTGTATGTCTGTAACCGAAACTATATTACTATTCAAGTCACAATTCCCTTTAGTTATTTACATCACATTCTCCATGATTTTATTTTTCATTTAAACCTCAATTATTAATAAAATTGTTTTACATTATTAATACTGTTGACCATATATACATACTAATAACATGCAATTGTATTTATATATACAACAAAATAGCGGTTTACAGTGTGATTTGAAAGGCTAATTTGCATATTGATCTTAAAAATTTGATTTTAATAAATATATGCTTAGTATTATTGATTTTAATTGTTTGGTTTTATATTAATGAATATGAGCAAAAATCTCGGGGATAAATCTTAAAAGAAATCGATTAACAAGAAGAAATAACTGTAATATTATTCTTTACTTACTATTTTAACTAAATAGTTAAATTAGGAAAATTTACCAATGAAAGACGGGAGTAAGGGAAAATGTTGGAAGAGTTAGTTTCAAAGTTGTTCTATTTTTCAATCATACCCCCTCTGTTCCAAATCTTTTTATCTGCATTCTTATTCAGTTTCATTAGCCTTTCTAATTTAATATGATATTTTATTATATTAAAAGTTAAATACTTGCACCCGGAGGGTTCATATATTTGCTAGTATATATAATTATAATATTACTCGCATTTTATATATATATATGTGTGTATGTGTGTGTGTGTAGTATTGTATAATATTGTTCTCAACTAGATGGACGGTAGATCAGCGTCAGGAGAAATGATTTGCGTGTGTGTGTGTGCGTGTGAGTAGTATGGGTGTGTGTGTGTGTGTATTTTTGCGTTTGTGTGTGTGTGTGTATTTGTGTGTTTGTGTTTGTATGTGTGTGTGATCTAGTTAACTTTGTCTACTACATCAAATCAATACGTCTTTGAAGACATCAGTGGCGATTTTTTCGCATGTGTGTCATGGAAATTCATCGAAACTTTCATAGTTCCCCCTAAAAAGAAAACTTTACTTCTTTCTCCGTTTCACCCTCTCCATTTATTAACGGGTCGTGATGTTGATCGCCTTTGCATGCCACATCCTCCAAGACACAATTGACGCCGCAGAGGCTGCACGAAGACGGCACGATTCTTGGCACAGCTTCCAACGAGATGTTCCCCAGTTTATGAACCAGAAACGCTTTCGGTTCTGTAAGGACTTTTTTGGCGGGAAACTAAAGAACGGTTCCAATGACAAGGATAAAAATGTTTTCCTTTTTGGTAAGAGGTCGCCAAGGGGAGATAATTAAAAAAGATTTAAAAAGAAAACTGTTTTATGAGAGGAAAGTAAAATGGGAATGTAAGGAAATATAGATAGAAATGAGTAAGTGAATACAAGGGTCACTTCTCATCAGCGGTTTCTCTCTTTGGAGTTTCAGTTATCCGCGGTCAGTGTATAATTATTTTCCTTAATCATGGGTCCGAGGGGAATCGTGATTTTGATAATTCACCCAAAAAGAAAAATTCGAAGACTTTACACAATTTAATAAAGAGATAAGAAATGGGCGATTATCACTGTTTTTAATATATATATATATATATATATATATATATATATATATATATATATATATATAAAAGTAATTGGTAATTTGCTTGAAGCATTGTTAAGTATGTTATAAAATAATAAAATTCGAAGGCAATACAATGCCGTAAAAAATAAAGACAAAAAGAT
>CM042159.1:92965617-92970617 GCA_023376005.1 Doryteuthis pealeii | reverse complement strand
TATATATATATATATATATATATATATATATATATATATAAGGACCTAAATGAGTCAAAATTCTGAGTCTGACTCAGAATTATCCTGTAGAACCATTCGGGTGAAACCTGGGTAGATGGTGTCTGATTCATGTAAGTGTTTCTATTTATGCTCTCCTCAATGTATTAAACACTTTTCTACATACAAAACTTAGAAAATTCACCCGCTTTTATCTTTTCTTTTGGCCACTACATACGATACTGGTGATAAATTTCAGAAAGTAACGATGTACCGGTCTTTTCTTTGTTTTAATTCTTTTCCCAAGAGGTCAGTTTGAATTCTTTTCCTTTGAAAAACTGAATTACCTGGGTTTTTTCCACACTGGTAGAATTTAGAATTAAAAATCAACAATATATATATATATATATATATATATATATATATTGTAAACAAGGTTTGTTTAGAATGGCTTTTTGCCGATAATTTTTTGGAGAATAAGTGCTTAATTGGAGTCGTACCTACGTTTGGTGTTGGGGTTATGGGATCGGCCTGTCAGCTTGGCAGTCCGGTTTCAAATCACGCACAGGGCGGTCTTCCGATCTATAGCTCTGCTGATGAGGCCTAATAGGCCGAAATGTACATACAGAGATTGATTTTTCTCGATTTGTTTAGCCATACATTTAATAGGTATTCCCGCCTAATTCATTATTAATTAATTAATTTTCAAAATTAGGTACGACTCCAATTAAGCATATATATATATATATATATATATATATATAATTTAATATACCAAGCGTGTTTGTAGATCCCTTCGGAGAGAAAAAAACTAGCAGAGAGTTTGATTGTAAAAATATACTACCAAACATCAACCAGGAAGAAAAAAATTTTTGAAAAAAAGAAAAGACCAAGATATTCGTACCAACAAAAAATAATCTATTGGTACAGTATTTGGCCAAAAGAAAAAAAACAATTTATATGTATATATATGTATATAAGATATATATATATTCATATAACCGCTAGGAGAAGCTAATCTGTAAAAAGTGCTCGATACCTAAGTAGAGCCAAGTAATAAAGATAATCTACTGAGTCAGACGAACCTACTATTAGTTTCGCATTAAATATTTTTTAATATTTTTTAATTAAACAATAAACTTATAGCGTTCTGTGTTTTTATTGGTCAGTATGATTTGATAATTTAAATGATTACTGTGGTTAGTAGTATTTATTGGTCTTGCTCCTTTTCTTCTACAGTCAGATTTTAGCCCTGAAGAGCTTTATGCGAAACTATATATATATATATATATATATATATATATATATATATATATATATATATATATATATATATATATATATATATATATATATATATATATATATATATATATATATATATATATATATATATATATATATATATATATATATATATATATATATAGAAGAAGAAGAAGAAGAAGAAGAAGAAGAAGAAGAAGAAGAAGAAGAAGAAGACTTTCTTTTGTTTATATAAAAAAATTAACATTTTATAACCGAAAATATTTTAGGTGTATTCCTTTAGGATCGAAACGTTACCTCCTTCCACTTATATGAATTTCATTTTTGTGGATTTCGTTTTTAAAATATACGAAGTATATCAGAAAAGTTTCAGGTTGATCGCATTCTTCGATGTGAGGGGCATCGTCGATTGCGAGTTCTTGCCGCAGGTCCAGATGATCAACCAACGTGTCTACAAAGAGATTCTGCGGCTTTTGCTTAATTCAGGGCGTGAGAAGAAGTGAGAGATATGGCAGGACAATCCGTTCCCTTGATGACCCCCCTTGAGCTAGGGAAAGAGGGAAAAATGACATGTAGCCAGGTCGGGAGAGTAGGGAGATTGTTGTAGCACAGTGATGTTCTTCTGGGCCTGGAACTCTCGAATACTCAGGGCAGTATAGGCAGGTGCGTTGTCCTGGTGAAGATCCCACAAATTACGCTACATGTGGTTGAGAAATCAGGAGATTTAATCCTATTTATCCATTCAATACTTTCTTTCCTTTATTTCTCTTTTCAACATACCGTCGGATTCACTTCCATTTTCATTTTACATTTAGCTCAGTCGGTAGAGCGTTCGGCTAGAAACCACAAGGTTCCTAGTTTGATACCGGTCCTCGCCAACTCAGCGTATGAGTAGCACAGGGATCTGTGCGGTAAAGTAAGGAGGTAGGTGTGGCGCTCCACCTCAGATGCTAAATACAATCTCCTTGGTCTAGCGCTATTGAAAAGGGGATAGACTCCCTCGCTGACTGGCTGATACCGACTTTAGGCCGCCCCGTCGACTTTACTACTATATATATATATATATATATATATATATATAAGGCATGGGGTGTAATGGTTATCATCATAGGAAATAGACACGGTGGGATGAGTTCAAATCCTGGACAAGGCTGTTTGCATTTCACATAGCAGTAATACCCTTTGGAAAGGTATGAATCCAACTATTCTCTCTCCAACTATGGCATGAATTCATTTGTTGTTTCCCTAGCTGTGGCTGCCCAGTCAGCTGGAGTGTTAGAATACAACAGCTGCACCTCTGCAGAGGGGTAACACTCCCCCAATGGAGCCACCTGTTGGCTATGGGTGGTGACCCGTGATGCTTAAGGATGGAACCCAGGTGGTTGAGCAGTCCATGACATGCAATACTCCACTTTGGCCCTTACTTAGGCTAGACGGATGGTAGATGCTGCAGAGTCTCATATCCCAAATCCGTGAGCTTCTGTAGTGTCATGCTGGCAACACGTCTCAAACTCAAAGTAAATGAAATAAAAGAAAACAAAAGGGAGAAAACAAAAGAAATTTACCTAACATTACATATATAAAATTATATACATATATATATATATATATATATATATATATATATATATATATTTATATTATATATATTATATATATATATATATATATAATAATATTATATATATATATATATAATATATATATATATATTATATATATATATATATATAATCAATGGTGATATTATGGTTTCACACTCATTTATATATATATATATATATATATATATATATATAATATATATAAATATATGATAAGTTGTAAACAAGGTATGTTTGGAATGGCTTTTTTTGCCGAGAATTTTTGGGAGAATATGTGCCTAATTAGAGTCGTACCTAATTTTGAAAATTATCACGCACAGGGCGGCCTTCCTATCTATAGCTCTGCTGATGAGGCCTAATAGGCCGAAATGTACATACAGAGATTGATTTTTCTCGATTTGTTTAGCCTTACATTTAAATAGGCATTCCCGCCTAATTCATTATTAGTTAATTAATTTTCAAAATTAGGTACGACTCTAATTAAGCACATATTCTCCCAAATATATATATATATATATATATATATATATATATATATATATATATAATATATATTCAAGCTTAAACAAATTTGTTTGTGTTAGAAATGAAGCAGAGATAGAAAAACTACAAATTCTTTCCAACTAGCTGAACTACTCATCTACGCTGGGTAAGAGATACAGAGTATTGTTTCTGTCAGTTAATGTGAAATAGTTGAATATATATATATATATTTCGCATTTGCCCTCTCTTAATAATCGACATGGTTTTTTCAATATATCTCCGTTTTTAGCTAAAATAGTGTTAAACAATTACAAAATACCAGGCTTCATTTAATTATTTATTTAGTTATCATTCCCACTTTGTTCCCTTAATAACCGACATGTATTATTTATTATATCTCCGTTTCTAGTTAAATAGTGTTAAATAATTACTAAATACCAGGCTTCATTTAATTATTTATTTAGTTATCATTCCCACTTTGTTCCCTTAATAACCGACATGTATTATTTATTATATCTCCGTTTCTAGTTAAATAGTGTTAAATAATTACTAAATACCAGGCTTCATTTAATTATTTATTTAGTTATCATTCCCACTTTGTTTCCCTATGTTCTCTTAAAAATAATCAGTCCATTAATACTTTTTCTCGTCCTTTGCATTTCTTCGAGTGGCGTCACGCGTCATGACACCTTCGCATGAGTAGATCGCGACTTGCCTTTCAAAATTAAAACGCTGATCAAATACAGTTACATAACTAAAAAGATTTTCATCTCCTGTCACATATAAAAACATCCATCATTTTCTTCACCCCAAGAGACATCCTGATGAAGGTTCAATGTAACCGAAATGTTTTAAACATCGATTATTAAATTCATCCCAATTTCGGAATACTTGTTTTTTCAAATTTTCTTTATATTGTCGGATTTAATTTCCATATTTACTCCCATATATATATATATATATATATATATATATATATATATATATATATATGGGAGTAATTATGGTAATAAATCTGACAATATCAAGAAATTTAAAAAATAAAGTGTTCCAAAAATAAGATGTATTTATTTATCGACGCTTAAACGTTTCAGTTTCTTTAAACCTTCATCAGGATGTATTATGGGGTGAAGAAATTGATGCATGTTCTATAGATGACAGGAGATGAAAAATATTTATAATTTTTTTTTGTTGTGTAACTGCATTTGTTCAGCATATAATTTAAGCATCGATAAATAAATTCATCTTATTTTTGGAACACTTATTATTTTCAAATTTCTTAATATATATATATATATTAAAGAAATGGATACAATAGACGATTAATTTCAGCCGATTACACGTGTGTTCATTGAATAAGATGTTACGTAACATCTTATTCAATAAACACACGTGTAATCGGCTGCAATTAATCGGTACCTCGATTAATTCAGTGGATTTAGCCCTGAAGATCCTTATGGTGAAACTCGAGTAGGTTTCTATTGTATCCATTTCTTTAA
Source organism: Doryteuthis pealeii (assembly GCA_023376005.1). Taxonomy (NCBI): domain Eukaryota; kingdom Metazoa; phylum Mollusca; class Cephalopoda; order Myopsida; family Loliginidae; genus Doryteuthis; species Doryteuthis pealeii. Next base: position 92,965,768 of record CM042159.1, on the reverse strand, counting down.
TAAATTTGCTCTACTTTGTATTCAGCACTTTGTATGTGTTTTATTGCTGACTTAACCCCTTGATTTTGTGCCTCCAACGATCGTGCCCATATTCGGTAAGCCACCTTTTTATCTATAAAACACACACACACACACCACACACACACCAACA
>CM042159.1:92937319-92962319 GCA_023376005.1 Doryteuthis pealeii | reverse complement strand
GAAGTAATGAAAGGAAATTTTAAAACAAACGCTTGAAGCGAAATTCTTATCACTAGAAAATATCTGCACCCTCCGGGTGCAAGTATTTAGGTTTTGATGTAATCAAATATTGTATCAAATTATAAACTATTTAGAAAAATGATAAACTGAAGGGGTATAACGAAAAATAGAACAGCTTTAAATCTAATTCTTCCATCATTTTTCATCACACCCGTCTTTCATTTTTCCTAATTTATCTATTTAGTTAGATTATGAAGTATTTAATAAAATTACAGTTCTTTCGTCTTGTTTATGGATTTCTTTTAATATTTTTCCCCGAGATTTTTGCTCAGATTCGTTAAGAGAAAATCAAACAATTAGAAATCAATAATATTAAGCATAAATTTATTAAAATCAAATTCTTAATATCAATATGCAAATTAGCCTTCCCATTCACACTGTAAACCGCTATTTTGTTGAATATATAAATATACTTGCATGTAATTAGTATGTAGATTAATCCACAGTATTAATAAGATATAACAATTTTTCTCAATAATTGAGGTTTAAACAAAAATAAATTCAAGGTGAATGTGACGTAAATAACTAAGGGAATTGTGACTTGAGTAGTGATTTAGTTTCGGTTACAGATAGACAAACACACAATCTCCATTATAATAAGATATGCCTAAAAAAACCAAAAAACATTAAGAATCTCTTCGATATTCAAGAAAATGATTTATCAACAAACAAAGCCAATCAAAACAAAGAAACCTACATTGGCGGTTATTTAATATCTTTAATTCTAATTTCATAGAATGAATATTCATAGTGTTTCTCATAGATAGATACACCCACTAACATTTTTATTCCACCCTGTCAGCGACCACACTGAAATCCCCTAAGTTCATATTTGTAAACATTGTTTTCTTTCTTTCTTTCTTTCTTTCCTCCATTCTTTCTTTCTTTCTTTCTTTTTTTCTGTCTTTCATTCTTTCTTCGTTTAGGTTCTTCCTTTCTTTCTACTCATTTGCATTATGTTTTTTCTTTCTTTCTTTCTTCTTTCTTTCTTTCCTCCCTCTTTCTTCTTTTTTTCTTTTTTTCTGTTCATTCTTTCTTCTTTAGTTCTTCCTTTCTTCTACTCATTTGCATTATGTTTTCTTTCTTTCTTTCTTTCTTTCTTTCTTTCTTTCTTTCTTTCTTTCTTTCTTTCCTCTTCTTTCTTTCTTTCTTTCTTTCTTCTTTCTTTCTGTCTTTCATTCTTTCTTCGTTTAGGTTCTTTCTTTCTTTCTACTCATTTGCATTATGTTTTCTTTCTTTCTTTCTTTCTTTCTTTCTTTCCTCCTTCCTTTCTTTCTTTCTTTCTTTTTTTCTGTCTTTCATTCTTCTTCGTTTAGGTTCTTCCTTTCTCTACTCATTTGCATTATGTTTCTTCTTTCTTTCTTTCTTCTTTCTTTCTTTCTTTCTTCCTCCCTTCTTTCCTTTCTTTCTTTTTTTCTGTCTTTTCATTCTTTCTTCGTTTAGGTTCTTCCTTTCTTTCTACTCATTTGCATTATGTTTTCTTTCTTCTTTCTTTCTTTCTTTCTTTCTTTCTTTCTTTCTCCCTTCTTTCTTTCTTTCTTTCTTTTTCTGTCTTTCATTCTTTCTTCGTTTAGGTTCTTCCTTTTTCTACTCATTTGCATTATGTTCTTTCTTTCTTTACTCATTCATTATGTTATTTCTTTCTTTCTTTCTTTCTTTCTTTCTTTCCTATTTCTTTCTTTCTTTCTTTTTTCTGTCTTTCATTCTTTCTTCGTTTAGGTTCTTCCTTTCTTTCTACTCATTTGCATTATGTTTTCTTTCTTTCTTTCTTTCTTTCTTTCTTTGCTCCCTTCTTTTCTTTCTTTCTTTCTGTCTTTCATTCTTTCTTCGTTTAGGTTCTTCCTTTCTTTCTACTCATTTGCATAATGTGTTTCTTTCTTTCTTTCTTCTTTCTTTCCTCCCTTCTTTCTTTCTTTCTTTCTTTCTTTCTGTCTTTCATTTTTCTTCGTTTAGGTTCTTCCTTTCTTTCTACTCATTTGCATTATGTTTTTCTTTCTTTCTTTCTTTCCTTCTTCTCTTTGCTCCCTTCTTTCTTTCTTTCTTTCTTTCTGTCTTTCATTCTTTCTTCGTTTAGGTTCTTCCTTTCTTTCTACTCATTTGCATTATGTTTCTTTCTTCTTTCTTCTTTCTTTCTTTCTTTCTTTCTTTCTTTCCTTCTTTCTTTCTTTCTTTCTTTCTGTCTTTCATTCTTTCTTCGTTTAGGTTCTTCCTTTCTTTCTACTCATTTGCATTATGTTTTCTTTCTTTCTTTCTTTCTTTCTTTCTTTGCTCCCTTCTTTCTTTCTTTCTTTTTCTGTCTTTCATTCTTTCTTCGTTTAGTTCTTTCCTCTTCTACTCATTTGCATAATGTTTCTTTCTTTCTTTCTTTCTTTTCTTTCTTCTTCCTCCTTCTTTCTTTCTTTCTTTCTTTCTGTCTTTCATTCTTTCTTCGTTTAGGTTCTTCCTTTCTTTCTACTCATTTGCATAATGTTTTCTTTCTTTCTTTCTTTCTTTCTTTCTCCCTTCTTTCTTTCTTTCTTCTTTCTTCTGTCTTTCATTCTTTCTTCGTTTAGGTTCTTCCTTTCTTTCTACTCATTTGCATTATGTTTCTTTCTTTCTTTTTCTTTCTTTCTTTCTTTCCTCCCTTCTTTCTTCTTTTCTTTCTTTCTGTCTTTCATTCTTTCTTCGTTTAGGTTCTTCCTTTCTTCTACTCATTGCATTATGTTTTCTTTCTTTCTTCTTTCTTTCTTTCTTTCCTCCCTTCTTTCTTTCTTTCTTTCTTTTCTGTCTTTCATTCTTTCTTCGTTTAGGTTCTTCCTTTCTTTCTACTCATTTGCATTATGTTTCTTCTTTCTTTCTTTCTTTCTTTGTCCCTTCTTTCTTTCTTTTTTCTTTTTTCTGTCTTTCATTCTTTCTTCGTTTAGGTTCTTCCTTTCTTTCTACTCATTTGCCATTATGTTTTCTTTCTTTCTTTTTTCTTTCTTTCTTTCTCCTTCTTTCTTTCTTTCTTTCTTTCTTCTTTCTTTAGGTTCTTCCTTTCTTTCTACTCATTTGCATTTATGTTTTCTTTCTTTCTTTCTTTCTTTCTTTCTTTCTTTCCTCCCTTCTTTCTTTCTTTCTTTCTTTCTGTCTTTCATTCTTTCTTCGTTTAGGTTCTTCTTTCTTTCTACTCATTTGCATTATGTTTTCTTTCTTTCTTTCTTTCTTTCTTTCCTCCCTTCTTTCTTTCTTTCTTTCTTTCTGTCTTTCATCTTTCTTCGTTTAGGTTCTTCCTTTCTTTCTACTCATTTGCATTAAGGTTCTTTCTTTCTTTCTTCTTTCTTTCTTCTCCCTTCTTTCTTTCTTCTGTCTTTCATTCTTCTTCGTTTAGGTTCTTCCTTTCTTTCTACTCATTTGCATTATGTTTTCTTTCTTTTCTTTCTTTCTTCTTTCTTTACTTTTCTCTTCCTCCCTTCTTTCTTTCTTTCTTCTTTCTGTCTTCATTCTTTCTTCGTTAGGTTCTCCTTTCTTTCTACTCATTTGCATTATGTTTTCTTTCTTTCTTCTTTCTTCTTCTTTCATTCCTCCCTTCTTTCTTCTTTCTTTCTTCTGTCTTTCATTCTTTCTTCGTTTAGTTCTTCCTTTCTTTCTACTCATTTGCATTATGTTTTCTTTTCTTTCTTTCTTTCTTTCTTTCTTTCTTTCATTCCTCTTCTTTCTTTCTTTCTTTATTCTGTCTTTCATTCTTTCTTCGTTTAGTTCTTCCTTTTTTTACTCATTTGCATTATGTTTTCTTTCTTTCTTTCTTTCTTTCTCCCTTCTTTCTTTCTTTCTTTTTTCTGTCTTTCATTCTTTCTTCGTTTAGTTCTTCCTTTCTTTCTACTCATTTGCATTATGTTTTCTTTCTTCTTTCTTTTCTTCTTTCATTCCTCCCTTCTTTCTTTCTTCTTTCTTTCTGTCTTTCATTCTTTCTCGTTTAGTTCTTCCTTTTCTTTTACTCATGCATTATGTTTTCTTTCTTTCTTTCTTTCTTCTTTCTTTCCTCCCTTCTTCTTTCTTTCTTCTTTCTGTCTTTCATTCTTTCTTCGTTTAGGTTCTTCCTTTCTTTCTACTCATTTGCATTATGTTTCTTTCTTTCTTTCTTTCTTTCTTCATCCTCCCTTCTTCTTTCTTTCTTTTTTCTGTCTTTCATTCTTTCTTCGTTTAGGTTCTTTCTTTCTACTCATTTGCATTATGTTTTCTTTTTTCTTTCGGTGTTTTCTACTACCTGCTTCTTTCTTTTCTTTATTCTTTTGTCATCTTTCTTTCTTCTTCTTTCTTTCTTTCTTCTTCTTCTCCTTCTTCTTTCTTTTCTTTCTGTCTTCATCTTTCTTCGTTTAGGTTCTTACTTTCTTTCTACTCATTTGCATTATGTTTTCTTTCTTTCTTTCGTGTGTTTCTACTTACCTGCTTCTTTTCTTTGCTTTATTTCTTTCATTCTTCTTTCTTTCTTTTCTTCCTTCTTTCTATGTTTTCTACTCAACTGCTTCTTTCTTTCTTTCTTTCTTTCTTTCTCTTTCTTTCTTTCTTTCTTTTAATTTTCTTTCTTTCTTTTCTTTCTTTCTTTTCTTTTTCTTCTTTTCTTTTCGTTTTTCTAGTTCTTTCTTTTCTTTCTTTCTTCTTTCTTTTCTTTCTTCTTTCTTTTTCTTCCTTTCTTTCTACTCATCATTGTTTTCTTTCTTTCTTTCTCTTTCTTTCTTTCTTTCTTTCTTTCTTTCAATGTTTTTCTAGTAATTCTGTTTCTTTTCTATCTTTCTTTCTTCTTTCTTTCTTTCTTTAGATCTTCCTTCTTTCAACTCATTTGCATTGTTTCTTTCTTTCTTTCTTTCTTCCTTTCTTTCTATGTTTTTCTACTCAACTGCTTCTTTCTTTCTTTCTTTCTTTCTTTCTTTTTTTCTTTCAATTGTTTTCTAGTAATCTGTTTCTTTCCATCTTTCTTTCTTTCTTTCTTTCTTTCTTTCTTTCTTTCTTTAGATGCTTCCTTTCTTTCTACTCATTTGCATTGTTTCCTTCCTTCTTTCTTTCTTTCTTTCTTTCTTTCTTTCTTTCTGTAAATGTCTATTTGGCAAATGGTAATCGTTACTATTGTAAGATTCAAAGTTAATAATTGAACAACAGCTCGGACACGTTTGTTAGACAAAACATTTAATAGTTGTACAGCACATGGTAACAATAAGATACATAAAGTACATAGATGCATAAGATACAAATAAGATATAAGAGTAGAGATAAAAGGACACATTCATGAATGGTAAATACAAGATACAATATTTAGGTATAAACGAGATACCCAAATGTACATAAAATATAAATGTTACAGACATGGAACTAAAGGATAGTCCATGCTATATAAAAAGACTTACAGTAATGTAAGGGGGGCCAAAGCCCCACCGAGAGCGGGGTAGACATAAGTCTAACCCATGTGCTCGTTCAGATGCAGTAAGGAAAGAGAGAGAAGCATTTGAATCAGCCGCTTATATACAAGAAGTCCCCTAGTTGGAACAAACGGCAACACAGCGGGAAGATAACTCTTCCAGGCAAAGGGAAAATAATTCCCTACACTATAAAAGCCAAATCCAGTGGAAGTGCAGTGTTATCATTGTAGGAAATGGACACAGCAACAGGAGTTCAAATCAATTTCTTACCTATCTCATCTCGTTCAAGAGAAAGAAGGAAAAAGAAAAAGAAGAAACCTCGTCTATAACCATTGTTAAATTGCCAGCCATAAGATGGGTTCTATTAAAGTCAGTTTTTCCACGTAACGATCAGTTGATGGATGAAGACACTTAAAAAGAATAGAAAAAAAAGGTTCTGTATCTTGTGATGTCGATTGAAAGAAACGTGCATGTCATAACGGCTGATGAACAATGGGAACCTTTTGTTTTTCCTTTGTTCGTTTAGGGACAGATAGCTGTGAGAAAGGATTAATTCGATACGGTTAAAACGAAAAAGAAAAACAAAAAACAAAAAGTGCTTAGTGTTTCTATAAACCTAAGAGGAGTGGTTCACAGATAGATGTGCAAATTTATAGATTTGTGTGTGTGTCTTTTATTTGTACACAATTTCGATTGGAGGAGAAATAGAAAATGCATTAAAGAATAAATGTAAAATAGATTAGTTGTGAATGGGGTTTTGTAAGATTTATTGTTAACTTACAAGAAGATGGGATCGTCATAATTACTGTTAAGTGTATGAATATCTATATATCTATCTATCCATCGCAGTTTCTTCATTTCTGATCTATCTATGTTAATACACACACACACACACACACACACACACACATTATATATATATATATAATATATACGGCGATAAGAGATCAAATCCTTAATGAAGGCAAGCAGAAAAACGTATGAGAAACTCTGATTTGAAATCTTGCATACACCTTGATATCCTTCTAACTAAGAAAAACGCCAAATTTGGTTACTGATTTTTACTAATTAAGGGATATAATTAATAATTAATTAAGCCAAAATCATCCAATTTGCGGAACTTTCCGTATACCAACTCCTGCTGATAATAAAATATTGTTCATTGTCTGCTTTTTGTTACAACGATATCAGCAGTGAGGTTTAATTTTTTAAATATTTATATGGTTGAAAAGAAAAAATAATCCTTCTAAATATGTCATTTGTATGTGTTTTTATTCATTGAATTATTTTTTACAGTGAGTTGAAAAATATACTTTGCTTCGGACAGCTGATATGTATGATTTTTTTTTCATACTAAATTTTAACGTAAAATCAAATCTTATTTATCGCATATTTCTGTTCCTTACTTTAAAATATTCATTTGGTTAGAAAGAAAAGAAAATAATCTTTCTAAATATGTAATTAGGATGTGTTTTCATACATTGAATTATTTTTTACAGCGAATTAAATAACAAATCAAATGAAAACATTTAACGATAACTTTTTTTTATTAATACTTTCATTTTCGAATAATCAGTATAACTAAAATCTTTTTTGTAAGAAACTATTCATATTCATATATATATATATATATATATATATATATATATATATATATATATATATGTGTGTGTGTGTGTGTGTGTGTGTGTGTGTGTGTGTGTAGATGTGAGGCATCCAGAACTTGGTTGTAAGGGATGGTTCTATATGTGTGGAGGCGCGTGAGCTAGTGGTTAGAGTCGTGGAAAATGGACTCGTTGATTCGAGTTCAATTTCTAGACGAAGCTGTTGGCATTTCACATAGCACTAATACCCTTGGGAAAGGTATGAATCCATATATTCTCCCTCCAGCTATGGATTAAATAGTAGGGCAAACTGGGCCCTTCAACCGTGGGTAGGTAACCAGTCTAAGATAGGGATAACTCTGAATTCAGAATTCCTGAGGTCGGTCGTTGATTGGGTCTGTGGCAACCCTTGATGCACCAATTCTTTCCTATCGACTGTGCCAAAAAGTGTGGATGGTCCAACACAAGCATTCACCACTATAAACAAATCACTGTGTGGGTGTTCATTGTGTGTGTGAACCCTCATGCGTCAAAAATCGACGAGAGAGTCCATAATATATCGATGTGAGGTATCCAAAACCTGGTAGTAAGGGATGATTCTATATGTGATATCTAAGACACACTGTATTATTATTTGTATGATCCAGTATGTATAATTACAGTGAATCTTTAAATTACTACAGAGAGCTCAATCTTTATAGATTATATACAGAGCAATATTTATCTGTGAAAGGAAGGAAAAACTCGACACCGTCATTCCACAATAAATTTATTTCGACCAAAATTGGGGCCTTTATAAATCTAAGTTGATTTAACAAAGCTCCCCAAAATCAAGTCTCATCTGATGGATTGTAATCAAATGATTTCATGATTACCCATTGTAATGCATTGTGATAGCCTTCAAAATCAACCTCCAAACCAATATATATATATATATATATATATATATATATATATATGTGTGTGTGTGTGTGTGTGTGTGTAAACTACAAATATATATAATCTGCTGGGTATGAGGTTGAACTATATGATGATGCGGTTCCAGTTCTGGAGGTCTGGAGAATGTGAGCATCCCTTGATCGCCATTGCTCCCAGGTCGATTTTGACCCGGAGTGGTAGTATATGCTAGTTCTATCTATGGGTTACATAAATAAAAAAAATATTGAGTTATAAAAAAAATTGAGTACATTTTCGATCCTAATCAGACTAAAATGAACAAGATTTCCGCTGGACAAGCGCTCTCGCTTAAAGCCCAAAAGATGGCCCATAAAATTGTAACAATTAGATTTCTGTCTATCTCTAACCAAAACTACATCACCATCAATGTTACAATTTCCTTAGTTATTTATGTTATATTCTATATCTTTATTTTTATTTAAATTGAAAAATTGAAAACAAAAATAATCAGTGTTTAAGAATAATTTATTGTTTAATAATTACTTGGAAATCCTATATCTATTTCGCTATATTTGTATTTATCTATAATATATATATATATATTATATATATATATATATATATATATATACTAGCAAATGTATGCACACTCCGGGTGCAAGTATTTAAGTTTTCATGTAATAAAATATTAGATTAATTTAGAAAGGCTAATGAAACTAAATAAGAAGGCAGATAAAAAGATTTGAAACAGAGAGGGTATAATCAAAAAATAAAACAACTGAAACTTACTCTTCCCCCACTCCCGTATTTCATTGCTAAATAATCCTAATTTAACTATTTAGTTAAAATAGAAAGTAAAGAATAAAATTACAGTTATTTCTTCTTGTTAATCGATTTCTTTTAAGATTTATCTTAGAGATTTTTTCTCATATTCATTAAGATAAAACCAAAGAATTAGAAATCAGTAATACGAAGCACATATTTATTAAAATCAGATTTTTAATATCAATATGCAAATTAGCCTTCCATTCACACTGTAAACTGCTATTTTGTTGTATATATAAATACAATTGCATGTTATTCTTATGTAGATATTGTCAATAGTATTAATAATGTAAAACAATTTTATTAATAATTGAGGTTTAAATAAAAATAAAATCCTGTAGAATGTGACGTAAATAACTAAGGGAATTGTGACTTGAATAGTAATATAGTTTCGGTTACAGACAGAAAAACACACAATCTCCATTATAATAAGATATATATATATATATCATTTTGGTTTATATCTATATTATTAGGACTAAAACAAACAAGATAAGGACACTTGATAAACAATATCAGTGTATTATATCATCACTTAGAAATTATATAGTTTAGTGTATGCCTTTTTATCTATCTATCTATTTATCTATCTATCTGAGCCGGTTCATTTCTATCTATCTAATTCTATCTATTTATCTATCTAATTCTGTTTCCCCGTTATATCTATCTATTTTATACGCCTAATTCTTCTTCTTCTTCTTCTTCTTCTTCTTCTTCTTCTTCTTCTTCTTCTTCTTCTTCTTCTTCTTTCGCACTCATCTTTCATTCTTTTTCTTTTATAATTTCCTTCTTTTTCGTTTTTTCCCTATTATACACTAAATTTATTTTTTTTGTTTTACATTATTTACCATTTAATCTTCGAATCCGACTCTTCCCATTCGGTCCTCTTTTTCTTCTTTTTCCTTCTCCTCTCGTCTTTCATTCCCATTGTCTGTTATTATTTTCATTCGCTATCTCTTTTTCTTCCTCTCCTTCCTTCTGATCGCTTTTGAAAAACTAGTTTTACTTTAAAGAAAAAAAATATCTTTCAGCATCCATTCCTTCCTTTAATTCCTAAAGGTGTTATAGATCCCACTTATTTTTCAAAAAAAGAAAAGAAAGAAAAACAAAAAAACAAAACAAAGACACACAAAAAATAATTTCTCTACGCTTCTTAAGCAGAACAAATCGATATCCAGCATCGGATATCGATTGGCTGCCACAAAGTGGACTCAATTTTACTCTCCCTTTTAATGCGTCCGCGATTCGGAATTGATTTTGCCACCGCAAACACTTACCCCTAGCGTCTGTTCACCAGTCGAGATATGCTTTTAGAGATGGCCAAATGCCAGTCTACCGTCGGGAGGTGTGTGTGTGGGGGGGTAGGGGTAGGTTGTAGGGGGAGGAGGATTTTTGTGGTCGATGGACGGGACTGAGTATCGAGCTACAACCTTCACCTCCGTCGATGCAATGGATTGCAACGTTCAAACTGTGATTTTAGCACTACCTTTCTTTTTTTTTCATACTTTAAATCTTTGCCTACTTAAAGCCGCTCATGGCTGCTCTATCACTACTGCAATTCTACCGTAAGCAACTGACAACGGTTCTCGCACGTATCTCTTGTTTACCCTGAAAAATCACTAGGTGATCTTATTATAATGGAGATTGTGGGTTTGTCTGTCTGTAACCGAAACTATATTACTATAGAAGTCACAATTCCTTTAGTTATTTACATCACATTCTCCATGATTTTATTTTTAATTTTAACCTCAATTATTAATAAATGTTTTACATCATAAGACTGTTGACCATATCTACATTGATATTTACCGCGTACCCCACTTGTAGGTACAAAGCCTATTAACGTGGGACCACCCACAAACCGAAGCTCATGGAGTGGCAGGTGAAAAAATTGCGTCGATCCCTCAGGCATGGCATAAACCCAGCCCTGCCCCTTAAATCAAGGGGCAGGTGTTGCCTGGGGGGATGGCCCCCTGGGATCGACGCTGTTAATTATACAATGGTCCAGAGGCCGAAGCCACTGTTGACCATATCTAATACTAACACATTGCACATTGTATTTATATATACAACAAAATAGCGGTTTACAGTGTGAATGGGAAGGCTAATTTGCATATTGATGCTAAAAATTTGATTTTAATAAATATATGCTTAGTATTATTGATTTCTAATTCTTTGGTTTTATCTTAATGGACATGAGCAAAAATCTCGGGAATAAATCTTAAAAGAAATCCATTGACAAGAAGAAATAACTGTAATATAATCCTTTACTTCCTATTTTAACTAAATAGTTAAATTAGGAAAAGTTACCAATGAAAGACGGGAGTAATGGAAAATGATGGAAGAGTTAGTTTCAAAGTTGTTCTATTTTTCAATCATACCCCCTCTGTTCCAAATCTTTTTATCTGCATTTTTATTCAGTTTCATTAGCCTTTCTAATTTAATATGATATTTTATCATATTAAAACTTAAATACTTGCACCCGGAGGGTGCATATATTTGCTAGTAATAATAATAATAATAATATCCTTTCAGCTAGTATATTAGGTCTGAGACCTGTCAGCTGTTCCTTATAAATATTCATCTTAATTCCACAGTATATTTATAATATTTCCACAGATTATCCAGAGAGAGAGAGAGAGAGAGAGAGAGAGAGAGAGAGAGAGAGAGAGAGAGAGAGAGAGAGAGAGAGAGATGATAGCAGTGATGACTCTTTTAAAAACATGTTTTGTAACTGAATACTTGCCCTGTTATTGTTCTCATTGCATCTTTTTAAATTAGGAAAATTTACCAATGAAAGACGGGAGTAACGGAAAATGATGGAATAGTTAGTTTCAAAGTTGTTCTATTTTTCAATCATACTCCCTCTGTTCCAAATCTTTTTATCTGCATTTTTATTCAGTTTCATTAGCCTTTCTAATTTAACATAATATTTTATTATATTAAAACTTAAATACTTGCACCCTACGGAGGGTGCATATATTTGCTAGTTATAATAATAGAGCTTTGTTTGAATACAATGAGTTCTGAGGTGAATAGATAGTGAACTTTGAAATGTCCTGTCATATAGGTAAAAAATACCTAGAAAATTTGGTACAGCCGTTAGGGAAATTTGGTTGGCAACGAGTTAAATAATCACATTGCAACAAATAATGGATGGATTAAAAAAAGCAAATCTAGTTTGAATAATTTCCAAAATAAATAAAAAAGATTGTAGGGCATGTCTTGTTCGTCTTACTTGTAAACTGATACAATTTGTCTCACATTATTGGAGAGGTGATGTGTACCGCACAGTAACCTTATCCATTACCAAGAGAGATATCCTAAAGGGGAAGTACTCGTTATGGTTAACGAAAAAGCTTTTTGGATATGAGATTAGGATCATGTCATATTTTACCTAAATAATGAGAATGGAATCGTCTGTTGTTCTTATGAATAATGTCTGGTGAACCCTCGCAAGACGGAAATAACGAGATCTCATGGTACTTGTTAATTCACCCTAGCAATTGCTATATACGCTGTTCATCTTTTATCTTTGCTTAGTCAACATTTTTACCTATCTTTAATACTCATAGTGTTTCTTCCAATTATTTCCCTGTTAACTCTGATGCTCGAATTACAACATAGGGAAACTGATATGAGATTAAAAATCAGCATTACGACACTTTGAAAAAAAAAGTCATTGTGTCACATCCTGCTCGTGCAAACTGGATAAACAAAAGCAACCTTGTACTTATCAAGTTGTCTACAGTCCTATACTCCTGAATGTGTCAGCAGCACTATACACTTGAATGGGTCAGGAGATCTATGCACTTGAATAGGTATACGGTCCTCTATTCTTGAATAGATCTACATCTTTATACAGCTGAATTTCTGAATGGGTATACAGTCCTCTACCCCTACATAGTTCTTGAACCCTATACTCTTAGCTAGAGTCGTTCGGGGGAGAGAAACAAGCCAATTGTCCCGTGTGAACCCGTTGTATTCCTCTAATACTGTTTCTGTCACAATCCCCAACGTCGCATTGCCTGTCGCGTATCTTGTGATGGATTTCCCACCTTCAAGAAAGAGTCGTTCAGAGAAAGAGAAAACAAAGTCAATTGTCCCGTGTGAACCCGTTGTATTCCTCTAATACTGTTTCTGTCACAATCCCCAAGTCGCATTGCCTGTCGCGTATCTTGTGATGGATTTCCCACCTTCAAGAAAGAGTCGTTCAGAGAAAGAGAAACAAGTCAATTGTCCCGTGTGAACCCGTTGTATTCCTCTAATACTGTTTCTGTCACAATCCCCAACGTCGCATTGCCTGTCGCGTATCTTGTGATGGATTTCCCACCTTCAAGAAAGAGTCGTTCAGAGAAAGAGAAACAAACCAATTGTCCCGTGTGAATCCGTTGTATGCGTGCAATACAGTTTATTTCACAAACCCCAACAAGCCCCAACGTCGAAGTATCTGTCACGTCTCTTGTGTTGAATAAATCCCCTAACGAGACTAAGAAAGGCTTTGGTCCATCTCTGCTTCCTCCAGCTCTTGTAGGGCAACTGATGAAGTGAAAAACATATCTAAAAACAACAGTACTCCAGAAACAAGCCAATTGTCCTGTGTAAACCCGTTATATTCGTCCAATACAGTTTCTTTCAGAAACCCCAACAAGCAGCAACACCACAGTGCCTGTCGTGTTTCTTGTGTTATGGATTTCCCATCCTCAAAGTAAGGATCCTTAGGGGGAGATAAACAAGCCAATTGTCCCGTGTGAACCGTTTATATTCCTCTAATACAGTTTCTTTCACAATCCCCAAGGCCGTCGTACCTATCACGTCTCTTGTTTTGTAGAAATCCCATCTTCAAGCAAGAGTCGTTAGTGGCATGAGAACAAGCCAATTGTCCCGTGTGAACCCGTTGTATTCGTTTCTTTCACAAACCCCAAAAAGCAGCAACACCATAGTGCCTGTCGCGTTTCTTGTGTTATGGATTTCCCATCTTCAAGCAAGAGTCTTAAGGGGGAGAGAACAAGCCCAATTGTCCCGTGTGAACCCGTTGTATTCGTTTCTTTCACAAACCCCAAAAAGCAGCAACACCATAGTGCCTGTCGCGTTTCTGTGTTATGGATTTCCCATCTTCAAGCAAGAGTCTTAAGGGGGAGAGAAACAAGCCAATTGTCCCGTGTGAACCCGTTGTATTCGTTTCTTTCACAAACCCCCAAAAAGCAGCAACACCATAGTGCCTTCGCGTTTCTTGTGTTATGGATTTCCCATCTTCAAGCAAGAGTCTTAAGGGGAGAGAAACAAGCCAATTGTCCGTGTGAACCCGTTGTATCGTTTTCTTTCACAAACCCCAAAAGCAGCAACACCATAGTGCCTGTCGCGTTTCTTCTGTTATGGATTTCCCATCTTCAAGCAAGAGTCTTAAGGGGGAGAGAAGCAAGCCAATTGTCCCGTGTGAATCCGTTGAATGCGTGCAATACAGTTTCTTTCACAAACCCCAACAAGCCCCAACGTCGAAGTACCTGTCACGTCTCTTGTGTTGTAGAAATCCCATCTTCAAGCAAGAGTCTTAAGGGAGAGAAACAAGCCAAATGTCCCGTGTGAACCCGTTGAATGCGTGCAATACAGTTTCTTTCACAAACCCCAACAAGCCCCAACGTCGAAGTACCTGTCACGTCTCTTGTGTTGTAGAAATCCCATCTTCAAGCAAGAGTCTTAAGGGGAGAGAAACAAGCCAATTGTCCCGTGTGAACCCGTTGAATGCGTGCAATACAGTTTATTTTCACAAACCCCAACAAGCCCCAACGTCGAAGTACCTGTCACGTTCTCTTGTGTTGTAGAAATCCCATCTTCAAGCAAGAGTCTTAAGGGAGAGAAAACAAGCCAATTGTCCCGTGTGAACCCGTTGAATGCGTGCAATACAGTTTTTTTCCCCGAACCCCAACAATCCCCAACGCCGAAGTACCTGTCACGTCTCTTGTGTGTAGAAATTCCCCTAACGAGACTAGTCAACAGGAAATTACAACCAATGTTAATTAGTTAGAATCAGAAAAACAAATTGGGCGCATCTAAACATTTCAACTGATAGATTCTAATTTGAATTTCACACTAGATTTAATTATTTCCGCCTCTTTAAAAAAAAGGGAAAGAAATGTCTACGTTTCTATGTCCCGGTCATTATTTAATTTTACCCGTTCCCATAGTTGGACTGGATTGTCATCTCTTTTTTCCTTCATTCTCACTTTCTTCATCTTACCAAAATTCTTAATCCCATAGCACCACATATCTCTGCCTAAGCGTGTGGTGTAATGGTTAAAGTCAAAGGAAATTTAACTCGTCGCCCAGAGTTCAAATCCTGGAACATGGTAATTGCATTTCACTTAGCGCTAATACCCTTGGGAAAGGTGTAAATTCTACTCTCCCTCCAGCTATGGATAAATAGTCGGGTCGACTGGACACTTTAACCTTGGTTAGGCAACCGGTCTAGGAGAAGGAAAACTCTGAATTCAAACTTGTTGAACTCCGCTTAAGAAATTGACCTTATGTCACATCCTGCTCGTGGTAAATATATATATATAATATATATATATATATATATATATATATATATGCCTAATGGGCACCTCACATTGTGTAATCGTTAGCCAGCTAGATTCGCAAACCATTGTTAGAGAGTTCGATTTTCACTGGGCTCCCCACACCTCTGGCATTGTGCGATATCTAAGCTAAGCTTCTTAAATAACTATACCTCTGGCTAAAAGCGTACATTCTATAACACCCACACACATACATACACACACATATACACACACACATATATAAAAATGTAGATACAATCATGGGGCGACAGCGGTTTCGATCTATACAATATCTTCAGGACTTCTCTATTTCTTCATGTTACCGGAATTACTTATCCCACTGCATCATATATCTCTGCTTACATTCTACAACACACACACACACAACACACACACACATAACAACACACACATACACACACATAATAATCTTCATACAATGACTACTATTTACACAGTAGCATTGCAATCAACAAAGCCTTCATCAGATGATGATTCTGGGTTCAGACATGATTTATGGGCTGAAGCATCATTACCACTAACCCAGAGCGCCCCAACAGTATCTCATGATACCACCAGACTTTGTTGCTTTGATGTCACAATGTAGGAATTCCATATCCACACTGATGCAGTTAGAGCTTTATCCTTGATCTTTTTATCTCTCTCTCTCTCTCTCTCTCTCTCTCTCTCTATCTATCTATCTATCTCTCTCTCTCTATCTATCTATCTATCTATCTATCTCTCTCTCTATATATCTATTATCTATCTCTCTCTCTATCTCTATCTATCTCTCTCTCTCTCTCTCTCTCTATCTCTATCTATCTCTTCTCTCTCTCTCTCTATATTATATATATAATATATATATATATATATATCTCTCTCTCTCTCTCTCTCTCTATATATATATATATATATATATATATACATATGTATATATTAAGAAGTCATCCACAGACATGTGTTTCAGCGTTACGCGCCTCTTCAGTGTGGCTAGACACAGCTATCCTTGGCTAAGGTCGAACTGAGACTGACCGTTTGGCAGCTTGATATCTCATCCCCTCGGCCACTGACAGCTGTAGCGGGACTGGTGTTTTTTTAGCTATTAAGTACATAGGTTTGTTTATGTATTTTACGGTCACAAAGAGATCAAATATCCGGGGAAACGATCGATCGATCGATCGATCGATAGATCATCATCATTGGCAATTCAGTCTCGAAAGATAAAAGTTTTTGTGTGCCCCTGAGGTTGCAGCGCCTCCTGTGACTATGAAGTCCTATGTTTGAGAAACATTCTCGACCACAGATTTTGCCTTTGTAGGTTGTCCTTGTAGATGATGATGTTCCAATGCTTTGTTGCCGTTGCTTTCTTATGGACCTCTTAGCTTCATGATGTTGTATCAGGGTGAGTTCTGACGTGTACAGGCCTCTATGGAGATTCTGCCGCCACCGAGGGCGGTCTTGAGCCAAATTTTCCCAGCTGGAAGGGACAATGCCAAAGCACCTGAGATCATTTTTGCAGACATCCTTGAATCGCAGTAGGGGGCGACCAATCTGTCTTTTACCAGATGTTAGCTCTCCATACAGGATGTCTTTCGGGATTCGTCCATCATCCATCCGACGTACATGACCCAACCATCGGAGACGACGTTGTCTCAGTAGAGAGTACAGGCTGGGGAGTTGAGCTCTCTCTAGGGCTGCTGTATTAGTGATCCTGTCCCTCCATGTGATGCCCAGTACACGTCTAAGGCAGCGAAGGTAGAAGTTATTTAGCCGCCGCTCTTGGAGGGAGTATAAGGTTCATTTTTCACTTCCATACATGAGGGTGCTGATAACACATGCCCTGTACACTTGTACCTTTGTACGGATAGTGAGCTTACTGTTGTCCCACACTCTTGTGAGCTTCCCAAAAGTTGAGGCAGCTTTTCCGATCCGGCAACTGAGTTCAGCATCAAGTGACAGGTTGTCAGTGATGGTGGATCCAAGGTAGGTGAAGGTGTTTACGGCTTCCAGGGTGTAGCTGTTGATGGTGATGGAGGGAGGATTTACAGTTCCCTGACCCATCGTCTTGGTTTTCTTTATACTAATGGTCAGGCTGAAGTCCTGGCAGGCTTGGGTGAACTGGTCCATGAGTGTTTGTAGGTGCTCCTGGGAGTGTGCTACCACTGCTGCATCATCAGCAAATAGCATGTCCCGAATGACAAATTGCTTGACCTTTGTTTTTGCTTTTTGACGGCTGAGATTCAACAGATTTCCATCTGTCCTTGTGTGAAGGTAGACTCCTTCTGTTGATTTACCAAAAGCCTGGCACAGAAGGAGGGAAAAGAAGATCCCAAACAGAGTGGGAGCCAACACGCATCCCTGCTTGACACGACGAATGCTGAAAGGGTCTGAGGTGGACCCATCAAACTGGATGGTGCCTTTCATGTCAGTGTGAAAAGACTGAAGAATGCGGAGAAGTTTTGAGGGGCAGCCTATTCTTTCTATTAACTGGAAGAGACCACTCCTGCTTACAAGGTCGAAAGCTTTTGTGAGGTCAATAAATGCTATGTAGAGTGGTCTTCTCTGTTCTCTACATTTCTCCTGAAGTTGCCTCAGAGAGAAGATCATGTCTGTCGTGGACCTTCCTGTGATTCATGGTAAGTCTTTTCTGCGAGGATCTGAAGTCTATTTAGTGCAACTCTAGCAAAGAGTTTACCTGTAATGTTGAGTAAAGAAATACCACGGTAACTATTGCAATCGCTCCTGTCTCCCTTGTTCTTATACAGTGTTACGATGGTGGCATCCCTCATGTCTTGTGGGATAACCCCTACACTCCAGCATAGGCAGAGGAGCTTGTGGAGTTTTTCTAGGAGAACAGGCTTCCCACACTTTAGGATTTCAGCTGTAATTCCGTCGCTTCCAGGTGATTTGCCATAGTTTAGTCTGTCAAGGGCAATGCAAAGTTCTTCAGTTGTAGGTTCCTTATCTAGCTCTTCTGCTACTGGTTGTTGCTCTACATGACGTAGAGCTGCATCAGAAACGGTGTTGTCGCTGGCGTAGAGTTCTGAGTAATGTTCTACCCAGCGATCAAGTTGTTTAGATCGATCTTTTATGATTTCTCCTGAGGCTGATTTCAGAGGAGCGATTTTGCGATGTGATGGTCCAAACACCTTTTTTATGCCGTCGTACATGCCTTTGATATTACCAGACTCAGCAGCTGATTGAATGCTGCTGCAAAGCTAGCTAGTAACTGTTAGCACAGCGACGTGCAGTTCGTTGTAGCTTCTTCCTTGAAGCTCTAAGGCATGTAAATTCTTGTCATTCGGCACAGATTTGTAATTAATGGAAGCTATATTTTTTCTTCCAAGATTAGTGTCAATACAGAGTCATTGGCTTCGAACCAATAATTTGACCTACGTACTATTTTGCCAAAAACTGCCAGGGCTGTGTTATGGATGGTGGTCCGTAGGCCATCCCAATATTGCTGGGCAGAGCAACACTGTGGTAGGTGGTGGAGAGACTCCTCTAGGGCACAGAGGAAGGCAGCAGCTTTGGTTGGGTCAGCTGCTTTGGCACTATCTACACGAGGGCGTCCATTTAATTGGACTCTGTGGAAATTTTTCATTTGCAGTTTCACTCTACAGCAGACGAGGGAGTGGTCCGAGTCACAGTCTGCGCTGTGAAAGGTACGGGTTTGGAGGACACTTTTGAGGTTGGAGCGCCGTGTTATGATCAGGTCCAACTGGTGCCAGTGGCCTGATCGTGGGTGTCTCCAGGAAACTTTGTGACGTGGTTTGGATTGAAAATATTGAGTTGGTGATGCATAGATTGTGGTATGTGCAGAACTCAAGGAGACGTTGTCCATTCTCATTACTTCTACCAATGCCATGATAGCCCAAGCAAGATGGCCAGGAGTCATGGTCAGCACCAACTCTTGCATTAAAGTCACCAAGAAGATAAAGTTGATCTTGGGGATGTTTTTTATAATCAACTCAAGCTCATTATAAAATTTGTCCTTTTTCTTGGGGGGCGCTAAGTGTTGGAGCGTATACACTAACCAGGTGGACAGGTCCTATCGAAGAGTTCAGGCGGAGGGTCAAAATTCTCTCTGAACCACCTGTAGGTGGTACTATTGCTCCCAGTAAAGTGTTTCTGACTGCAAAGCCAACTCCATGCTCTCGGGTTTCACCAGGAGGTTTCCCTTGCCAGAAAAAGGTGTAGTCTCTTTCTTTCAATGAGCCTGACGAGAGAAGTCGGGTTTCTTGAAGAGTAGAGATGTCAACTTGTCTCTTCAAGAGTTCTTTATTAATGATTGCAGTTTTGCGTGCATCTCTTATATCCATTTTATCGTTGTCAGTTTGTCCGGGTGTCATTGTCCTAACATTCCAGCATCCGAGGCGTAATGCAAGAGTCTTAGTTTTGTTCGTTTTGTTTGGTGCATATGTTTGCAACCCGCTTGTTAGGATAAATCGCTTAGCTACATGCACCCAATGAAGCAGGCAAGTTGTGGCGGGACAGCACCTAATTGGCTGAGGGCTGCCCAGCTTGAGGCGGGCGGTAGCTGTCCAGTGAGATGAAGACATCTCTCCCACCGACGGAGGTCGCCCCTGGCGCCAAACGAGAAAGGGCTTATAACCGGTAACTGCTGACCTCCCGTGCTGTGCCCACAGCACAGTGTAGAAGAAGTTTTCCCCTCCAGGGCACAAAAAAAAGAGCCTGGGCAAGATGCATGGAGGCCCTGGGTTGCCCAAGTGACAGGGCCCCCCTCTCTGCCTTGCTGGCGTGATCCGAAGGAATGGTGAACCACTACATTCGGCGTCAGTTTGGCTGCAGGAGTTGCCCAGTTAGTTTTACACACTTAACTGCCTAACGGAGTCCAAGCCGTGATTTCTGTCAGGGTTTTCTCCCTTAGCCTTTTCCTATCCAGAGGATAACCACAAGGCAGTGGGGGTTATTTAGACTATTACGCGCCTGGATACCAGCCCAGGTATTTCTGTGCTCTCGCGTTAATGTGCTAGATGGCCGTTGAGCGGGAAGCTTCCTCCGCTCTTTCACAGGTTTTGTTTTTCGTCCTGCTGGGTGTCTAGCCACCCTCCTCACCAGGTAAGCCTGGTGGGGGTACCGGTTTAGTCGCCGATATATTAGCTATATATATATATATATATATATATATATATGCAAAAATTTATGAACGTGAACAAGCCTAACCAGGATTCGAACTCAGTACCTTATTTCTATTCAGTATATATATATATATATATATATATATTATATATATATATATATATATATATGATAAGTCATCCACAGTAATGATTTAGAAATAAAACAAATCAATACATAACAAAAACATAACATACAAGTCGAAACTCGACTAATACACGCGTTTACACGGTAAATCAGAGTGAGGCCAAATTTCTGGCAACTGCTCTACAACATGGTGCCTCGTTGTAAAAGTGAAATCTTGGATTTCTGTTTTCTTCACTTTTTTATTTTTATTTTATTTAAATAGATAACACTTGGTTGACTCCATAAAATGGTCGAAAATTCACTCACCAAAATATTTCAGTGACGACAAATTTAAGTTAAGAATCTGAGTGGCGATTTTAGTTGAATGAATATTCCACTTAGGAGATAAATTCTTCGACAACCACTTTGGCATCACCAACTGGCACCAGATTACTTAATATGCGCCAAAATAATGTAAATAATTCTAAAAAGAAAGATAGAAAGAAAAAAAAAAAAAAGAAAGAAAGAAAGAAAGGGATATGAAAAGAATACTAACAAGAAAGAAAGAAAAACGCTACGAACAAGAAAGAAAGAAAAAGAAAGAAAGAAAGAAAGAAAGAAAGATAAAAGAAAACTAACAAGAAAGAAAGAAAAAAGCTAGAAATATGAAAGAAAGAAAGAAATAAAGAATGTTACCAACAAAGAAAGAAAGAAAAAAGAAAGCTAGCGACAAAGAAAAGAAAGAGTTAAAGAAAGAAAGAAAGAAAGAAAGAAAGAAAGAAAGCTACAGGAAAAAAGACAGAAAAAAGGAAGGAAAGAAAGCTAACTAGAAATAAATAAAGAAAGAAAGAAAGAAAGAAAGAAAGAAAGAATAAAGGTAATGGAATTAGAACTAAAAACTAACAAGATAGAAAGAAAAAACTAGAAACATGAAATAAAGAAAGAGAGAAAGAAAGAGAGAAAGAAAGAATGAAAGCTATCAAAAAGAAAGAAAGAATAAAAGAAAGAAAGAAAGCTGAGTGGGAAGAAAGCTAGCGAGAAAGAAAGAAAGAAAGAAAGACTATATTTCTAAATATGAAATAAAGAAAGAAAGTTATAAAAGAAAGAAAAAAAAGAAAGAAAGAATATATGATGAATAAGAAAGAAAGAAAGAAAGAAAGAAAGAAAGAAAGGAGTGAAATAAGTTTAAAAATAGATAAATAATTAAAAAAAAAAAAGAAGGTATATCGTATCCAGTTCCCGGAAAATGTCGCTCCAACAAATTATATATTCCCAATGGAAAGATGGTAAGTAATAATGATTCTCTCTCCCTGTCATAAATGGTGTGGAAATCTAGAAGGTCTTTAATATACATACGCTTGATAAATGGACACTTCAAGACATCCTGTCACAGCGATATTCCTGGTTATTTAATTAAATAGCTGACGTACCATTTTAACGTGGGTAATACGTTGCCGGATCGGAAAAGCTGCATCAACTTTTGGGAAGCTCACAACAAGAGTGTGGGACAACAGCAAGCTCACTATCCGTACAAAGGTACAAGTGTATAGGGCATGTGTTATCAGCACCCTCATGTATGGAAGTGAAAAATGAACCTTATACTCCCTCCAAGAGCGGCGGCTAAATAACTTCTACCTTCGCTGCCTTTGACGTGTACTGGGCATCACATGGAGGGACAGGATCACTAACACAGCAGTCCTAGAGAGAGCTCAACTCCCCAGCCTGTACTCTCTACTGAGACAACGTCGTCTCCGATGGTTGAGTCATGTACGTCGGATGGATGATGGACGAATCCCGAAAGACATCCTGTATGGAGAGCTAACATCTGGTAAAAGACAGATTGGTCGCCCCCTACTGCGATTCAAGGATGTCTGCAAAAATGATCTCAGGTGCTTCCAGCTGGGAAAATTTGGCTCAAGACCGCCCTCGGTGGCGGCAGAATCTCCATAGAGGACTGTACACGTCAGAATTCACCCTGATACAACATCATGAAGCTAAGAGGTCCATAAGAAAGCAACGGCAACAAAGCATCGGAACATCATCATCTACAGGGACAACCTACAAATGCAAAATCTGTGGTTGAGAATGTTTCTCAAACATCGGACTTCATAGTCACAGGAGGCGCTGCAACTTCAGGGACACACAACAACCTTTACGATAGTCTTTCGAGACTGAATTGCCAAGGAATACGTCAGGACCCGGATGAAACACACATACACACATCTCTCTTCTCGCGTCACAGTTATTTCAGGAATTAAGTAAGTTTATCAATGAATAGTATTATCTATTGTTCTAAGTGACAGTTATCTCTGGATTCCGGGTTCAATCCTGAGTAGAGGCAGTAACATAGAAAAATAATTAACACAACTCCTACCTCAGCTATGGTTAGTGGAATGAGAACAGGATACCCCCGTGGACTGAATAAAGGGTTAGGTTCAAAGTTCCGTGATGGCTCCCGATTAAGACAAGACAGTTCCCGAGTTCCCGAGTCCGAAAAGAAGGTTCCCGAGTCCGAGCAGGTTCCTGAGTCCGACAAGAAATACCTGAAGAAAGCCGGAGGGCATATCGGCTGAAACGTTGTACTAATAGCAATGAAGATGGGGACAATAGTCCTAATAATGCAGATAATACTAATCACCAAACCTCATCCCAAACATTCAGAGAAATAGTTTATCAATGAATATCTAATTTATAGTCAGTATCCTTAGTACATAAAAGTATAAAAATTCTATGAAAAATCAATTGTCAAATTTTCACGAGAATTTCGAATCTTAATCACCTTTATATGAACTAGCAAATATATGCACCCTCCGGGTGCAAGTATTTAAGTTTAAATGTAATAAAATATTAGATTAAATCAGAAAGGCTAATAAAACTAATTAAGAATTCAGATAAAAAGATTTGAAACGGAGGGGGTATAATCGGAAAATAGAACAACTGAAACTTACTCTTTCATCACTTCCGTTTTTCAATGCTACATTTTCCTAATTTAACTATTTAGTTAAAATAGGAAGTAAAGAATAAAATTACAATTATTTCTTCTTGTTAATGAATTTCTTTTAGGATTTATTGAAGAGATTTTTACTCATATTCATTAAGATAAAACCAAACAATTAGAAATCAATAATACTAAACACATATTTATTAAAATCAGTTTTTTTAATATCAATATGCAAATTAGCTTTACGTTTACACTGAAAACTGGTATTTTGTTGTATATATAAATACAATTGCATGTTATTAGTATTTAGGTAAGGCCAACAGTATTAATAATGTCAAACAGTTTTATTATTAATTGAGGTTTGAATAGAAATAGAATCATGGAGAATGTGACGTAAATAACTTAAGGGAATTGTGACTTGAGTAGTAATATAGTTTCGGTTACAGACAGACAAACACACAATCTCCATTATAATAAGATTTATATTAAAAATAGTTTTTTTTTTCCTAAAACATATAAGGGTTATTTTAGTTTTGAACAAGTAGTGGAAACAGCACCCAACAAGGGAGCAACTGTATGGCTACCTGCCCCCTATCTCACAAACCATCCGAGTGAGACTGACTAGACATGCAGGACACTGCTGGAGAAGCAAGGACGAACTCATAAGCGACGTTCTCCTGTGGAAGCAAACACATGGACATGCTAGTGTGGACCGCCCTCCAAGGACCTACATTGACCAGCAATGTAACGATGCTGGCTGCTGCGCGGAAGAGCTCCCAGGGGCGATGAGTGATAGGGAAGGTTGGCGAGAGATTGTCATGGAGATCCGTGCTGCTTGCACGACATGATGATGATGATATTTTTATTAGGTCAACAGATTTAATAAAAGGAAATAGGGAGGGGGTCGACCTAGTAAAAAAGTATTTCCATAATATTTTCCATAATATGTTTTGAGAAAAAAAGATTTGAACATAACTTCATGTAAAGGTGAATTAGTATCAACGTTTTTGTGAAGATTTGACTCTTAATTGAATTTTCATAAAATTTTAATTTAATTACTGTGACAGAAGCAGTACGGTAGTTTTTGTAACAGAAAAAAGAGACTGAATCTCCATTATTAATAGATTTGATTATATGTATGTGCTACGTTAATAAATATTAGAAATAAACTTAACATTAAATCCGAACTGGTTTAATTCTCTTTCTTTCTTTCTTTGTATATTTGCAAGGCAGTGAAAATTCGAGAGTACTTTTAGTTAGTTGGTTAGTTGGTTAGTTAGTTAACTAGTAGTAGTAGTAGTAGTAATAGTAGTAGTAGTATTAATAGTAGTAGTAGTAGTAGTAGTACAACTACTAGTTAATTACCCCCCCCCAATCACAGGCCAGATGTGACTCAAGATGAATTTACAACCCAGAATAAAGCTGGTTTAAATCCAGAGCTTTCCTTCTCCTAGTCTGGTTGGCCAACCAAAGCTAAAAAACACTGTGTTTCCTAGTATGTATCCATAGCTGGTGGAAAGGGACATATATGTT
>CM042159.1:92912319-92932319 GCA_023376005.1 Doryteuthis pealeii | reverse complement strand
GACTTGCAGGACCTGTGGATATACCACTGTATGATAATTTAATTATTGCAACGTTTGATATGCTCACTTAAGAGCTATTGCTAAATAGTTCAAACTGGCATATGTAAATGTGGGTATCGCAAATTTTAAAAGGAGATGAATAACTATTGAATATTTTCTCTACAAGAAATCGAACCGTGGTAATATTCCAAGGACCTGTGGGTATAACACATTATGTGTTGTGTCCTTAAAAGGGATACAATCAGACAAGATTGTAGTCGAGTAGAAGGACTAGTCAACACGTTCGTAGATTTAAGTGTTTTATTGCAGAGCGATACAATAAGACAGACAGGGAATAGTGAGGTACGCTACCATGAAACCAGTCAAGCATAATGCTGTGCTTACTATATATAGTCAGACCACATGAGTGAGAGAGAGTTTGGAATATTCCATTATAACAGTATGATGATTTAATTATTCCAACGTTTGATATGTTTACTTAAGAGCTATTGCTAAATACTTCAATATGTAAAAGGTATAATAATTTTGACTAGCAGGACTTGTGAATATACTACAGTATGATAATTTAATTATTACATCGTTTGATATGTTTACTTAAGAGCTATTGCTAAATACTTCAATATGTAAAAGGTATAATAATTTTGACTAGCAGGACTTGTGAATATACTACAGTATGATAATTTAATTATTACGTTTGATATGTTTACTTAAGAGCTATTGCTAAATACTTCAATATGTAAAAGGTATAATAATTTTGACTAGCAGGACTTGTGAATATACTACAGTATGATAATTTAATTATTCCAACGTTTGATATGTTTACTTAAGAGCTATTGCTAAATACTTCAATATGTAAAAGGTATAATAATTTTGACTAGCAGGACTTGTGAATATACTACAGTATGATAATTTAATTATTCCAACGTTTGATATGTTTACTTAAGAGCTATTGCTAAATACTTCAATATGTAAAAGGTATAATAATTTGACTAGCAGGACTTGTGAATATACTACAGTATGATAATTTAATTATTCCAACGTTTGATATGTTTACTTAAGAGCTATTGCTAAATACTTCAATATGTAAAAGGTATAATAATTTTGACTAGCAGGACTTGTGAATATACTACAGTATGATAATTTAATTATTCCAACGTTTGATATGTTTACTTAAGAGCTATTGCTAAATACTTCAATATGTAAAAGGTATAATAATTTTGACTAGCAGGACTTGTGAATATACTACAGTATGATAATTTAATTATTCCAACGTTTGATATGTTTACTTAAGAGCTATTGCTAAATACTTCAATATGTAAAAGGTATAATAATCTTGACTAGCAGGACTTGTGAATATACTACAGTATGATAATTTAATTATTCCAACGTTTGATATGTTTACTTAAGAGCTATTGCTAAATACTTCAATATGTAAAAGGTATAATAATCTTGACTAGCAGGACTTGTGAATATACTACAGTATGATAATTTAATTATTCCAACGTTTGATATGTTTACTTAAGAGCTATTGCTAAATACTTCAATATGTAAAAGGTATAATAATTTTGACTAGCAGGACTTGTGAATATACTACAGTATGATAATTTAATTATTCCAACGTTTGATATGTTTACTTAAGAGCTATTGCTAAATACTTCAATATGTAAAAGGTATAATAATCTTGACTAGCAGGACTTGTGAATATACTACAGTATGATAATTTAATTATTCCAACGTTTGATATGTTTACTTAAGAGCTATTGCTAAATACTTCAATATGTAAAAGGTATAATAATCTTGACTAGCAGGACTTGTGAATATACTACAGTATGATAATTTAATTATTCCAACGTTTGATATGTTTACTTAAGAGCTATTGCTAAATACTTCAAACCGGCTGCCTCCTGGTGATCACGTCTGGGGGACATTTCTAAGAACTTTATGTAAAATTGGGTATCACAAATTTTAAAAGGAGAAGAATAAATATTGAATATTTTCTCGACAAGAAATCGAATGAAAGCAGGACCTGTGGACATAACACAGTGTGATAATTTAATTATTACAACGATTGATATGTTTGCTTAAGAGCTATTGCCAAATACTTCAATATGCAAAATCTATAATAATCTTGATTTAACACTCTCTCTCTCTCTCTCTCTCTCTCTCTCTCTCTCTTACACACACACACACACACACACACACACACACACTCACTCACTCACTCCTATCTTCCTTCTTTTCATCTTTTCATTATGTTGGATTGAAACAGATTAGCGTTATCGCGTCCATGCGCTTATCCACTCTTTCTATCGTTCCCCTATAACCTCTCTACCTTTCTTATCCTTATTCTGCTGTGTAGCATATCCTTTTTCATCCCTTTCTTTCTTTACAATAAAAACGAAATCGTCCATTATTTAGTTGATGACACTGATGAGAAATCAGAATTCGGTGCAAAAGCAACACCAGATAATCAGGATTTACATTTTTGCATTTTTATCTTGGACGATTTGGACGGTCTCCACCAGAGGGTGTTGCAAGGTGATAACAGTCGTACAATTAAGAAACACGGGTATTGATAATATGTGGTTGAAAAATAGTAATATGAGGTTGGAAAAAGCGGATATAACGACACAACAACTACATTTAAATGATACTTCGTCTCGGTATTATGCGAAGCTTCGTCAAATTTATTCGATTTTTTACGGCCGTCTGCTTTTATTCTGAAAAGGTAATTAAATTTAGTTGTTGTGTTGTTATGTCGATTTGTTCCTCTTTTTCAACATTGTGTCGGATTTACTTAATCTTCTACTACAATAATAATCTTCATACAATGACGGGTATTTACGCAGTAGCATTGCAACCAACAACGCCTTCATCAGATGATGACTCTGGGTTCAGGCATGGTTTCGGGACCGAAGCATCATTACCACTAACCCAGAGCGCCCCAACAGTATCTCATGATACCACAAGACTTTGTTGGTTTGATGTCACAATGTAGGAATTCCATATCCACACTGATGCAGTTAGAGCTTTATCCTTGATCTTTTTATCTATCTATCTATCTATCTCTCTCTCTCTCTCTCTCTCTCTCTCTATCTATCTATATATATATATTATATATATATATATATATATATATCACTCTCTCTCTCTATCTCTCTATCTATCTATCTCTCTCTCTCCAGACTTTGTCGGTTTGATGTCACAATATAGGACTGTCATATCCACGCTGGTGCGGTTAGAGCTTTCTCCTGGATCTTTTTTATGTATTTCCTCTTGTCTGGTGGAGAAAGTCCAAGTTTAGACAAAAATGCCAAGGTTGAGTTAATTTATACAAGGGTAATCCCAAAGGTATGGTCTGCAAAATATTTAGAAATCACAGAAACGTTTCTTGTTTATTGGCAATGATATTTACATCATTTTAAGAGAGATATTTATTTTTCATACATAATTGTCCTTTCGGTGGTTGCATTTTTCTTGGCGTTGTGGCAGTTTGTGTATGCCTATGTCACACCAAGTCCTGTCGTTGAGGAAGCGTTGAACCTCGTCGACATTGCAAACTACATATACCACTTGCGGACGTTTTTGACATACAAGCACGACTCTCCATACACTTCCGACGGTGAATTTTGATAGTGTTTTATGCCTTTTGTGTTCTAATACCAAATAACAACACGAATTTCTCATTTAGTGGTAGTGTTAATCGGGAACTCCATTTGAAACGACTGTCGTACCAAGACTGCACGTGGCACAATAGACACAACACTAGCCGCACGAACAATATCCCTACATACTCAGCGCCTTAGAGACCTTACATATGAGATTGAACTATTATATTTATCAACCCCATCAAACGAGCAGGATGTGACACAAGGTCAGTTTTTTTGGAGGACTTTGAATTCAGGTTTGAATTCAGGTTTTTTTTTCTAGACTAATTTACTAAGCAAGGTTAAAAAGCCCAGTCTGTCCTACTATTTACCAACAGCTGGCGGAGGAATCCTGAAACTGCATCTAATGCTGAAGTTGCAATTCTGGAGCTCTGGGGAGATTGGAGTACCCCTTCATCACCATTACTCCCAGGTCCATCTTGACATCGGGTGGTAGTACGTGTTAGGGTCCCACATATGGGTTAAATAGTAAAGAAGTAGTTTTTAAAAATGTGTTTAATTTTTTTTTCTTCAGTACCCATCAAGAACGAATAAAACAAAATGTGTTCGGCATAAAATAACCCATCTTGGGTTGACATAAAATCCAACCAACTTTACTAAGCTCCGATAATTAGTTAATGGTCGTCTTCCACACAGGGAGATAAACATTATTATTATTTAGTCAATAATCAATTGAATAAAAAATGATTCGCAGTTGATATTCTGTATATGTGTCGATGTAGGGCACCATTGTTAGTGAGTTCGATTCTCACTGGGTGCCCCATACTTCTGGCCTTGTGCCACATCTAAGCTAAGCTTAGTAAATAACTATATCCAAAAAGGGCACCTCATGTGGTGTAATGGTTAGCAAGCTAGATTTACAGACCATTGTTAGTGAGTTCGATTCTCACTGGGCGCCCCATAATCTGGTCTTGTACCATATCTAAGCTAAGCTTAGTAAATAACTATGGGCACCTCATGTGGTGTAATAGTTAACAAGCTAGATTTACAGAACATTGTTAGTGAGTTCGATTCTCACTGGGTGCCCCATACTTCTGGCCTTGTGCCACATCTAAGCTAAGCTTAGTAAATAACTATATCCAAAAAGGGCACTCATGTGGCGTAATGGTTAGCAAGCTAGACAGCAGACCATTGTTAGTGAGTTCGATTCTCACTGGGCGCCCCACACTTCTGGCCTTGTGCCGCATCTAAGCTAAGCTTAGTAAATAACTATATCCAAAAAGGGCACCTCATGTGGCGTAATGGTTAGCAAGCTAGACAGCAGACCATTGTTAGTGAGTTCGATTCTCACTGGGTGCCCCATACTTCTGGCCTTGTGCCACATCTAAGCTAAGCTTAGTAAATAACTAATCCAAAGGGCACTTCATGTGGCGTAATGGTTAGCAAGCTAGACAGCAGACCATTGTTAGTGAGTTCGATTCTCACTGGGTGCCCATACTTCTGGCCTTGTGCCACATCTAAGCTAAGCTTAGTAAATAACTATATCCAAAAAGGCACCTCATGTGGTGTAATGGTTAGCAAGCTAGATAGCAGACCATTGTTAGTGAGTTCGATTCTCACTGGATGCCTCATACTCCTGGCCTTGTGCCACATCTAAGCTAAGCTTAGTAAATAACTATATGTGTCGATGTATTTTTTCGCATCATCAACATCACGAAATGGCATCTGGTTGAATCAACTTTTGAAGATCATTCGTGCCGAAGTGCATTTTTAATAAGTGAACGGAACGATGAGAAATTTAGAAAAAAAAAAAAACGTGCCCCATAAAAAAAAAAACCCTACTAGATGTGGGGGAGGGGGCGAATGATATAAGCATTGATGTTGGGAACTGAAGAGAAAGAAGCCAGAAATGAATCAAGTACGTTATTAGATTCTTGTAATAAATGGCTTTTCATTGGGAAATTGACAGTGAAGATTAAATTGGATTTATTACCTCAGTTGTTGTAAAAGATAAAACGAAAAACAAAAACAAAAAACGAAAAATAAGCAACAGATTGAATTAATCCGCTATATATTTCATCCATTAATCTGATACAATTGGATCGGGGATTTTTTTTTTTTAGCACGATACAGAGTGGGTCGGATCGAACGGTGTTTCGAGTCTGAAGAAGGCAAAGTTACAATTCTGGTCGCTATTTAAGACGTTTAGTTGGTATATCCAAAGGTAAAGAAAAAAGAGTGTAACCCTTGTGGTAGAAAGTCTGTTGTATTCCGTGAAATCATGGGTAGATAAAGGTGTGGCTCTTGTAGCAGAAATTCTGGGTAGATAAGGGTGTAGCCCCTGTAGCAGAAAGCCTTTTGTATTTCTTGAAATCCTAGGTAAAAAAAAGGTATTGACCCTGTAGCATAAAGTCTGATATATTCCTTGAAATTCTGGGTAGATAAGTGTTGTGATGTTAGTCCCAACAGTAAAAAGAAGTCAAGTCGAGATGGGGTAAAATAAGACAAGTGTATTTACAATTAATGGTACATGTACGACTAGCTTGTCGTTAACGGGAACAGTGCTCCTTTCCACTCGGTGTCTCACTATTTATAGTGAGAACCGGTGCATGTTCTCCACTGTAGGAACGGCCGGTACAACAATAAGGGTGTAGCCCCTTTGGCA
The DNA here is from genome assembly GCA_023376005.1 of Doryteuthis pealeii. Lineage (NCBI taxonomy): Eukaryota > Metazoa > Mollusca > Cephalopoda > Myopsida > Loliginidae > Doryteuthis > Doryteuthis pealeii. The sequence continues at coordinate 92,926,046 of CM042159.1, read as the reverse complement.
GAAAGCCTTTTGTATTTCTTGAAATCCCTAGTAGAAAACGCTATAGATCCTGTAGCAGAAAGTTTTTTCTATTCCTTGAAATCCTGAGTAGATAAGGGTGTAGCTCCAGTAGCAGAAAGCGTTTTGTATTTCTTGAAATTACTGTGTTCATCCGGGCTCCTTACTCTGAATTTCCCGTGCAGCATGTTCGACATTCATCAGCACACGTCAATCCTGACGACGAGACTTCACATCCGGGTTACTCTGCACAGTCTAGTGATTCACATGTGTTAGGCCACGACTCACGATCAGGAGGATGTGAGTTCAATCTCCCCACTCGCCCCTGATCACATTCTGTATGCCAAACACAGTCGTGCACGCTTCGAACCACTACAGAAAGTCTGTTGTATTCCTTGAAATCCTGGGTAGATACGGGTGTAGTTCCTGTAAGAAAGAGAGACAACGAAAGATAAACGGAAACATAGAAAGAAAAAGAGAGAGGAATAGAACGAGATAGAGAAAAATAAAAATAAAAAGAGAGCGAAATACAGAGAAATAGAGAAAGAGAAAAATAGAAAAAAGCAAAAGAGAGAAAAAAAGAGAAAAAAAAGAGAAAGAGAGAGAAAGAGAAAGCGAAAGAAGAAAGAAAGAGAAAGAAAGAGAAAGAAAGAAAGAAAGAGAGAAAGAAAGATCGAGAGACAGAGAGAAAGAGGAGCGAGAGATAGGGAGAAAGCGAAAGAGAAAAAAAGAAAAAAAAACAGAGATAGATGCATATAAATAGAAAGGGAGAGAGAGAAAAAAATAAAAGAGAGAGAAAAAAGTAGAGTGATAGAGAGATAAAGATAAAGAGAATGGAGAGGAAGAGAGAGAGTGTGTGCGTGTGTGTGAGAGAGAGAGAGAGAGAGAGAGGGGGGTGGAGAGAGAGAGAGAGATACGGTGCTGAACATCGAGCTACAAGAGAAGATGGATTATTCATTTTTCCACCCCTTTTTTTTTCTTATTTTAACCCTTTTCAACCCCCCCCAAAAAAAAGGCAGAAAATAGACGCGTATCCCTGTTTCCTTTGACGCACACCAAACTCCCGCCAAATATTGTCTCTGGTCAGGAAATAATAAGGCTGATTATTTTACAACATATCAAACCTTGGTGGGTTTTTTTTTATGTTGAAATCAGCATTTTTCCTTACCCCTAGCGTCTGTTGTTCACCAATCGAGATATGCTTTTAAAGATGGCCAAATGCCAGCCAACCGTTGGTTGGGGGTGGGGGTTGTGGTCGATGGACGGGACTGAGTATCGAACTACAACTCTCACCTCCGTCGATGAGATGGATTGCACGTTCAAACTTTTTTTCCACGCTTTTTTTATAATTTAACTCATATCTTATTTTAATGGAGATTCTGTGTCTGTCTGTCTGTCTGTAAAAAAAACTACGTCACCACCAACTTCACAATTCCCTTAGTTATTCATAGTTAATCCTTATTTAATATCAATTAGCTTCTTATCTATCTATTAACAATGTCTAGTAAATTCTAGTTGAAATAGATTTGCCTCAAAACTCTTCATATTATTAATGTGTTCAAAATTTGTTTTATAAATAATTGAGAAATAAATGTTTACATATCAAATGGTGAGAATAATTTGTATACCGGTTTTTACAAAACTGCGCTTAATAAATAATCATTTGGTCCTGTGGATTCCTAATTTTATTTCAAAAACAATCTTAGAATGAAGTGAAAATAAGTGTAATCTTTTTTGTGATCTTATTTAATTTCATTTCATTACTCTTTCTAATTCAATACTTTCTCCTAGACTGGTTGCCTAACTAAGGTTAAAGAGCCTAGTTCTCCCTACTATTTACTCATAGCTGGAAGGAGAATAGTTGGATTCATGCCTTTCCCAAGATTATTAGCGTTATAGAAAATGTAAACAGCTTCGTCCAAGATTCGAACCCGTATCGATGAGTCTATTTCCGATGACTTCGGCGATTATACCACGTGCCCCGTAGTTAAAATCTGTTAAAATAAGAGGTCCTCAAGTCATACTCCTTTATTTTACTTTTATACACCCCTTATAAGACACTGGGTGCATAAACGGGGAGAGTGATATATATATATATATATTATTTATATTTTTGCTTGAAGGCAATTATAAATGCATGTATCGTATAAAATTCGATAATTATAGAAAATAAACTTGACAAGTAAATCCCGCAAAGGATGGCTCGCTATGCAGAACACCGTACAGACTGTTTCGACTTTATTAAGTCTCTTCAGCGATGTATACTAACGACTCCCCTCCGACAGGAATCGAAACCGGGACTTCCACAGGCATAGTCAGAGACCATATCCGTTCGGCCGCCGTACATAGCGAACAATCCCTGCGAAATTAACCTTGTCAAGGAAACTATTACACGCCCCTGCCATAGTAGGCAAGTGACGTTTATTTAGTAAACAAACCCGGCCGTTAGCTCTTCGGCGAAGTGAATAAGATTTTGGATGTTTGTTTTTAGAAGCAATGTTGAATAAATTATTATTATATTTTGCTTGAAGGCAATTATAAATGCATGTACGCATAAAATTCGATAATTATAGAAAATAAACTTGACAAGTAATCCCGCAAAGGATGGCTCGCTATGCAGAACACCGTACAGACTGTTTCGACTTTATTAAGTCTCTTCAGCGATGTATACTTCCCCTCCGACAGGAAATATATATATATATTATATATATATATATATATATATATATAAAAGATTTTTTGGATGTTTGTTTTTTAGAAGTATTGTTGAATAAAGTATATGTTATATTTTTGCTTGAAGGCAATTACAATGCCTTCAAGCAAAAATATAATATATACTTTATCAAACAGTGCTTCTAAAAAAAAAAAAACACCCAAAAATCTTATTCACTTCGCTGAAGAGCATACGGCCTGGTTTGTTGTTATTATTCAGGTAAGCGTCCCCTTACCTATTATGGTAGAGGCGTGTAAGTATCATTTGACAAGGTTAATTTCGCAGGGACTGTTCGCTGTGTACTGTGGCCGAGGCAATATGGTCTTTGACTATGTCTGCTGTCGGAGGGAAGTCGTTAGTATACATCGCTGATGGGACTTAATAAAGTCGAAAAAGTGTGTACGATGTTCTACACACCGAGCGATCCTTTGCCGGGATTACACTTGTCAAGTTCATTTTCTATAAAAAAAAGTATCGAATTTTATGCGATACATGCATTGTAATTGCCTTCAAGCAAAAATATAATATATATCTATATATCTGTCTATCTTTCTCTCTCTCTCTCTCTCTCTCTCTCTCTCTCTTCATATATATATAATATATATATATATATATATATATATATATATATATATATATCCTTGAAATTACAATACAATAACAATACAGTGTGTCTTAGAAATCACTTATAGAATCATCCCTTACTACCAAGTTTAGGATACCTAACATCTATATATATATATATATATATATATATATGAGGTAAAATAAGGAATGAAAGATAAACTGTGTAGTATATTTCGCTGGAGTTTTGGCCTCAGCTTCTTCTGCTTTATTGAATTATTAGGGTCATACAAGTGATTTTTTTTTGTTTTTTTTCTGTTTCAGATTTTACTAACCATTGATTGATGAAGGATATTCAATTGACATTCCAGCAAAAACAAAATATTTTTTAAAACATTCTGGGAATATGAGAATAACGCTGAAATACAAAGAGGCTTACTTACAAGTCAAAATACATACATTGAATAAGTTATAACAATGTGTATACATTATTTTGGGACCCCCCCCCTCTCTCTCTCTCTCTCTCTCTCTCTCTCTCTCTCTCTCTCTCTCTCTCTCTCTACCTTCACCATTTCAAACACATAGTTTGACCACTTCAACTGTCGTGCCTTAAGTCACCCAAAAAGTGCGATATTCATATCACTTTAAAATAAACGTGAGATTCTAAGGAAGCCAGATAGTGTAGTGGTTAGAATGTCCGCCTGTCAGCCTGATATGTAGGGTTCGAATCACGCACAAAGCAATGCCCTGTCTATAGCTCTGCTGATGAGGCCTAATGGGCTGAAATGTACATACAGTGATCGACTTTTTCTCGATTTGTTTACGCTTTACATTTAAACCGATATGCACGCCTAATTCAATTATTATAATTAATTAATTAAAAAATTAGGTATGACTTTAATTAAGCACATACTCTCCCATATATATATATATATATATATATAAGATTTTTGGATGTTTGTTTATTTTAGAAACGTTGCTGAAAAAGTATATATTAAATTTTTATAATAAAGTATATATTAATTTTTACAAACAGACCGTGAGCCAGGGCTCACGGTCTGTTTGTTATTATTCTCCCAATAACACCCCCTTACCTATTATGGTAGAGGCGTGTAAGTATCACTTGACAAGCTTGGTTTCGCTAGGATGGTCAGCTGTGTACTGTGGCCGAGACGATAAAAGTGTTTCACTAGTGTTTCACTGTGTCTGCTGAAGTCCCGGTTTCGATTTCTGTCGGAGGGAAATCGTTAGTATATACCGCTGATGAGACTTAATAAAGTCGAAACAGTCTGTACGGTATTCTACACACCGAGCCATCCTTTGCCGGGATTACACTTGTCAAGTTCATTTTCTATAAGAAAAAGTATCGAATTTTATGCGATACATGCGTTGTAAGTGCCTTCAAGTAAAAATTTAATATATAATATATATATATATATATATATATTCTGTCACCATTTTACAGTGAATAATTTTTCAAACGATAATTCAATGAAAATTCGTTAATGTAACCAACAAGAATATGATCCCTCATTTTATGACCGAGAAAACAAGATCCGTTTTTTTTTGTTTTATTTTTGTTTGTTTGTTTGCGGAAGTTCATTTATTGTTTGTCATTAAAGAGGTGTTGATTGTAAGCAATAAATATTTTAAGTTCCCATTGCCTCACTTGACAATCAGGGCAAGAAAAATCACACGCCTCTTACGCTTTACAGTTAAAATAATTAATGATATCACAAATGCCCCCCGGGTTTGTTAGTGGCGGGGGGGGGTAAGAAATCGAAGAAATTAACTTTTAAGGAACGGGAACATAAGCATTCCCTTTAACCTGCTTTAGGGTTAGGCATTTCTTTTATATATATATATATATACGTGTTTTACAAGAAACACCCCGAAGCTTCGTCTTTATTTCCACGGAAACTATAAAAGATGCAATGAGAACACTAACAGGGCAAGTATTCAGTTACAAAACATGTTTTTAAAAGAGTCATCACTGCTATCACTCTCTCTCCTCTCTCTCCTCCCTCTCTCTCTCTCTCTCTCTCTGTGGGAAGATTATAAATATTTGTGGAATTAAGATGAATATTTATAAGGAACAGCTGACAGGTCTCAGACCTAATATACTAGCTGAAAGGATATTATTATTTATTATTATTAACTAGCAAATATATGCACCCTCCGGGTGCAAGTATTTAAGTTTTGATATATAAAATATCATATTAAATTGAAAGGCTAATGAAACTGAATAAGAATGCAGATAAAAAGATTTGAAACAGAGGGAGTATAATCGAAAAATAGAACAACTTTGAAACTAACTCTTCCATCATTTTCCATTACTCTCGTCTTTCATTGGTAAATTTTCCTAATTTAACTATTTAGTTAAAATAGGAAGTAAAGAATAAAATTACAGTTATTTTTTCTTGTTAAGGGATTTCTTTTAAGATTATCCTGAGATTTTAGATAATATTCATTAAGATAAAACCAAACAATTAGAAATCAGTAATACTAAGCATATATTATTAAATCAATTTTTTAAGATCAATATGCAAATTAGCCTTCCCATTCACACTATAAACCGCTATTTTGTTGAATATATAAATACTAATTGTATGTTATTGTATGTAGATATGGTCAACAGTGGCTTCGGCCTCTGGACCATTGATTATAATTAACAGCGTCGATCCCAGAGGGCCGTCCCCCCAGGCAACACCTGCCCCCTCGATTTAAAGGGCAGGGCTGGGTTTTATTGCCCAGTGCCTGAGGACCCCCCTTGAGGGGGAATGCCGACGGGATCGACGCAATTTTTCACCTGCCACCATGAGCTTCGGCTTGTGGGTGGTCCCACGTTAATAGGGACTTTGTGCCTGACCCGTACAAGTGGGGTATGCGGTAAATACAGTATGTAGATATGGTCAACAGTATTAATGATGTAAAATAATTTTATTAATAATTGAGGTTTAAAATAAAAATAAAATCATGGAGAAATATGATGTAAAATGACAAAGGGAAGTGTAACTTGTATAGTAATATAGTTTCGGTTACAGACAGACAAACCCACAATCTCCATTATAATAAGATTATTATTATTATTCACTCCTTTTGAGTTTTCACATCAGCCTTAGCTCACGGTTTTTCACTGGTGTCTGAGTGACAGCAAATCTCCTCAGGTCTCCAGGCTCTTCTGAGTATTCTGGCAGATTGCAGTAGTGCAGTATTCTTTAGGTATCAACCCTTCCTCTGATTTCCAGACTTTCCAACCCTTTTCTAATCCTTTTGGGACTGTTCTAAAGTGACCAAATACAATTGGTATCATTTTCACTTTCATATTCCATAACTTTTTCAGTTCTCTGGAAGGTCCAGACATTTTGTCCATTTTTTCATTTTCTTTAGCTTCACCCTGGTGATCTGCTGACTGCAAAATCCACCAGTTGACAAGTTCTTTCTTTTTGTTAATCACAAAAAAAACTCAGGTTTAAATAACAGGGTTTTTTTTTTTCATTTTTTAAATAACAGATTTGTTTGGGTTTTTTTCAAATTTTTTTTTCAAGTTTTTTCAACAGGTTTAAAATAAAAGGTGTTTTTTTTTTTCAATTTTCTTAAATATACTACATACCATCGGATTCACTTCCATCTTTACACACACACACACACACACACACAACCTATATATATATATATATATATATAATATATATTATATATATATTGAGATTCGTCCGTCGTATTTTGCTTCGGCTACTTAATGGCATTCGAAACTCAGTTCTCTATTTTCTTTCGGCTAATTGTTCTTCTCTTCTTTTTTTTATTTTTATTTTTCGAGCAGTGCCCGCCATTTTTATTTTTTGCTCGTGGACGTCTACAACCATTCTGCTCGCAGGCCAAAAACGTGCCGCGAAAAGGAATGAATAGAGTGAGTGTCACAGCCAGCTGACTAACATCTGCGATTTTAACTTCGTTAATAACGGCCCAGCGTTTTTGTACGCAATTTTAAATTTATTCAATCTAAATGGCACATTGATTGAAGTATAACACATGCTATTTCTATTAATTAGCTATATACCATTATATACAATCTAAGTCGGTATGGCCGTTTCGGCTTAGGAATCACACAGGTTCTGAGTTCGAGTACCGACCCTCGCACAACTCGAGCGTATGAGTAGTACAGTGATGAGTAGACAGCTGAATGGTACGTGTGGCGCTCCCACTGCAGCGTTCAAATAATCTCTTTTGGTCTAGCGCTAGTGAAAAGGGTATATACTCCTTCGTTGTCTGCTGATATAGACATCAGGCCGCCCCGTGACTTTACTTACTTTATAACACACATCCCACACACTCACACATATATGTATATATATATATATACATATATATATATATATATATATATATTATATGATTCTATTTGTGTATAATATATATATATATATATATGTATAGGGAGTGTGATAGACTATCACAAACCGTTATATATATATATATATATATATATATATATATACTATATATTATGGACTCTCTCGTCGATTTTCGACGCGTGAGGGTTCACACACAACAATGAACACCACACATTGATTTGTTTATAGTGGTGAAGGCTTGTGTTTGAGCATCCACACTTTTTGCAGAGTCGATAGGAAAGAATTGGTGCATCAAGGGTTGCCACAGAACCCATCAACGACCGACCTCAGAATTTTGAATTCAGAGTTATCCTCTCCTAGACTGGTTACCAACAAGGCTGAAGGAGCCCAGTCCGCCTGACATTTAACTCATAGCTGGAGGGATAATATATGGATTCATGACCTTTCCCAAGGGTATTAGCGCTATGTGAATGCCAACAGTTCGTCTAAGAATTGAAGTATATATTATACTATATATATATATATATATATATATATATATATATTCAGAAAATGATCCTCAGTATTTTTATATAGTGGCCAAAAGAAAAAATGCGCAAGAGGAGTTTTCTAAGTTATTAAATAAAAAGTGCTCAATACGTTAAATAGAGCAACATTATATAGACCTAAATTTGTCAGACACTATCTACTTAGGTTTTCCCGAATGCTTCTTCGGGATAACTCTGACCCATGTATAACCTTTTATATATATATATATATATATATATATTATATATAATATATATAGTGTATTGATAAACTTAGCTTAGATGTGGCACAAGGCCAGAATAGGGGCACCACAGTCGAAACTCACAAACAGATTATGCGAATCTAGCTTGCTAACGNATTTGAAATGTAAACTTTAAATATGTATGAAAATAAAACACAACTATATATAGAATATAACACCAGTCATGTATTTATTAAAACTTGTTTTAAAAACCAATGAGGACTGTCTAATGTTGCATGTTGAATTTTCAGTTATTATTCTAGTTTTACGATTTTGGTAATGTGACGCTAAAGCAATGACGTAGTTTTTGTTACAGACAAACCGAGCGAATCTCCATATTAATAGAAATGTAGTATCCAGTAGATCTTCATTGTATCCTATTCTGTATTTTCCTTAAAATCCTAGGTAGAAGAGTGTCATTGTAATTCGTATCTAGTTGTTCCTTTTAATCCTAGATATAAAAAAATTGTAATATCAGTAGTAACAAGATATTTTCATATAGATTAGAAAGGCTAAAATGAAACTAAAACCAGCGAAACTACATAGGGAATTGTGCAGGTAGCTTTTAAACAACGCTACTTTATAACCATTTAACATCCTTCAAACACGAAAATAAGAGAACGTGATAGCACTATCCAACAAAGTATGGCAGTATAAAAACAGAAAAACATTTAAATTAGAATGCGAAAATACTAGACCAATCGAAAGCCATACATAAATGGCTTAAAAAAAATTCTCATATGCACAACAGAAAAATTCCGTATTCTTCAAGGAATAAACTCCGAAGGAAAATCAACAACCAAAACAGAAATTTTTCGCAGCATGCCACACAGGAAAAAAATCTTAATATGAATGGACTAACCAAAAATCAGACCGCCATAATTAGAATTCATATATAAATACACACATAACTAAATAAATATAAAAACGAAAAAAAAATTTTAAAATCACCATTAAGAACAATGACGACAATAGATGAGAAGACTGAAACAGAGGAGGTTAAAATGGAAAAATATAACAACTGAAACTTACTCTTCCTTCACTCCCGTCTTTCCAGTTGCTAAATTTCCTTGGTTTAACTATTTATTAAATAAAAGTAAAGAATAAACTACAGTTATTTCTTCTTGTTAATGGATTTCTTAAGATTTTATTTTTCGAGATTGTTGCTAATATCATTAAAGATAAACAAAACAATTAGAATCAATAATACTAACACATATTTATCAGAATCAAATTTGCAAATTAGCTTTCCGTTCACAATTGTAAACTGCCTATTTTTGTTGTATATATACATTGCAATCCGTATTCTGTTATTGTTCTTGAAATCCTTGGAAGAAAAGAGTGTTGTATCCTGTCGCGTCTCGTTGGTGACTGATCAGTCCCATTACATGAAACACTCTCCTTTGGCCTTTACTTGGGCTGAACCGCAGTAGAATAGGCTCACTCGATCAATCGGCTGGTTCATTCATACCCTAAGCTATATATGGGGGTTCTTGCTGACCTGGGTATGACGTTAAACTGCATCAACTTAGCAGTGTCAGTTCTAGAGTCCCTGGGAGTGTGGAGTACCTCTTCATTACATTGTAGCGATTTGCCTTTTGTTGGATCGATTTGGGTTAAGAAGGGTTATCTTCCCTTTTCGAAGGTTTCGCCATAGGTGGCAGAGTATTTAAGTAGTACCTCGAGATATTTTAACTCTCTTCGCTCGGTCCGGTAAAACCACAACACATGCGCATAATCATGTGGTGTATATATCATTGAGGGGGCTTTGTCCCCCAACCAAACTACGGTAAGTACATTCCTCAGAAACTCTGCTTCACTTTTTTCTGACTAGTCCTACATTCTTATATTATGTTATGTATGTCTTCTATATATTTAGTTGTTACCTTTTCATTGAGTATATGTATACCTGTTTGTGTGCATTCCTACTTTGCTCTCAGAATAAATTGTTTGTTATTATATATAAATCATTGTTCGAATATTTCATGTACACATATGTACCCACGTTGAGGTATGCTTGAACCTCTAAGTTATATAAGAACTATATATCTTACCATTACTCCCAGGCCCATCTAACCCTAGAAACCTGATAGGCTTCATCTTTAATTTAATTGATAAAAACATTAAAATACACACTCACATACGCACCACATGCACATACTCAGAATATATATATATATATATATATATATATATATATATATAATTCTACATAATATATTGAGCCACTTTTACATATAATTAGAAAACTCCTCGTGTTTTGTCTTTTGCCATCGGTAGAACACTTGACTAGGAATCGCAAGGTTCCTTGGTTGATACACCCTTGCTAACTCTACGTAAGTAGCACAGGGATCTTGTTGGTAAAGTCAGAGCTGATGGTAGGTATGGCACTCTACCCTCAGATGCCAAACAATTCCTTAGTCTGCACCTTAGCTGAAAAGGGGATAGACTCCTTCATCTTGGTACGAGATGATTATTTTCAGAAAGAATATGCTGATCTTTTATTATAAGATTTTTCGCCAGATGTCAGTTGAATTTTTTTAAAACGAATTATCTGGTTTTTCCTCAGCTGGTAAGTTTGAGTAAAAAAATAATATATATATATAATATATATATATATATATATGGAATAACAAAACATCGCCACATTCTTTCGCAAATTTCACATGGTTTGATCTCATCAAGCTAACGTTTTGATGACAGAGAAACACGTGCTCAGTAAAATAAAATCTATTTCATCCATCAGCCACTTTCTCGTTTGTTTACTTTTCCTTTCAATATACCGTCGGATTCGTTTCCATTTCAATTTTAACACACACACACAACACACACACACATGGATTGGCCACAACCAAATTATCAGTCATATGAAATCCGAATTCTCCCCGACAAGCAAAGAGACGTTCTTCCAGGCTGTGGTTGTGTCGGTACTGCTATTATGGCTGTACCACCTGGACCCTTTACAAAGCGCCTTGAAAATAAGTAGATGGGAGCTGCACCAGAATGCTGCGAGCGGTCCTGAATAAGTCGTGGAAGCACACCCGACAAAAAAGCAACTGTATGGCCACTGCCCCCCATCTCACAAACCATACGGTTTTAAGACGGGCTAGCAATGCGCGGGCACTGCTGGAGAAGCAAGGACGAGCTCGTAAGCGACGTACTACTGTGGAAGCCCGCACATGGGCCGCTAATGTGGCGCGCCAGACTTACACTTGACCAACTGTGTATGGATGCTGGCCGCAGCGCAGAGGTCAAAATAAACAGGAGTCGATGAATGAAGGGGAAGGTGGCGAGAGATAGTCAGGATATTCCGATGCAAACTGCGCGACATGATTGATGAGATTGATGATGATATATATATATATATAATATATATATATATATATATATAACTCTGGTGGAGTTTAAAAAAAACACAGATTATGCCAATTGTAAATAACGAATGTATAAAAAGAAAAGACCAAAACATTTGAACTCTCCGAAAATAATCAAGAAGCATTAACAGAGTCAGAATTATCCAGAAGATCCCTAAGGTAAAAACTAGGAATAGGTCCCGTTTATTATATATACTATATATATATATAATCCCAAAAGTTCCAGATAAGAATCTCCTCGACACAAGAGTTTATTTAAAAACCAGTCGGCGGTTGAGAGCTCAATGTGTGCTCTTAATTGTTAGAGTCACAGAGCAAAGATATAAGTAAAGAAATAACAAAGACTTTAGAGATTAGTTTATAGTCTTTTCAGGGAGCCTTAGACAAAGTGTTCTAACTCTCGCCGACTCATCAGATGCATAATGATATATATATGATTTGTATACAAGTGCGTCTAATTTATAGTTATAAATAATTCCGCAAATACATTGTTAAATGATATCACAAATGTGTGTGCTTCTCTGTATGGGGTGATGTGCTTGGTGTGCTGTGTGGTAGTGTGTGTGTGTGTGTTGGTTTTTTTTTTTCTGTGTCTCGGTGTATATGCGCTGTGCGTTGGCCTGGGGTAACCCTATTTCCTGGCGGTCTTTAGTTCCATTACCCACGCCAATTTAAGCTAAGCATCCGTCTTTCTTATTTGCAAACGCTAAACAATTATTTCAATTAGGCTGAATTCGAGGGGGGGGGGTTAAGGTTGATGAAGTTTATTGTATGGTTGAGAAGAGAAGAAGAAGGAAAGAAAAGAAAAGAAGAGAAAGAGAAAGAAAGAGAAGAAGAAGAAGAAAAGTGAGCAATTTAATTAAAAAAAGAGGGAAGAATAATAATAATAATAATAATAATAATAATAATAAAATAATAATAATAAGAAGAAAAGAAGAGAGAAGAAGAAGAGAAGACGAAGGCAATTATAAAAAGAGGAAGAAAAATAATATAAGAAGAAGAAGAAGAGAGAAGGAATGAAAGAAAAGAGAGAAAAAAAGGAAAAGAAAAGAAAAAAAAAGAAATAAGAAAAGAAGAAACAGAAGGAAAAAGAAGAAGAAAAAAAGAAGAATAAGAAGAAAAGACAGAAGAGAAGAGAAGAAGAAAGAAAAGAAGAAAGAAGAAGAAGAAGAAGAAGGAAGAAGAGAAGGAGAAGAAGAAGAAGAAAATAGACAGAAGAAGAAAGAAGAAGAAAGGAGAAGAAAAGACGAAGAAGAAGAAAAAAGAAAAAGAAGAAAGAGAAGAAAAAGGAAAAGAAGAAAAGAGAAAAGAGAAGAGAGAAAGAGAGAAGAGAAGAAAAGAAGGAAAAAGAAAGAAAGAAAGAAGAAGAAAAGAAGAAGAAAAGAAAAGGAAAAAGTAAAGAGAAGAGAGAGGAGAAGAAAAGAAGAAGAGAAGAGAAAGAAAAAAAGAAGAAGAGAGGAGGAAGCAAAAGAAGAGAAGAGAGAGAAGGAAAAGAAAAAATAAGTAAAGAAGAAGAAAAAGAGAGAAAGAAGAAAAAAAAAAGAGAAAGAAGAGAGAAGAAGAAGAGAAAGAAAAGAAAAGAGAAAAGAAAAGAAAAAAAAAGGAAGAAAAAAAGAAGAGAAAAAAAAAAGAAAAAAGAGAAAAAGAGAAGAGAAGGAAAAGAAGGAAAGAAAAAGAAAAAGAAGAAGGATAAAAAAGAAAAAAGGAAGGCGAGAAGAAGAAGAAAGAAAAGAAAGTAAAGAAAGAAAAGAAAGGAAAGAAGAAGAAGAAGAAGCAAGAAGAGAAAGAAGAAAATAGACAAGAAAGAAGAAAGAAGACAGAACCCCCAGAAAGAAAAGAAAGAAGAAGAAGAAGAAGAAAGAGAATAGACGAAGAAGAAGAAGAAGAAATTAGACAGAAGAAGAAGAAGAAGAAGAAGAAGAGAAGAAGAAGAAGAAGATAGACGAAGAAGAGAA
>CM042159.1:92874819-92909819 GCA_023376005.1 Doryteuthis pealeii | reverse complement strand
TGATGCTAAAAGCTAAATTTCCCATGTTTAACCTGTCAACAAACTATCTATTTCATTTGGTCCTTTCGTGTTCCCGTTAGAACAAGAGAGTTATAGATAGAAAAATAGATAGGAGAGAGGAGATAGAGAGAGAGAGATGAGAGAGACAGACAGGACAGACAAAAGAAAGAAAGAGGAAAAGAGAGAGAGTGGGAGTGTCTGATATATAATGTGGTTGTTTTTCTTCATTTATTCAATTGCTACTTGTTTTCGGGCTGTAAAATTTTCCCCCAAAAAGCTTGGAAAATTTTTTCCTTTTCTTCTTTTTCTTTCTTTCTTCTTCTTCTCTTTCTTCTTCTCGTCTTTCTCTTCTTCTTCGTCTATTCTTCTTCTCTTCTTCTTCTTCTTTCTTCTTCTTCTTCTTCTTCTTCTTCTTCTTCTTCTTCTGTCCTATTCTTCTTCTTCTTCTTCTTCTTCTTCTTCTTCTTCTTCTTCTCTCCTCTCTCTTCTTCTCTTCTCTATTTCTCTTCTCTTCTCTTCTTCTCTTCTCTTCTTCTTCTTCTGTCTATTTCTTCTTCTTCTTCTTCGTCTATTTTCTTCTTCTTCTTCTTCTCTTCTTCTGTCTATTCTTCTCTGTCATTCTCTTCTTCTTCTTCTTCCTGTCTTTCTCTTCTTCTCTTCTCTTCTCTTCTTTCTTCTTCGTCTATTTCTTCTTCTTCTTCTTCTTCTTCTCTCTGTTATTCTCTTCTTCTTCTTCTTCTTCTTCTTCTTCTTCTTCTTCTTCTTCTCTTTCTTCTTCTTTCTTCTTTTCTTCTCATCTGTCTATTCTTCTTCTTCTTCTTCTCTTCTTCTTCTTCTTTTAATTATTTATTTCTTCCTCTTTTATTAATGCTCACTTCGTCTCTTCTTCTTCTTCTTCTTTTCTTCTTTATTATTATTATTATTATTATTATTATTATTTATTATTATTATTATTCTTCCCTCCTTTATTAATTGCTCACTTCTCTTCTTCTTCTTCTTCTTCTTCTTCTTCTTCTTCTTCTTCTCTTCTTCTTTCTTCAAACCATACAAAAACTTCATTACAACCTTATCGAATATCAGCCTAATTGAAATAAATTGTTAGCGTTGCCAAACATAAGAAAGACGGATCTTACTTAATTGGCGTGGGTATGGGAACTAAAGACCCGGCAGGAATTAGGGTTACACAGGGCCCAACGCACATGCGCATATACACCGAAGACACACACACACACACACACACACACACCACACACACACACACCAACAGAAGCACATCACACCATTACAGAGAAGCACACACATTTAAGTATATCATTTAAAAATGTATTGCCGCGAATTATTTATAAACAATAAATTAGACCGCACTTGTACAATCATATATATTATATATATGACTGATGAGTCTGGGAGAGTTAGACACTTTGTCTAAGCTCCCTGCGAAATAGACTATAAGCTAAAATCTCTAAGTCTTTGTTATTTTTACTTATATTTTGCTCTGTGACTCTAACATTAAGAGCACACATTTGAGCCTAAACCGCGACTTGGTTTTTTAAATTTAAACTCTTGTGCTCGTAGGAAATTTCTTCTCTGGACTTTGGATTATATATATATAATATTATTATATTAAACGGGGACTATCTACCTAGGTTTTACAGGGATCTTCTGGATAATTCTGGACTTCTGTTAATGCTTTCTTGATTATCGGAGATTCAAATGGTTTTCGTCTTTCCTTTTTTATACATTTTCGTTAATTTAAAATTGCCATAATCTGTGTTTTTTTAACTCCACCAGGAGTTATATATATTATAATATTATATATATATATTAATATATAATATATCATCATCATCATCATCATCATTGTCGCGCAGTCTTGCACGGATATCCATGACTATCTCTCGCCAACCTTCCCTATCATTCTTCATCGACTTGTAGCTCCTCTGCCGCTGCGGCCAGCATCCATTACACATTGGTCAATGTAGGTCCTTGGCTGGGTCGGCCCACATTAGCGTGCCCATGTGCTGGCTTCCACAGTAGTACGTCGCTTACGAGCTCGTCTTGCTTCTCCAGCAGTGCCCCGCATGCCTAGCCCGTCTTACCTCGTATGGTTTGTTGAGATGGGGGGCAGTGGCCATACAGTTGCTTTTTTGTCGGGGCTTGCTTCCACGATCTTATTCAGGACGCTCGCCAGCATTCTGGTGCAGCTCCCATCTGAGCTATTTCAAGGCGCTTTGTTAGGGTCCAGGTGGTACAGCCAATAGCAGTACCGGACACACCACAAGGCCTGGAAGAAAACGTCTCTTTAGCTTGTCGGGGAGATCGATTCCATTTATGACCTTGATACATTTGTTGGTGGCCAACCATTGTGTGTGTGTGTGTGTGTGTGTGTGTAAATTGAAAATGGAAACGAACCGACGGTATATGAAGGAAAAGTAACTAAACGAAAGAAAGTGCTGAAGGATGAAATAGATTTTATTTACTGACACGTGTTTTCGTCTGTCATCAAAACGTTAGCTGATTTGAGAAGTGCAACCATGTGACATTTGCCGAAGAATGTGCGATGTTTTGTTATTCTATAAATATATATATATATTATATATATATATTATTTTTTACTTCCAACTTTACCACTGGGAAAAAAACCAAGATAATTCAGGTTTAAAAAAAATTCAAACTGACATCTGGCGAAAAAAAAATCTCATAATAAAAGATCATCATATTCTTTCTGAAATAATCATCTGTACCAGATGAAGGAGTCTATCCCTTTTCACTAGTTGCAAGACTAAGGAGATTGTTTTGGCATCTGAGGTATGAGTGCCAACCTACCATCAGCTCCTGACTTTACCACACAGCGCACCCTGTGCTACTTATACGTACTAGAGTAGCAAGGATGGTATACAAACCAGGAACCTGCCCCCGGCGATCTTTTCCCCTAGGTTTCCCCCCTTTTAAAAGGGGTTTGGCGGGGTCATTTTCTCCCCCCTTTTTTTTTAACCCCCCCCCCCCCCCCCCGCGGCGGGGACCCTGGGGGCGGGCGCGGGTACTCCGCGGGGGCCCGGCGGGGGGGGGGGTATTGGGGCTAAAAAAAAAGGGGCCCCCCAAAAAACATACCAAGAAAAAAAACACAGGAGGAGTTTTCTAATTATATATGTAAAAAGGCTTCAATATATTATGTAGATAATATATATATATATAAATTTATATATATATATATATCTGAGTATTGCATGTGTGCGTAGTGAAAGTGTGTATTTTATGTTTTTATCAATTAAATTAATAGATGAGAGCTATCAGGTTTCAGGTTAGAGTGGCCTGGGAGTAATGGTTATAAGATATTATTCTTATAATAACTTTAGAATGGTCCAAAGCAAACCTATCCAACGTGGGGTACATTGTGTACATGAAATATTGGACAATGATATATATATAATAACAAACAATTTATTTCTGAGAGCAAGTATGAGAAATGCACACAAACAGGTATAACATATACTCATGACAAGTACACTAAATATATAGAGAGAACATATACATAAACATATATAAGAAGTTAGGGACTACGTCAGAAAAGTGATACAGAGTTTCGAAGGAATGTTACTTACGGGTTAGTTGTTGGGGACAAAGACCCCCACTCAATGGATATATACACCACATGATTATGCCATGTGTTGTTGGTTACCGGACCGAGCGAAGAGAGTTAAAAATATCGTCGAGGTATACTTAAAATACTCTAAGCCACCTATTTGGCGAAACCTGTCGAAAAACGGAAGATAACCCTCTTAACCCCAAATCGATCCCAACAAAGGCAAATCGCTACAATGGTAATGAAAGAGTACTCCACACTCCAGGGACTCTAAGAATTTCTGAAACCTGGCTAGTGATGCAGTTAACGTCATACCCAGGTCACAAGACCCCCATATAAGCTTAGGGTATGACATGACCAGCCGATTGATCGGAGTGAGCCTATTCTACTGCGAGTTCAGCCCAAGTAAAGGCCAAAGGAGAGTGTTTCGTAATGGACTTGATCATCACCAGGAGACGACAGATCAACACTCTTCTTCCAAGATTTCAAGACAATCAGAATAGATTGCATTGATATATACAACAAATAGCAGTTTACATTGAACGGGAAAGGTAATTTGCAAATTGATTCTGATAAATATGTGCTTAGTATTATTGATTTTCTAATTGTTTGTTTTATCTTAATGAATAATTAGCAACAATCTCGGAAGATAATCTTAAAAGAAATCCATTACAAGCAAGAAGAAATAACTGAAGTATTCTTTAACTTTTTATTTTAAGTAAATAGTTAAACCCAGGAAAATTTAGCAATGAAAGACGGGAGTGAAGGAAGAGTAATTTCAGTTCTTATATTTTTCCATTTTAACCTCCTCTGTTTCAAGTCTTCTCATCTGCATTGTCGTCATTTGTTCTTATGGTGAATTTTAAATTTTTCTTTTATATTATTTAGTTTATGTGTGTTTATTTATATATGAATTCTTAATTATGGGCGGTCTGATGTTTTGGTTAGTCCAATTCCATATTAAGAATTTTTTTCCTGTTGGGCATGCTCGAATTCTGTTTTGTTTGTTTAGGAAATTTTTCTTCGGATTTATTCCTTGAATAATACGAATTTTTCTGTTGTCATAATGAGCATTTTTTTTAACCATTTATGTATGCCTTCGATTGCCGTCTTAGTATTTTCCATTCTAATTTAAAATGTTTTTCTTGTTTTTTATACTGCCATACTTTGTTGCGATGTGCTGTCACGTTCCTCTATTTTCGGTTTGAAGGAATTGTTAAAAATGGTTATTAGTAGCGTTGTAAAGCTACTTGCCACCATCCCTATGTTAGTTTCGCTGGTTATTTAGGTTTCTTAGCCCCTTCTAATCTAATATGATATCTTGCTTATCTACTGATATTTACAATTTTATATCTAAGGATTTTTAAAGGAATCACTAGACTACGATTACAATGACAACTCTTTTACCTAGGATTTTAAAGGAACAATACAGAATAGGGATTACAATGAGATCTTACTGGATACTACATTTCTATTTAATAATGGAGATTCGCTTCCGGTTTTTTGTCTGTAACAAAAACTACGTCATTGCTTACGTCTCACCATTACCCAAAATCGTAATAACATAGAATAATACACTGAAAATTCAAACATGCAACATAGACAGTCCTTCAATTGTTTTAAAACAAGTTTTAATAAAATACTGACTGGTGTTAATATATCTAATATAGTTTGTTTTATTTTCATACATATTTAAAGTTTACATTCAAAATGTTTCATCTTTTATCCTTTAATGAATTTGTATTACTTACTTAGTGCTATAAACTCGCTGACATTGAATTTTTAACTCCCACCCTCAGGCATTGTTTCAAAAATCTATTTACATCGCCGGGGGGGGTATTTTGCTTAGTTTTATAATGAACTAACATTGTTCCTACCAAGGATTTCAAGGAACACAGGATTACAACGAGACCTACAGGTATCACACTTTTATACTCAGGATTTCAAAACATTGCAGGACTAGGGTTACAAGAGATTAAACATATACTATACTTTTTGTATACTAAGGATTTCAACGAATGATATAGATATGATTACAAGGGACTACAGATTACTACTACTTTTATCTACCTAGAATTTCAACGAACACTTACGGAACTAGGGATTAAAATGGAACACCTACTGATAACTACATTCTTTCCACCTAAGATTACAAGTGTTGTATTGTCAGGGCCGGAAAACGAAAGCTTCCAGAAAAGACAAAGAAAAATATAAAAAGTATAATTTTAAAAAAAAGGGGAAACGACAAAGCGAGGTTTTCCGGTCAAGAAAGCAGGGGAGAAGGTAAAGAAATATTATAACAAACATTCCGTTTCAGATCAAAGAAAAAATGCGTAGGCGTGTCGTCAATACAAAGTCAGAGGGTCGAGCCGACAGCAGTCAGACACAAGAGACCGCCAGACGCAGCCGAATAAGGACACGTCACGTCTCCATCAGAAAACAACCCCTCGGGCACTCATTGTTAAGCTCTGTGCCTTCACCACTCACACACCGAAGAAAATAAAGAGAGGGATCCTCTCTTTCTACACATACGTAATCTGTTTTTATTGGAAGTCCAGTAGTGCGGTAGTAGCTGACTACTAACATACATCGCTTTTGGGTACAGTGAAAACCCAGTACTAACATACACGAATTTAGCAATCGTAAATTTGAAAGCGCTTATATAACATATAGATATTTAATGCCAGTGTATAACAAAAGGAACACTCCAGATTAGATTACAAGACACCTACACATACTCGCATTCTTATTCATTCCTAAGATTATAAAGAACACTTACAGACTAGGGATTACAACGAGACCTACAGATACTACACTCTTTCTACTTAGGATTTCAGGAACACTACTAGACAGGATTACAAGGGACACCTACATATACTACATTCTTTTCATCTTAAAATTATAAAGAACACACAGACTAGGATTACAAGGACGCCTACAGATATTACACTCTTCCTACCAAGGATGTTAAGGAACACTGCCAAACTAGGATTCACAAGGATTAACTATCTTTAACCTACCACTGTGACCAAGGATTTTAACAGCAACTCTTATGCCTTTTTTCAAATTCATTATGTTATTGTCGATTATCGACAATTTCGCAAACTGTTTTTGAGATTAGCTTTCTTATTCTTCTAATACGAAAAGTGAGCGAGATTATCCTAAACGAAATTATTCGCTTGTTTGATTAATCTTTCTAATTATGTTTGAAGTTGGGATCTCACAGATTTTCAAGAGTTAAATTGATCAAAATAGGTGGTAAAAAAATTGACACTAAAGTTTAAAAGATTTAATGATTACGCTACCCTACAGCGACGAAATCACGTTGGGATTATCATTAATCCAGTTTATTCACATCATATATAAACTTAGCAAAATATGCACCCTCCACCGGGCCGTAAGTATTTTCAATTTTAATTGGAGAGATAGAGTAAATTAATCCGACAATATGTGAGAAGGTAGACAAAACGGGATGTTGTTACTGGATGGAGTTATTGTAGATAGTGATGTCGATGTTATAACGTTCAGTCAATCAGACCTTCTTCAAGAGACGAGATGTGTTTCTTGTATTAAGGAATTTTTTTCTCATTTACTGCAGACAAGAGTTTGTGGTCTGTTTAGGTGGGGGAAATAGTCAACTACTGAATGGTTACTCCTCTTCTGTCTCTCTCTGGTCTCTGTCTCTCTTGTCTCTTCTCTCTCTTCTGTCTCTCTCTCTCTCTCACACATACACACACACACACACACACACACACCCACTCACTCACTCACTCACTTTTTTTTCTTTGTTCTTTCCTTCTTCAGGGAAAACACCCTTAAAAGACCTCTTTAAAAATACAAACCAGAGAGATTTAAATTTCCTAAAAACATGTCTTGTGTAGTAGGGTTTTTTTATTTTGTGAAGTAATGTAGCATTTGTGGGGTTATGTAGTGGAATTGGAGTGTGGAAAAACCAACGAAATTAAAATAAGAAACGCATATTACAAAGATTAAGATATTCTAAATTATATTTTAGTTTGCTTTCTATATAAAATCATCTATGATAATTTTAATACGCTGCGGAATAAAACAAGTAGATTAGAGATCAATTAGCACACTAATTACTTATCAACCGGTTTTTTTAAAACAGTATTCAATTAATATACATTTAAACCTATCTTAATCATTATAAGACACGTTGCCGGATTTTGAACATACTAAAACTGGGGCTGAAAACTAACTAAAATTTTCATTGAGACATCGATGTAATAAATTGCGATTATTTATTCATTAATTTATTAATATTATTTAGGCAGGGACTGTGAAGATACCACAGTATGATGATGATATCATTACAACGTTTGATAAATTTTATAAAGAGCTATTGCTAAATAGTTAATATGTATTAAAGTATAATTATCTTTGGAGTACTCTCTCTCTCTCTCTCTCCTCTCTCTCTCACACACACACACACACACACACACACACACACTCACTCATCATGTTTTTTCTTTTGTTCTTTCCTTCTTTTCAGCAAAAAAACCCTAAAAGTTCTCTTAAATACAACCCAGAAGAGATTTTAAATTTCCAAAAAACAAGCTTTTAAACAGATCTCACAAAACATAACTAATATCTCAATAAAACCACTACTTTAAAGGACTAAATCCATTAATAGCCTTTTCTAGCATTAAATACCACAGGAGGTTGATATTGCCGTTTGAACAGACATAAACAAATGCCATCATTAAAACCACTACTTTAAGACTAAAATCCATAATAACCTTTTTCTGACACTTAAATGACCCACAGAGGTGATATGCGTTAAACAAAACTCAAACCCCATAAAACCATACTTTTAGAGTCTTGAAATCCATAATACCTTTTCTGGCATTAAATGACCATAGAGGTTGATATGCCGTTTAACCAAAACTCAAACCCCTAACCACTACTTAGAGCTGAAATCCATAATAACCTTTTCTTGACATAAATGACCCACAGAGGTTGATATGCCGTAAACAACTCAAACCCCATTTAAACACTACTTTAGAGTCTGAAATCCATAATAACCTTTTCTGACATTAAATGACCACAGAGGTTGATTATGCGTTAAACAAAACTCAAACCCCATAAAACACTACTTTAGAGTCTGAAATCCATAAATAACTTTTTCTGACATTAAATGGACCCACAGAGGTTGATCTGCCGTTAAACAAAACTCAAACCCATAAAACCACTACTTTAAAGACTGGATCCATAATAACCTTTCTGACATTAAATGACCCCAGGAGGTTGATATGCCGTTAAACAAAACTCAAACCCATAAACCACTACTTTTTAGAGTCTGAAATCCATAATAACCTTTTCTGACATTAATGACCCACAGAGGTTAATGCCGTTAAACAAAACTCCAAACCCCATAAAAACCACTACTTAGAGTCTGAATCCATAATAACCTTTTCTGGTTATTAAATGACCCACAGAGGTTTGATATGCCGTTTAAACAAAACTCAAACCCCAATAAAACCACTACTTTAGAGTCTGAAATCCATAATAACCTTTTCTACATTAAATTGGACACAGAGGGTTGATATGCCGTTAACAAAACTCAAACCCCATAAAACCACTACTTTAGAGGTCTTGAAATTCCATAATAACCTTTTCTGGTATTAAATGACCCACAGAGGTGGTAGCTAAACAAAACTCAAACCCCATAAAAACCACTACTTTTAGAGTCTGAATCCATAATAACCTTTTCTGACATTAAATGACCCACAGAGGTTGATATGCGTTAAACAAAACTCAAAACCCCATAAACATACTTTAGAGTCTGAAATCCATAATAACCTTTTCTGACATTAAATGACCCCACAGAGGTTGATATGCCGTTAAACAAAACTCAAACCCCAATAAAACCAACTACTTTAGAGTCTTGAAATCCATAATTAACCTTTTCTGACATTAAATGACCCACAGAGGTTGATATGCCGTTAACCAAAACTCAAACCCCATAAAACCACTACTTTAAAGACTGGAATCCATAATAACCTTTTCTGACATTAAATGACCCACAGAGGTTGATATGCCGTTTAAACAAAATCAAAACCCCAAAAACCACTACTTTAGAGTCTGAAATCCATAATAACCTTTTCTGACATAAATGACCCACAGAGGTTGATATGCGTTAAACAAACTCAAACCCATAAACCACTACTTAAAGCTTGGAATCCATAATAACCTTTTCTGACATTAAATGACCCACAGAGGTTGATATGGCCGTTAAACAAAACTCAAACCATAAAACCACTTACTTTAGAGTCTGAAATCCATAATAACCTTTCTGACATTAAATGACCCACAGAGTTTATATGCCGTTAAACAAACCAAAACCCCATTAAAACCACTACCTTTAGAGTCTGAAATCCATAATAACCTTTTCTGGTATAAATGACCCCACAGAGGTTGATATGCCGTTAAAAAAACTCAACCCCATAAAACCACTACTTAGAGTCTGAAATCCATATAACCTTTTTCTGACATTTTAAATGACCCACAGAGGTTGTTGCCGTTAAACAAAAGTCAAACCCCATAAAACCACTACTTTAGAGTCTGAAATCCATATTAACCTTTTCTGGCATTAAAGACCCGTACGAGGTTTGATATGCGTTTAAACAAAAACTCAACCCATAAACCACTACTTTAAGTTGAAATCATAATACCTTTTCTGCAATTAAAATGACCACAGAGGTTGAATTATGCCGTTAAACAAAACTCAACCCATAAAAACACTACTTTAGCGTCTGAAATCCATAATAACCTTTTCTGCGTATTAAATGCCCACAGAGGTTGATATTGCGTTTTAAAACAAACTTCAAACCCCATAAAACCACTACTTTGAGTCTGAAATCCATAATAACCTTTTCGACATTAAATGGACCACAGAGGTTGATATGCGTTAAAACAAAACTCCATAACCCCATAAAACCACTACTTTAAAGACTTGGAATCCATAATAACCTTTTCTGACATTAAATGACCATAGAGGTTGATATGCCGTTAAACAAAACTCAAACCCATAAAACCACTACTTTAAAGTCTGAATCCATAATAACCTTTTCTGAATAAATGAACCCACAAGTTGATATGCGTTTAAACAAAACTCAAACCCCATTAAAACCACTACTTTTAAAGTCTGAAATCCATAATAACCTTTTCTGACATTAAATGACCCACAAAAGGTTGATATGCCGTTAACAAACTCAAACCCATAAAACCACTACTTTAAAGACTGGATCCATAATAACCTTTTCTACATTAAATGACCCACAAAAGTGTATATGCCATTTAAAAACCCAAAGTGAAACACTTAAAACAAAGCTATTAGAAACAAAGTCCTTTAACGATACTTCTTTTTTAATGCATTATATTTCACCATTCTTACGCATGACTATAATTTGTTCATTTCATCTTGTTCTTGGGTTTTTATTTTTGCTTTTCTTTTTTGTGTTTCCTTTCTTTCGCGCCGCTGACTTAATTTTTTATGTATCTTTTCTTTTTTTAATTTGGGGTCTTTTTCTTTCTTTTCTTTTTGTTTTTTTTCTTGTGTTTCCTCTTCCCATCGTCCTATCATTCTGCCCAAAACTATTCTTTCACTCCGAAATTGCTACATATGTTAACAATTACCGCCTGTAAATCCCACTCTACCCAATTGTTCTGCTTCGACGTACACACATAGGTATGCAGCCAACTTTTATTATAAATTGCTTCCTACTTTTTACGGCCCCGTTTGCTAAACTTAGCTTTAGTTTGTGGCACAAGCCAGAACTATAGGGCACACATGTTATATTACTCCTGTAGCGGGTATATAACGAGAGTTTCTTATGTAGAGAAAGTGTGAGTGGACCAACAAGTAAGAAATAGACAGACAGAAGTTCGTTGATATACTTGTGTTGTTAACTTCTATCTTCTTTCTCTTTTCTATTTGGCCATTGATGTTCTCTTCTAGGCTTCTTTTATTTTGTTGTTTCTTTCTATTCGCCGATTCCGCCATATTGATTTACTTTGTCTGGTCTTCGACTTTTTGACTGCTTCTTTTTAACTAAGGACATGTGTAATTAATTAACAAGACGTGTTCTTTTGATCAAAAGTTTTCATTTTAGCCCTTTCTAACTCATCGCTGCGGAGTGAGCCCACCCGCGTTACACGTCTGCTCTTGCGTTTCATTTAGCGGAACTGACTTGCGAGATTCTAACTGTCCAGTAGTTTTCCATTCCGTTGATCTGAAAACACTGGCAACTTTAGAATTGTTCCTACAGGGGGTTCAAATAATTCTAGACTACCACATAGATAATGCAACACACACAGAGTCGAGGTTACAAAGAAGAAACAACGTCTCTCTTAGCGTGACCAAGAAGTGCTCTAATGTATTGAGGTTCAAATTTAAATATATATATATATATATATATATATATATATATAAACAATTACTCCACACGAGAAGGTTGTGACACAAGGGTCAATTTCTTTTAAACGGAATTTGACAGGTTTGAATTCAGAGTTTTCCTTCGCAAGACTGGGTTACCTACCATGGTTAAAGAGCCCAGTCTGTCCTGCTATTAACCCATAGCTATGGGAGACTAAGATTCATGTTTACCAAGGGTATTAGCGCCTTGCGAACATGCAAACAGCTTTCGTCCATGGATTGAACTCGATACGCCGAATTCTATACAAATCGTGGTGCGACTATCCTATCTGAATGATAAGAGGGTTCGCAGTGAGTTGTTTCTTTCCTCCCATTACACAGTTGCTTTCAGAAGACATTTTGTGTTTCTCTAGTGTGATAGCAGGTCAGCCTTGCTGCGACATATGGAAGCCACACTGACTGATGATTTTTCTAAATCGGGAGCAGATGTTTTTTATTATTAAAAGTTAGACGGGGCCGATTCTCGATGTTTCAGTTTATTTTCTTCAAATCTCTTTAATTTAGCGAAACCATGTCTTACGTCATTCTTTCCGATTTCGATCTAGGATTTTCACTGGCACTCGGGTTAATATTTGAGGCGTTTCAACTGTTGTCTGCTGCAATGTGTTCCATTTTTTTTAAATATTTACTATTTTTCACTCTATCATCCCATTTTATTCGCAAATGGCACGATGACAGCGCATGTGAAAGGACATCCAAGTTGGTTTATGTGCTTGCGATAAAGTGTCAAAGTTTCCACAACCATATAGTAGGTTGAATGCACGACTGCTCTGTAGATGTCAATTTTATAAAGATATTATCTTTGGTATCCATTAATCGGTGCTTCCAAATTGCCGAACAGACTGCTGCTTAGCTATTTGGAATGGATCTTCTTTCCATTTTTTCCATCACTATGTACTGTTGATCCAAGATATTTCAATGTGTCAACAATCTTCAAGGTGCTTTCCATCAATTGAAGACAGATGGATTTACAAGACGTGTGATTGCCATGCTGGTACAGTCGTCAGTTTTCTTTATACTGATAGTAAGTCTAAAATGCTTTGATGTCTCAGAGAATTAATCATAATGGCTGGATGTCTTCTAGGTGTTGCTAATAGAGCGGCATCGTCTGCCAAAGAGAAGATCCGGCAACTAGCTTCAAGGAAATTTTTGTCCATAGCTTTAAAACGTTGTTAATTGTATAGGCCACTACTTATTCTTGAATTCAACATTTATTCTTACGCTTAGATCTGAGAATACTTTTCTCGAGATGGCAGAAACAACAATGAAATAGAAGGACAAAGAAACACAGCTTGCTCAAGTTACCATTTGAGACAGAAAAGGTACTGGGATTTCTCACTACCTGATCTTACAGATAACCACCATTCCTTCATGCAAAAGATGAATGATCTGAAGCATTTTTATCTGGAACTCCTAATTTTGAAAACACTGTCACAGACAGTTCCGAAACACAGTGTCAAAGGCTTTGTAAAATCAACGAAAACCATAAACGATATAATATATATTATATATTATATATATATATATATATATTAAAGAAAGAAGGAAACTAACAAAGCGTCACCCTTAATTTCCAAAGAAAGAAAAATTACTAACATTTTTTAACGTTCTATCTTTCTTTCTTTTCTTTTGCAATTAGATATTGCTCTGTATTTAAATCTAATTTATTTATTATACATGAGCTCTCTTAGGGATAATAAAAAAATCCTTTGTATGGAATATATGTTTGCACCTAACAGGAGCATACAGTATGATATACAGTGAGATTTAGGATCCCAGGTGAAAGTGACAGCAAGTCTCCTCAGCGTCTCCAGGACTCTTCTGAGTATTATTTTTATTATAGTAATTTTATTTTTTAATGATTTATTTTCTATTATTTATTATTTCGTTAATTTTATTTTTTATTATCTTACTATTAATTTATTTTATTATCTATATCAATAACTAGTATTTTCTTTGTATACTTCATATACTCTAATGTTTAAATTTAAAATTTTTTATTTACTTGTTTCGTATTTATATTAATATACTACTCTGTTTTTCTGTCCTGTCATTTTTGTCTGTCTGGACACCCTAGAAACCAAGAAATGTATCTCTTTTTTTCATTCACTTCCTGTTTCTATGGTTACAATCCTATATTGTTTAAAAATATATTATTTTTTTATTATTTTTTGTTTGTTTGAAATTTATATATATTCAGCCTTTGGGGGTTTTGTGATGTGCTTGTTCATAAGGATTGAGACCCATCTGATGAGACGAAAAATTTGGGAGCCGGTTTAAATCAACTTAATTTATATGGGCCCCATTTTTGTCGAAATAAATTTATTATGGGATTACGGAGTTGAGTTCTTCCTTCCTTTATTGATATATATATATATATATATATATATATATATATATAATATTGGGGTGGCTTAACATATCGATAGAATAGATAGATTAGTAGAATAAACCCCTGGTGTAACTAATTGAAACTTAAACGAATAATCCGTTATTATTGAATATCATAGATCTCTCTGTAAGAAATGCCAGTGTGTTCGTGCAGGTACAATTTAGAACGTTTCGTTTATACAATGGCCCTGTTAAGGGAAACTATTGAAAATTATTATAAAATTCAATAGAAAAAATTCAAGAGAAAAAATTTGTCGGAGATTCACAGCCTTGATAAAAAATATCCCCTCCTATCTTTTTTCTTAACATAAACAAGCTAGAGTGGATTTGCCGTTAATCGACTTAACGGACCTAAATTCGACCATCGTTATGTCACACAGCCGAAGCGAAAATAGATCATGAAAATATAATGTATCTGTTATTCTAATTTTAAAAAAACTTTACATTTTCTCAGGACTGTTAAATTGACACGAAAAAAGGAATTGCTAAACGATAATATATAAGAAAAAAAAAAAAAAAACAACAAAGAGATAGAAGGAAATACTATAGAAGAAGAGTGTGAGTGCGCGGAAGTAATAACGCTATATTTTTTTCAATCGAACACAGGAAAAATGAAAGTTTTTCTCTGTTTCTTGTCATATCAAAAAGAAATCGAGACCATTTAGACAACAACATTGGTAAGATCGGCGTAGAATACTCAGAAGAGTTCTGGAACCAGAGGATACTTGCTGTCACTCAGACTTCAGTGAAAGACCACAGCTTTTGAGGGGAAAAACTGAAAGGAAAGGAAATTGATGCCGCTCTGATGATTGATGATTGATGATGATTTGGGGTCTGACCTCGCGCTTAAGCTCAATCAATTTAATTTTGAAAGGAAATAACTATTAAAATAGCAATAAAATTATTTCTTCTTATGTATTTATTTTCATTTAATAACAATATAAATTCTATGAAATTGAATCATGACTCAATATCCAAGGTTGATGACCAAGATAAATATATATATATAATATATATATATATGTGTGTGTGCTGTGTGTGTGTGTGTGTGTGTGTGCTTTGTGAGTATTAAATTAGTAATAAATATTAATATTGTAATATATTATATATTGTAAGTTAACTTATATGCACATATGTGTTGAGTGTGTACATGTGAGTGGAAGTATAATATATATGTATACTATAATATAATGTATAATACCATATACATACATACACACACAAATATATATATATATATATATATATTATATATATATACATTATATATATATTTGTGTGTACGTTGTATATGTATTGCATTACATACATATATTATATATATATATAATAATATAATGCTGTTTATATATATGTATATATTGATATATATATATATATTATAAGCTGTCTAATATATATATAATATATATATATAATATGTATGTATGTGCTGGACCATAATATATACATAATATACATATATATATATATTGTGTGTGTGTGTGTGTGTGTGTGCACGTGCCCTTATGTGTGTTCAAAATTCAAGCAGGACTTAGCATTTGCACTGTTTTACTCTATTGTCCAAAATAATGCCCTAATAAATGAATTTTGAACATCTATGAAACGTGTCTTATCCCACATGGCATATAGATGACAGGTGAAAGTCTCCAATTATCATCGCAAACACGATCTCCCCCCCATATAATATTATATTATTTATTAATTTTTACTTGAAGGGCACATTATACAAACTGCATGTATCGCGGGTATAAAAGTCGATACTTTCATTATAGAAAATAAACTTGACAAGTAATCCCGAAAGATGGCTCGCATTGTTCAGAATACACCGTACAGCTGTTTCGGGACTTTATTAAGGTCTCATCAGCGATATATACTAACGATTCGCCCTCCGACAGAATCGGGAAAACCGGGACTTCACAGGCAGTAAGTCAAGTGAACCATTAATCTCACGGTCCCAGGTACACTAGCGACATATCCCTGCGGAATTAGCTTGTCAAGCGAAACTTACCCGCCTCTAGCCATATAGGAAGGACGCGCGTTTGAGATATAGTAACAACACCCCGCGGTTGCCTTCGGCGAAGTGAATAAGATTTTTGGATGTTTGTTTTAGAAATTGCTGTTAAAGTAAATTAATTATTTTATTGCTTGAAGGCATTAAACGGCATGTATCGGCATAAAATTCGAATTTACTTATTAGAAATAAACTTGACAAGTGTAATCCCAGAAAGGGATGGCTCGAGTGTAGAATCACCGTACAGACTGTTTCGACTTTATTAAGTCTCTCAGCGTATTAACTAACGACTCCGCTCTCCGACAGAAATTCGAACCGGACTGACTCTTTGTGCGGTACCAAAGTTTCTTGGTACCAAAGTGATTCTAGGCTGGTCCTAATTCTCTACCAGTAGTTTGAGTTAGAGTTCAGGTTCCGTTGAGAGCCAATTTTAATATAATATGATCACCCCTGGAGGCGGGGGAAATAATGAATATAACATGAGTTTGGCCTGTCTAAATAAAAGATATGCAGAGGTCTGAAGAAGCTCGTGAGCATACTACGAGTTTGGAAATGGTCCATAACCACGATACCCATGGTATTAAGGCTTTTTATTCACAAATATATATTCTCTGTATATATTATCGACTTTGTTTCTTCTTATTAAGTCTGGTTTTTAAAAATTATGTCGCCCTGGGTCTCTTACTGGTGTATTTTCCCGTTTCTAATATAGTTTCATTTTTCCGTATACTATATATATATATATACTAATATTATATAATTTATATATATATTACAAATTCATGCTAAAAAGGGTACAATGTATCTTTCAATTTCCTTTTAACTGGATATATTCCAAAAACTGTATATGTGTGGAATTTGCTGTCTGGCACACTTTTGAAGGATTCAAGTAAAAACAATTTTTTCAGTTTTTCATGTATTTTTTTATCTGTGCCTTCTGTCAAACGAGAGACTGAACTTCTAGGATAGGAATTTATTTATTTAAATCATATATTATATATTATTGATATATTATATATATTCATATTATATATATATTATTATAATATATTTCATATTATATATATATTTATATTCAATTATATATATGAATATAATATAAATATATATTGATATATATATATGATATATTATATATATATATATATATATATATATATATATATATATATATATATATATATATTTTATATATATATATACCTTGAAAGGAAGAAAACTCAATAAACCGTCATTCTTTATAAATGTTTTTCGACCAAAACTTTAAAAGGCTTTAGAAATTTAAATAATTAAGTCCTAAAATCCTAGAAGTTCAGTCTCCCATATAGCATGTAAATATATATACATTAAAGTAATATTTTATATATAAATATATATATATATAAATATATAATATATATTATATACGTATGTATATACTTATATATACATGTTATATGTAATATATACTTTAATGTATAAATATATATATATATATATATATATATATATAATATATTATATACTGTATACTTATATATATAGTATAAATATTTGGTTAAATTTAATGAATTAGGGCGTGCATATCGGTTTTTTAAATGTAAGGCCTGAAACAAATCGAAAAAAGTCAATTTCTGTATGTACATTTCAGCTACAGAATTGACCTTTCTCGATTTCTTTACGCCTCACATTTAAACTAATATGCACGCCTAATCATTTTAATGGATTGACTGTATTAATTTTCAATTAAGTTGACTTCATTAAGGGCACATAATTCCCAAATTGTCGCTATCCGTCACTCACCAGGTTGTGGTCCTCTCATATTACAATATATATATATAGTATATTATGGTGTTAATGTATGTGTGTAATGTGTATCGACGTGCTCGTGTCGCGGTGCGTGTGTATTAATTCTATGTAATTTACATGTCTTAGTGCCGCGCAACGTACCGCGTACGCATGTCATCTACGTAGTTCGGGGGGGGGGGTTAATGCGTTGGGGACTAGGGAGGGGTACCGTTTGGCGTTAACTTTCTTTGATGATTAACTGCTCACGATTACACACCACCCTCCTCCCCCACACCCCACCAATTACGAAAGACAAATATATAGGTGCTTGTCCGAATCGAGAAGAAAGAATTTCACCTTTCTTTTTTTCTTCTGCCGCTTGCCAAATAAACTTCGTCCTGTGGGAAAAGTTCAAAAACTCAATACAACAACAACAACAACAACAACAACAACAACAGCCACGCTAAAATTGCTTTGCCAAAATAGTTCATATACTAGCTCACATAGATAAATACTCATATTTCTTCCTAAAAATAAACTTTTTGTCCCTAAAACTAAACTTTTTCTATTGAAAATAATTGATAGGTTTTCCATATATTCACACAAGAAAAGTAATTTGTAATTTCTATCTATCACGCTGTTTTTAATCTGAATCACCTTTTTTTTAATTATTCTTATATTTACATCTTACTATGTTTTACTTCTTGAATTCAGTCTTTCGATAAATCTATTAAGACCGTATACGGTTTTATTTTTAATAATAGGTGGTATATTATATTATATCTACTAGCCAAATATATGCACACTCCGGGTGCAAGTATTTGAATTTTAATGTAATGAAATATGTTAAATATTGAAATACTTTTGAAACTAAATAAAAATCCAAATAAAAGGGATTGAAACAAGAGTGGTATAATCGAAGAATAGAACAACTTGAAACTAAGTCTTCCATCCTTTTACCCATCACGTCCCTCCTTTTATTGCTGAATTTTCCCCTAATTTAACTATTCGTTTAAATTAGGAAGTAAAGAATAAAATTACTGTTATTTCTTTATATTAAAGGATTTCTTTAAGATTTATCCCCGAGTTTTTTGCTCATATTCAATAAGGAAAAATAAACAATTAGAATCAATAATACCAAACGCATATTAATAAATTAAACTTTTATATCATATTGACAAATTAGCTTTCCTGTTCACACTGTAACCCGCTATTTTGTTGCATATATAAAATACAAGTGTATATTATAAGAATGTAGATAAAGTGCAAAAGTATTAATAAGGTATAACAATTTTATCAATAACTGAGGTTAAATAAAAATAAATTCATGGAATGTGACGTCAATAACTAGGAATTGTGACTTGAGTAGTGATATAGTTTCGGCTTCAGACAGACAAAACACCAATCTCCATTTATAATAGATATTAATCTTATTATAATGGAGATTGTGTGTTTTCTGTCTGTAACCGAAACTATTTTACTACTCAAGTCACATCCCTTAGTTATTATATCACATTCTCCATGATTTCTATTTCTATTTTAAACCGCAATTAATAATAAAACTGTTTGACATTATTAATACTGTTGGCCTTACCTAAATACTAATAACATCCAATTGTTATTTATATATACAACAAAATACCAGTTTTCAGTGTAAACGTACAGCTATTTGCATATTGATATTAAAAAACTGATTTTATAAAAATGTGTTGGTATTATTGATTTCTAATTGTTTGGTTCTATCTTAATGAATATTGAGTAAAAACTCTTCAATAAATCCTAAAAGAAATTCATTAACAAGAAGAAATAACTGTAATTTTATTCTTACTTCCTATTTTAACTAAATAGTTAAATTAGGAAAATGTAGCTTTGAAAAACGTAAGTGATGAAAGAGTAAGTTTCAGTTGTTCTATTTACCGATTATACCCACTCCGCTTTCAAATCTTTTTATCTGAATTCTTAATTAGTTTCATTAGCCTTTCTGATTAATCTAATATTTTATTACATTTTAAACTCAAATACTTGCACCCGCGAGGGTGCATATATTTGCTAGTCTTAATAATACATTAATGAGTTATGCAATCTATGCCTGCATTTCCCCAGGAATTCATCCTTCTTATTTTCTAAACCGAAGTTTAACCGATCATGTTTCTTATGTTTACAAGAAAAATTCAAAACCTCAATACCAACAACAACAACAACACGCTAAAAATTGCTATTGCCAAATTATTTCCATATATAGTTCAATATATATAAAAAGTATAATAATCTGGATTTTACCCTCTCTCACTTTTTCTTATTTCCCTTCTTTCATCATGCTCGATTCAAACAGATTAACCTATATCGGTTCTGCGTGCCAACCATCTCTCTCTTTCTCCTACTCTTTCTTTTTCTTATATTTTTCTGAAGCCATGTACTTTTCCTCCCTATCTTTCTTCTTTTTCTTAAAAACGGAATGGTCCATTATGAGGAGGGACAACTCTCCTAAGAAATAAGAAGTAGGCGTATGAGCGACACCAGATAATCAGGATTTACATTTTTGCATTTCCATTTGCGGGACCTTCTTTTTATTAATATATATATATATATATATATATATATATATACATATATATATAGGCGGAGCGATCTCTGTGCCTCAAAATAGACTGAAGCATATCGATCGTCTCCGCCTTAACTTTAAAAGAAAACATTTAACTCCTGCCTTGGAGCATTTCGTTTGTCAGTGTGGCTTCATGGCTCGCAGCAGGGCTGGGCTGCTGTCACACTCGAGGAAACATAAAATGTCTTCTTGACAGGCATGCACAACATGGGAGGAATCAAATCACTCACTGCTAATCCTCATCTATCGTTCTCGATAGGAGATCCACCATATATATATATATATATATATATATTATAATATATATATTATATATATATCTTTATTATAATGGAGATTGTGTGTTTTTCTGTCTGTAACCGAAACTAAATCACTACTCAAGTCACAATTCCCTTAGTAATTGACGTCACATTCACCATGAATTTATCCTTATTTTAACCTCAATTATTATAAAATTGTTTTACATTATTTATACTGTTAACCATATCTACATACAATGACATGCAATTATATTTATATATACAACAAAATAGCGGTTTACAGTGTGAACGGGAAGCTAATTTGCATATTGATATTAAAAAATGTAATTTAATAATATATTGCTTAGTATTATTGGTTTCTAACTGTTTGGTTTTATTTAATGAATATAAGCAAAAATCTCTCAATTAATCTTAAATGAAATCCCATTAACAGAAAAAATAACTGTCATTTTTATTCTTACTTCCTATTTTAACTAAATATTAAATTAGAAAAAATAACAATGAAAGACGAGAGTGATGGAAGAGTAAATTTCAGTTGTTCTATTTTTCGATTATACTCTCCTCTGTTTCAAATCTTTTTATCTGCATTCTTATTTAGTTTCATTAGCGCTTTCAATTTAATATGATATTTATTATACATAAAACTTAAATACTTGCACCCGGGGGGTGCATATATTTGCTAGTATATATATATATATATAATATATATATATATATATATATATATATATATATTATATATATATATATATGTGTGGTGTGTGGTTAGCACTATTATACTTGTAGAAGTCGTAGTAATCCAACGTACAGTGTTATTAGAAGAGTGCTCAATATCTGTGATGAGCGTTAATAGAAAATAGATGAATAATAAAAGGTTTAGCCTTTTTTATTTATTGGGAACAATTATTACAACCGTTCGGTTTCTTGCTATGCCATTCCTCAGGTAAAATCGAAATTGTTTGAAAATGCTAACAAATGGTATCATTAAAAAAAAAATAATGTTGTTGCCTGACGACTGCTACGGAGCCAAGAACGGAACGTTGTACGGAACGGCGTATTGTATAATAGTTATTAATGAATGATAAAAAAGCTAAACTCTTCATTTATTTATTTACCCCCCTCTCTCTCTCTCTCTCTCTCTCTCCTCTCTATTATATATTATTATATATTATATATATATATATTATTTATATATATATATTATATATATATTTAATAAAATAACAAAAGACTTATAGATCTTGCATTATAGACTATTTCAGGGAGCTGAAAGAGTCTCTAATATGCAAGATCTATAAGTCTTTTTGTATTTATTTAAATATAAATTTGCTCTGTGACTCTAACAATAAGAGCACACATTGAGCTCTCAAACTGCGACAAGTTGCTTTTAAAAAAACCTATGTCGTAAGGAAGATTTCTTCTCTGGACTTTTGGATTATATATATATATATATATATATATATATAATATATATATATATATATATATATAAGCTGTGTCATAAAAGTATCGAAATTGAAGCTGTTTTTTAGAAATGAACAATGAGTGGAACATTAATTTCTTTTTAGAATCCAAGGTGTGTCAAAAAGTACAAAAAAATCTCGATTCATTTTTGACACACGTTATATATATATATATATATATATATATATATATTATATATATATATACAAGTAAATCGTCGGGTGGCTTAAAATCGGTATGAGCCAGACAGTGAGGGAGTCTATCTCCTTTTCACTAGATGAAAGAAATTAATTTTGGCGTCTGAAGTAGAGCGCCATACCTACTATCAGCTCCTTATTTTACCGCACACATCCCTGTGTTACTCATACGCTGGGTTCTTTGATGGTCAGTTTCGAACCTAGGAACTTGTAGTTCTATGGTGAACATTCAACCAACTGAGTAAAAATGTCCATATATATATATATATATATTATATATATATATATGTGTGTGTGTGGGTCATGTACGTCGAATGGATGATGGACGAATCCCGAAAGACATCCTGTATGGAGAGCTAACATCTGGTAAAAGACAGATTGGTCGCCCCCTACTGCGATTCAAGGATGTCTGCAAAAATGATCTCAGGTGCTTTGGCATTGTCCCTTCGAGCTGGGAAAATTTGGCTCAAGACCGCCCTCGGTGGCGGCAGAATCTCCATAGAAGCCTGTACACGTCAGAATTCACCCTGATACAACATCATGAAGCTAAGAGGTCCATAAGAAAGCAACGGCAACAAAGCACCGGAACATCATCATCTACAGGGACAACCTACAAATGCAAAATCTGTGGTCGAGAATGTTTCTCAAACATAGGACTTCATAGTCACAGGAAGCGCTGCAACTCCAGGGGCACACAAAAACTTCTATCATAGTCTTTCAAGACTGAATTGCCATGAATGGTATATATATATATATATATATATATATATATATATATATATATATATAATCTGATTTTAAAATGTCATAACATCATATCTACCCTTCGGATCATTTTGCCGAATAAGATCATTTCGATATTCGGTACTTGCTACTGCTTAAATGGTCACCCATCTAAGTATTGAATTGGCTCATCGTTGCTTAAATTCGGTGACCAAGCAGGAAATGTTGTTTTCAATGTGCCTTGGCCGTAAGCCATGTATATAGATAGATGGGAACAATTATACAGATATATAGACTAATAGATTGATATATAGGTAGATCGATATCAATAGACTAAGATAGATAGATATCAACCCTCTTAGATAGATAGATAGATAGATAGATAGATAGATATGAATTGACTGAAATTGACTGGTAGGTATGAATAGAGATAGATGTATAGATATGAATAGACTAAGATAGAAAGACAGATAGGTAGATAGGTAAGTAGATAGATAGATATCAATAGACTAAGATAGATAGATGGATAAATATCAACCCTCTTAGATAGATAGATAGATAGATAGATAGATATGAATTGATGGAAATAGACCGGTAGATATGAATAGAGATAGATATATAGATATTAATAGATTGAGATAGATAGATAGATAGATAGATATGAATTGATGGAAATAGACCGGTAGATATGAATAGAGATAGATATATAGATATGAATAGCTTGAGATAGATAGATAGATAGATAGATAGATAGATATAATATCCTGGTAAAGTATGTGTTCATCGTTGGCCAATTTCCACAAGAGAATTTCTTATCGTCAATTCTCCATTCTTTTCGCATCCCAATAATTAGAAACAGAAGATGGAGTAAGCCGGACGTCGACATTAAAGAAGTTGGTTAAAAAGTGGGGAAGGAGAGGAATGTCTGGATGCTAATGGCGAAGAAGAAGAAGAAGAAGAAGAAGAAAGAAGAAAGAAATAGAAGGAATAATAATAATAATTAATAATAATAATAATAAGAAGAAGAAGAAGAAGAAAAGAAGAATAACAATAATAATAATAATAATAATAATAATAATAAATAAGAAGAAGAAGAAGAAGAAGAAGAAGAAGAAATAGACAGGAATAATAATAAAATATAATAATAATAATAATAAGAAGAAGAAGAAGAAGAAAATAGAAGGAATAATAATAATAATAATAATAATAATAATAAGAAGAAGAAGAAGAAGAAGAAGAAGAAAAAAGAAAATAATAATAATAATGAAGAAGAAGAAGAAGAAGAAAATAGACAGGAATAATAATAATAATGAGAAAGAAGAAGAAGAAGAAGAAGAAGAAGAAGAAGAAGAAGAAGAAGAAGAAGAGCAAAACAATAAAAAACAAAGAAAAGAACAAGAAAAAGAACAAGAACAAAAAGAGAAAGAAAGAAGAAGAAGAAGGAAGAATTAGAAGAAAATAAAAAAAGAAATAATAATAATAATAATAATAATAATAATAATAATAATAATAATAAGAAGAAGAAGAAGAAGAAGAAGAAGAAGAAGAAGAAGCAGCAGAGGAAGCAGAGGAAGAAGAAGAAAAAAGAAGAATTATGGACTCCTCACGTT
This sequence comes from Doryteuthis pealeii, assembly GCA_023376005.1. Lineage (NCBI taxonomy): Eukaryota > Metazoa > Mollusca > Cephalopoda > Myopsida > Loliginidae > Doryteuthis > Doryteuthis pealeii. The sequence continues at coordinate 92,884,750 of CM042159.1, read as the reverse complement.
GAGTAAGGCCGACAGGTGGCGAAAGATTAATGAGTAAGATATCGTTGTTCTCCTCTCGACTGTATATTCCACCATTGGAACTTTCTTTTGAACATCGTCGGGACCGCCGAAATAAAAAGAGGAGGGGGGAGGCGTATTAGTTAAGAGTAATACAATATTACCGGAAAGAAAAGTGGAAATATGTTTTAGGCTGAGAGAGTAAGCAATTAGAAGGTCGTGAGTTCGATCCTAACTACCATACCCCACCCTTGAGTTCAGATTAAAATAATGTTTACTTGCTGGTGGTGTAACAGGAAGATAGTACTAAGGATAAAGTATACAAGGAACACAATAGCGCCGTAAGATAGAGCAAGTTATCAACACGAAGAGACTATTTTTTTAATATATAATTACCGCAAGTGTCACGTTCACCCTGTCTCTCTCTCTCTCACTCTCTCTCTCTCTCTCTCTCTCTCTCTCTTCTCTCTCTCTCACACACACACACACACACACACAACAGAGACAGAGACAGACAACACACACACTCACGCACACATCAACTCACGCATTAAACATATATACATATATCATGAACAAAAGACTAAGACGATTATTTCTTTTACGTTAATTATGTCAATATATATATATATATATATAAATTAACCTACTCGAGTTTTACCATAAGATCTTCAGGGTTAAATCCACTGAATTAATCGAGGTACCGATTAATTGCAGCCGATTACACGTGTGTTCATTGAATAATAATGAACAAGAGTGTAATCCGTGCAATTAATCGGTACCTCGATTAATTCAGTGGATTTAACCCTGAAGATCCTTATGGTGAAACTCGAGTAGGTTTCTATTTTATCAATTTCTTTAATGAATTTGCTCTACTTTGTATTGAGCACTTTGTATTTATTTTATCGCTGACTTAACCCCTGGATTTTTGTGCACCTCCAACGATCGTGCCCATATTCACCGATAAGCCACCTTTCTCTCTCTCTCTCTCTCTCTCTCTCTCTCTATATATATATATATATATAATATATATATATATGATGAACAAAAAGTAATAGGACAAACATGTACATTTCTTTTGTTATTTATGCTAATTTTTCTCCACTCGTTTCGACCTTATAATGATAATGACATATCACACACACACACACACACACACACAGACACACACACGCGCATATATATATATATAATGTATATTGCGATATCTATTAATAAAAATAGAATATCCATCTATCTAGCTATCCATACATATTCATCACCCATTACGAGATGAGAGAGAGAGAGAGAGAGAGAGAGAGAGAGAGAGAGAGAGAGAGAGAGAGGGGGGGAATACACAGACAGACACAAATATTATCAGATAGATAGATAGATAGATAGATAGATGGACCAGCGACACATCCGTTTGTATAACGCTTTAATCGGACTATCCACATATGATCCCAAAACACATAAGTATATATCCCACCGGCTAGCCAGTAATTCCAGCAAAGCAAACGTATTCAATAAGGTTGAAATATAATATGAAATGGCTGTAAGTAAAGTTGTCTTATATGGAAAACAATAACAAAACCGAATCTAAATGCAAAGGAATATAGAAAAATACAAGAAAGTGGGAGAAAGAGGGAAACACACATACATAGACATTGACAGTAAAATAGATAGATAGATAGATAGATGACTGAGATAGATAGATAGATGTGAATACGATAGATAGATAGATAGATGTGAATACACTGAGATAGATAGATGGATAGATTTTATATATAATATATATATATATATATATATGTGAGATTTATCCAAAACTTGGTAGTAAGGGATGATTCTATATGTGATTTCAAGATCCACTGTACTAATATTGATGATCCAGTATGTATAAATACAGTGAATCATTAAATCACTAAAGAGAGCTCAATGTAAAATAACCTTTTAGATTATATACAGAGCAATATTTATCAATAAAGGAAGAACTCAATACAGTAATCCCATAATAAATTTATTTCGACAAAAATTGGGGCCCATATAAATCTAAGTTGATTTAAACCGGCTCCCCAAATTTTCGCCTCATCAGATGGGTCTCAATTCACTTATGAACAAGCATATCACAAAAAACCCCAAAGAGCTGAATATATATAAATTCAAACAAAAACAAAAAAATAATTAAAAAAAATTATATATATTTTTAACAGTGTAGGAGTGTAACCATAGAAACAGGAAGTGAATGAAAAAAAAGAGATACATCTCAAAGTTGATTCCTAGGTCGTCCAGACAGACAAAAAGGTGACATGACAGAAAAAACAGAATAGTATATTAAAATATAGACAAGTAAAATAAAAAGATTTTAAATTTAAACATTAGAGTATAATGATGTATAAAAGAAAATACTAGTTAAGATATAAATAATAAAATAAATTAATAGAAGATAATAAAATTTAAAAAAATATAATAAATAATAGAAAATAAAAATTAATTAAAAATAATAATACTAATAAAAAAATAATACTCAGAAGAGTCCTGGAGACCTGAGTCGAGCCGCACTGATGAGACGTAAACGTCGAAACACGTATCTGTGGTTGACTGATATATATATATATATATATATATATATTATATATATATATCAGTCAACCACAGATACGTGTTTCGACGTTTACGTCTCGTCAGTGCGGCTCGACTTTTTTAATAGCTACCTCTAGCCGGGAGCAAAACCCGACAGAATTTTCGTCTGCCAAGCTCCTTACCCTTACGGCCGACGGTGACTGCCAGTCAGGATCGAACAATTAATTGATACATACTTCAGGATGTATGTTTTTACAATTACCAGAGAACTCAAATCTGAAAACAACAGGCGAGTAAATGATTTTACGCTCTAACAAGAACATTGGGAACATTATATATCAGTCAACCACAGACACGTGTTTCGACCTTTACGTCTCATCAGTGCGGCTCGACTTGCTCGTGCGGTGGGGTTTATAAATTAGAATATAATTGAAATAAGTGTAATCTTTTTATATACGTTCTTTTTTAATTTCTTTAGTCTTTCTAATTTAATATATCGTATTACATTAAAACTTATATACTTACGTCTGGAAGGTGCATAATCTTGCTAGTTATATTAATGAAAATAAAAAGAAGACAGGTTTGTTTCAAAAAAGCATCTCGCAACAGGAAGAGTTAAAAGATGTAGATTTTTTTTTCGTTTTTTGCCAAAATATATACCTCAATAAATGATTATGTATACAAACAGAACAAGTTCGCATCCGTTCGCAGTGTTTATAGAGGAAATTAAAAATCTGTTTTCTTCCACCGTAAAAAAAAACACATTTTACAAACATTCCCTTGAAAATCTTTTAGTTAAAAAAACAAAAGGGATTAATAAATATATATTTCAGGTCAATGATATTAATCGGAAATAAAACCATTAATTTAAAATAAATATTCAACAGGAAGTGAAGAGTAAGGGCAAAAAATAAGAGATATTAAAAAACCCAGTTACCTAGGTACAATATGTCTATAGTTTTATATAAAAGAATCGCGTTTGTTTTAATGTGTACGTGTCGACTTTTAACTCAGAAAAACGATGTCATTGAGCATTAAAATTGCGCATACACTTTAATATGTTTATAATAAGGAAAAGTACAAAATTTAGTTTCCAATACGCTATAAGATAAAACCACTAATTTAAAAAAAAATTCAACAGGAAGTGAAGAGAATGGAAAAACATAAGAGATCTTTACAACACCGGTTTTTTTAGATAATATATATATATATATATATATATATATATATATATATATAAGCATTTGTGTATGTTCTGATTTTAACGTGTACGTGTCGATTCATAACTCAGAAAAGAGATGTCATTGAGCATTAAAATCGCTCATTGTTGGCGTTTTTTGTAATATAACATGTGTGCCAGATTTCCACTTCTACTTATAGACTCGCCGATAACCATATGACCAACCTATTGGCCAACCACTGGTAGTACTCTGCTGCTGATACAGGTATTTGTACCGGCTGTTCTGGTCATACCTACGCATATTGCTTTGAACCTTCGTGGACGACGGAACACAGGATTATATCACTGGACGTTTGACACTACGTAGGATTCCATAACGCAGGACTTATTCCGTTACCAAAGGATTCTATAGCTCGGGACTTACTTACTTTAAGTTCTTTTTCAACTGGCCAAGGATGGCGGTCAGAAATTTAACACTCATATACATTAATATGTTTATAATCAGAAAAAGTGCAAAATCTAGTTTCTGATATATGTATATATATATATATATATATATATATATATATATATATATATATACATACATATATATATATACATACATATATATATATACATATATAATATATATACATATATATATATATATATATATACATACATATATATATACATACATATATATACATACATATATATATATACATACACATATACATATATATATATATACATATATATACATATATACATATATATATACATACATATATATATATATAATATATATATATATATATATATATATATATACTTAGGATTTAAAGTAATACAACTGGATTCTCTACTACATGGAGTAGACTCTTGTACAACCAAGGATTTCAAGGAATACAACAGACATTCTACTACTGCGACTACTTCCTTTTCTACCATTGGATTTACCAACAGGAAACTTAAACGTCTAAAATGGCGACCGGAATCGTAACAGACATCTTCCACGACGATAAGCAATACACCTCGGGTGCCTCCAGTTAAGAACCTTCCGGGTGGCTTGTCCGCCCCGGGTATAAACCAAGAGCGTCGATCCCAGGGGGTCATCCCCCCAGGCAACACCTGCCCCCTTGATTTAAAAGGGCGGGTTGGGTTTATTGCCAGTGCCTGAGACGCCCCCTTGAGGGGGGATGCCGAGGGGATAGACGCAATTTAAAAACCCGCCACCATTGAGTCTCGGCTTGTAGGTGGTCCCACGTTAATAGGGCCTTGTGCCTGACCTTGTACAAGTGGGTTACGAGGATAATACCCTCCAGTTAAGTTGATTGTCTTTTTCTTTTTTTTTTTTTCAATATTGTCAGTGCAAAACAGTCTGTCTTTTTCTCAGTCTATTATCATATATATATATCGTGTGGAAGAAGCGCATGGTGTGATGGTTAAAGTCATGGGAAATGGACTCGTCGCTCCGAGTTCAAATCCTGGACATGGTAATTGCATTTCTCTTAGCGCTAATACCCTTGGGAAAGGTATGAATCCTACTCTCTCCCTCCAACTAGAGGTAAATAGTAGGTCAGACTGGGCTCTTTAATCTTGGTTAGGCAACTGGTCTAGGAGAAGGAAAACTCTGAATTCAAACCTGCTGAACTCCCCTTAAGAAATTGACCTTGTGTCTCATCCTGCTCGTGCGGATGGGTTGCTAAATATATATATGGTGTGATGAGCTCTTCTATATTAGAGGTGGATTTAGAAAATTTTAGATAAAACAAACGTAATAAATTAATGACAAACAATAAAACACTTATCTACATGTCACCTAGCAAAAATTTAATTCAATCGTCTCCTTTATTTGAAAGGTGCGTAAAATATTGCACGCAATCCCAAAAAATAAATAAATAAATAAAACAATGAAAAAAAAATTAGAATTATTTTACACTGCTTTCCAAAATTACGACACGCCCATTTTGATTCCCTGTACCCAGCGGCCCCAACATCCGAACCTTCGCACCCAACCACCCTTGAATGACATGACATTCAGCTGAGTTTTGTCGCTAGAAAATTTAATTACTGAATGGACTGCTTTTTCCAATTTCACTTCAAGTCAATTTGATGGCGTGCAGATTAAAAGCATTTAAGATGGAGACGAAGAGGGGAGGGGAATAAGAAAGACGTGCAGGAGAGAGAGAGAGAGAGAGAGAGAGAGAGAGAGAGAGAGAGAGAGAGAGAGAGACGGACAGACAAACAGACAGACAGATGGACAGACGATAAAATGAATGAATAACACAAATATATTAATACTATTAATATTACTATTTATTTAAGTAGTTGAGAGTGGTTAATAGAAATGATAAATTTGATCGTCTTCTGAGAGAATTCTGAGCCAGCTCTTCCACAAATTTCTTACGGATCAATAAACACAACGTGGGCACGAGAAGTCCGAACTAGCAGTTAAAAAAACAATCATACTAAGCATATATTTATTAAAATCAAATTTTGAATACCAATATGCAAATTAATTTTCCTGTTCACACTGTAAAGCACTATTTTTTCGTATATATAAATACAATTTCATGTTATTAGTTTAGTTTCGCTTGTTTTATTTTACGGCATATCAACCTCAGTGGGTCATTTAATGCAGACAAAGTTTTGAAATAAATTCATTCTTAATGGAAACTCATTTTTCTATTTAACTCATAATGGTACCCTAATGGGACCAAATGGGACCCTAACAGGTACTACCACTCCGGGTAATAGTAGACAAGGGAGCAATGCTGATAAAGAGACGCTCCACATTCCCCAGACATCCAAAACTGGAACCTCACTATCAGATAGAATTTAACATCATTTCCAGGACACAAAGGCACTCAGCCACAGCCATCTAGCACCCATATGATAAAAAGTGTTGGGGAAATCATATAGGTGCTATGGCTTGACGTGGCCAGCCGATTGATGAGAAGGGGCCTCTCCGAGCGCCCGTCTAGCTTAAGTAAGGGTCTAAGATTGTTGCATGTCATCGACTGCTCAGACTCCTTGGTTCCATCATTAAGCATCACGGGTCGCCAACCACGGCCAACAGGTAGCCCCATTGGGAGAGTCTTACCCCTCTGCAGAGGTGCAGTCGGTGTATTCTTACATTGCAGACGACAGGGCGGTGCATGTTATTAGTATGTAGATATGGCTAACAATATTGATAATATGAAACAATTTTTTTAACAATTGATGTTTAGATTAAGATAAAATCATGGAGAATGTGACGTAAATAACTAAGGGAATTGTGACTTGGGTAGTAACATAGTTTCGGTTACAGACAGAAAAATACACAACCTCCATTATAATAAGAGATGTGATTCTCTAAAATTTATGTATAAAATTCTTCTGCAAGAATGATCCCACGTGTTTTGGCATTACTCCTTCCAGGTGGGAAAATTTGGCTCAGGACCACCCTCGGTGGCGACAGGATCTCCGTAGTGGACTGTTCATGTTAAAAGGCAACCTGGCCCAACAACATGAAGCCCAGATGGCCCAGAAGAAAGCGGCGACAACAAAGCACCGGTACATCAACATCTTCAGGGACAGCCTTCTCATGCGACATCTGTGGTCGAAAATGTTTTTCGAACATTGGACTTCACAGTCACAGTAGGCGCTGTAACTTCAGGGGTACAAGAATTATATAGTCTTCCGAGACTGCAATGCTGATAAATAAAACAAAAGTTATCTATTCATATATAAAGGTCAGTTTGAGTGTATGTATGTCCGGGGGAAACTATTAAAATAAAATAATTAATGACAAAGTAAATGCATATATACATTCACTATAACCAGTTTTTGCTTTTTGAGCAAAAATAATGGAGGTTTGTTTTATATTAATGAGGATAATTAAAAAATAAATTTCAAATAATAATGGCATGGATTTGGTTTTGTTTTGTTTTACGGCATATCAACCTCAGTGGGTCATTTAATGCCGATAAAGCTTTGAAATAAATCAATTCTTAATACATAATACAATTTTTTCATAAATACATTTTTCTATTTAACCCATAGATGGGACCCTAACGGGTAATGGCATGGAATTTTTATTATTTTTTTGCATTTAATATTCTAAATAGTAGATATTAATTTTTCTTTTTAGAGTGGCCTGATCAATGCAAGGTCTTTCTTAGAGAGGGATTTTAATAGGGTATACTACGAGGATCCAACTAGCGATCTAATAATAAATTGGAACTGTGAGACTAACTTTTTTTTACTTCTCCCACTACCCAGGCAACGCCGGGTAACCGCTTCTAATTCGGTATAAAATAAACCAATGGGTTGATATGGCCTAAAACCCAACCAACCAACGATATAAAAATAAATGTACAAATAAATGTAAAAGAGAAAATATTTCCCAAAATTTTTAAAAAACGGACCAGATAAATTTAAAATTTGTTTTTTCTTCTAAAAAAAAAAAACCGAATTTTTAAGCGAAATTTCTTTTAAGAAGAAAAGAAAAAGCCAAAATTTCCCGAAATTTTAAAAAACGGACCAAAAAATTTAAAATTTGTTTTTTCTTCTAAAAAAAAAACCCCGAATTTTTAAGCGAAATTTCTTTTAAGAAGAAAAGAAAAAGCCAAAATTTCCCGAAATTTCAAAAAACGGACCAAATAAATTTAAAATTTGTTTTTTCTTCTAAAAAAAAACCCCGAATTTTTAAGCGAAATTTCTTTAAAAGAAAAAGCCAAAATTTCCCGAAATTTCAAAAAACGGACCAAATAAATTTAAAAAGAGAAAATAGTATTAAAAGAATAGCACAAACTAATAACTGGGTCACCGTCCCTATCTATCTATCTATCTATCTATCTATCTTTCTATCTGTCTGTCTGTTGTCTGTATGTGGATGTTTGTTTAACAAAATGCATTGGCTGCTTTAAACAAATTGTCAGTGATATGGAAATCCGATCTTGCTGACAAATTAAAGCGAAAATTATTCCAAGCCATAGCTGTATCAGTGTTACTGTACGGCTGCACTACCTGGACTCAAACGAAGAACCCGGAGAATAAGCTAGATGGGACTTGCACGAAAATGCTGCGTGCAATACTAAACAAATCGTGAAAACAGCACCCCACTTGAGAACAGCTGTATGGCCACCTACCCCAAATCACACAACCCATCCGTGTGAGGTGAACAAGACACGCTGGGCATTACTGGAGAAGCAGATATGAACTCATAAGTGATGTTCTTCTGTGGAAGCCATCACATGGGTGCGCCAGAGTGGGTCGCCCATCAAAGGTGTACATAGATCAGCTCTGCGCGGATACTGGATGCTGCGCAGAAGACCTCCCGATGGCAATGAATGATAGGGAAGCATGGCGGAGATTGGCTGTGACACTAAATTGTATCGGATAGTGAGGCTCCAGTTCTAGAGATCTCGTGAGTGTGAAGTAGCCCTTCATTACCATTATTCACAGGTCCACTCTAACCTGAAATTATTTGTATTTGATAGGACCGTGTGCAAAAAAGTAAGAAACAAGCAAAAATGTTTACATAAAATATAACAAATATGTACCCTCCGGGCACAAGTGTTTCAGTTTTAATCTAATGAAATATATTGAATTAGAAAAACTAATAAAACTAAACAAGAATGCAGATAAAATGATTTGAAACGGGGGGGGGGGGGTATAATAAAAAATAGAATGACTGAAATTTACTCTTTCATCACCCCCGTAACAAAGAAGACCAATTACTACTAAGTAGTGAGTTTGATCCTCACTAAGTGGCTCATACTTGTCGCCTTGTGCCAAATCTAAAATATTTTTTTACCAATCCTTCTGTATGAGTTGGATGTGACAAGGTATTTTTAAAAAAAGTAGAGTTTAAGATGTTGGAATTAAATGTATTTTTTCCTAGACTGGTTGCCATATCAAGGTTAAAGAGCCCAGTTTGTTGAACTATTTACCCCTTTCCTGGAGAGAGGATAGTTTAATGAATATCTTTCCCAAATGTATTTGTGTTATGTGAAATGCAAACTGTGATACTAAATTGCATCGGATGGTGAGGCTCCAGTTCTGGAGTTCTCGCGAGTGTGAAGTAGGCCTTCATTGCCATTACTCACAGGTCGACTCTAACCTGAAATTATTTGTATTTGATAAGACCGTGTGCAAAAGTAAAAGATAAGAAAAAATGTTTATATGAATGTGATTCTCTAACCTCTATGAATAAAATAG
>CM042159.1:92842319-92872319 GCA_023376005.1 Doryteuthis pealeii | reverse complement strand
GGTACGACACCAATTAAGCACTTATATATATATATATATATATATATATATATATATATATATATATATATATATATATATATAGTATCCAAATGCTGCTTTAACTTTTCCGTTGCAGTGGTATCAGTAAATAATCCAAAAGTGCTCAATATGTTATAAATATAGAGCAGTAATACTACTCCTTATATTATTATTAGAAGGAAAATAAAGGGTCTACCATGGTTTCAATCAAATTGAAATGATTTCATCAGGACTCTACCCTACGTTAACTAAGTTAAAGACACTACACACACACACACACACACATATATATATATATATATGATGTTTTTGTGTATGTATGGAAATAAATGTATAACTGCAGTTATGACCGGTATTTAAGCCTTTTACTTTGCAATATATATATATATATATATATATATATATATATATATATATATAACACATGTGTATCATTATATTCGTTTAAATGCAATACAGGTTTTTATCATAAGAGGCTCAAAGAACTCAGTTGAATGTTTCTTTTAAAGACTTTTAATAAACTGTAATATATATTAAAAGTCCAAAGTACTTACTAAGTAATCTGAGCCCTCAGCAAATAATAAAATAAAGGCTTTTTGTTTGTTGCAATCGTCCTTGGGGACAAACAAAGCAGAAATGTTAATAAAAAAACTTATCCTTATTTAATTAAAATTTTAAATGACTTAAGACTCATCTGCAGTAAATTTTTCGTTTCTTTTTTTTTTTTTTTTTTGTCGATCAAGAGTAAAGACGTTCGTATTACACAATTTCAATTAATTTGAACTGAACATTGAGGCCAAAAATTTCAACGTGGGAGAAGGAAAAATATGTGGAGAGTGCGAAAAAAAACCTAAACTATTCAAATGAAAGACACGTGCTGCACTTCATTGACGGAACGTCACCACCCAAACCCCAAACCCCTCTGCGTTATTATTTAGGATCACGTGACCACATTCAGCAAATGATCAGCCAAGTGTGTCTATTAAGGGATCATATATATATATATATATATATATATATATTATATATATATATACTAGCAAATATATGCACCCTCCGGGTGCAAGTATTTAAGTTTTAATGTAATAAATATTGTATTAAATTAGAAAGGCTAATGAAACTAAATAAGAATACAGATAAAAAGATTTGAAACAGAGGGATATAATAAAAAGATTTGAAACAGAGGGAGTATAATAAAAAATGGAACAACTGAAACTTACTCTTCCATCACTCTCGTCTTTCATTGTTAATTTTTCGAATTTAAGTATTTAGTTAAAAGAGGAAGTGAAGAATAAAATGACAGTTATTTTATCTTGTTAATGGATTTCATTTAGAAATCAATAATACTAAGCACATATTTATTAAATTCGATTTTTTATATTAATATGCAAATTAGCCTTCCCGTTCACATTGTAAAGCGCTATTTTGTTGTATATATAAATATAATTGCATGTTGTTAGTATGTAGACATAGTTAACAGTATTAATAATGTAGGACAATTTTATCAATAATTGAGGTTTAGATAAAAATAAAATCATGGAGAATGTGATGTAAATAACTAAGAGAATTGTGACTTGAGTAGGAATATAGTTTCGGTTACAGACGGAAAAGCACACAATCTCCATTATAATAAGAACATATATATATATATATATATATATATATATATATAACAGGCTCTCTCATTGGTCTTCCACACTGTCAACAAAAATACACCGACTGCACCTCTACATATGGGTGAAATCTCCCCAATGATGTCACCCGGAGACAGTGGGTGGCGACCCGTGATGCTTAACGACAGAATCCTGGTGGCTGAGCTGCCCATGAAAGGCCTTACTTACGATCAGTCGGCTGGTCATGTCAAGCCCTAGCACCTATACGATATTCCAACCCTATTGCCATTATGACAAACTTCTTACTCTTTTTATCCAATATGTGCTAGAATGCGGTGGCTGAGAGTCTTAGTGTCCACGATGTGGTGTTAATTTGCATCTAATGGTGATTTTCCAATCACTGAACTCTGGGGAGTGTGGAGTACTCCTTTATTGCCATTATTCCTAGGTTTACTCTGACTCGGAGTGGTAGTACCTGTTAGGGTTCCATCTATGGGTAAATAGAAAAAAATCAGTTTAAAAAGTGTTTAAAAGAGATTGAGTTTTTAGAAAATTGGATCCATTGAGCTATAAACGTAACTCCGAATAACATACTTAGGTAATGAACAAAAAACACTACCTGTGATTCTATTTCCATGTTTATTTGCATCATCATCAGTTATCATCAGGAGAGTCACCGTGGCGTATTGGCTAACGTACGAAGTGTACTTTTTTTTCTTCAAATTCGTACTGTAAGTATTTTAACAATTACAGTGTTTTAATATTAGTTTAATCCCGGCTGTTATCAAAACACTCGGGATTCTTACACTTGAAATTATTGTGATAAAAAGCAAGAATTATATTACAGGATAAAACTATTTTTAAAATAAGAGAACAGTAATCGTAAAACTACTTGTTAAAGGAATTTGAAATAAAAATTCGCTAAAGTTGCAATTAACACCAGAAGAATACTACATACATGAATGTATACATATTACTCCGAGCTAGAATTACCAACTCACTACAAACCTGGACTTATATCTTACAGAGAAAATACACTACCCTCACCCACCTTCTAGCACATATATGATAAGTGATTGGGGTTCGCCACTACAAGGACAATCATATAGGGGTTAGTGCTGTGTGACCAGCCGACCCAATATCAAGATGAACTAAAAGTGATAAAAAAAAAGAATTATATCACATGATAAAACTAGTTATTTAAAAAACAGTAATCGTCTAAATGCCTTGACTAAATTTTTTTCTTTCCTGTTCCGATGCGAAGTGGCCAAAAGTTGAAAATGGAAGCGAATCCGACGATATGTTGAAAGGAGAAATAAACAAAGTAAAGAAAATGCTGAATGGATAAAATAGATTTTATTTTACTGACACATGTTTCGGCCAGGAATTTATCCATGTACATATGTATTCTATATATTATTATTTTAAATACAAAATAAAATAATAATAATAATAGAAAAACTACAAAATCTTTAGTATACAAGGAATAACGGCCTTCGTCAGAGTAAATTCTTTGGTGTATATATATATATATATATATATATATAGTTTTTTCCATAGTTAGGGTCTTTCCATGTGTGGTTTAACCAAGCTGATGGTTATGTTAATCTTTATTTTATTTTTTTATTTTTACTTTTTACTTTTTATTTTGTTTTATTTCATTCTGTTTTAGTAGATTCTAATTATTTATTCTAATTTTAATTCTTTTATTATTTTAATTTAATTTATCTTATTTTATTTTATGAGATTTTATTAATCTTAATCATTATGCTTTATTCCTTTACGTTATTGTCATTATTTGTTACTTTTATTTTTATTTTTATTTAAATTTTTAAATTTTTTAAATTTTTATTTTTTATTGTTTATTTCTATATTATTTTGTTACCTTTATTTTTCTCTTTCTTCTTCTCTTCTTCTCTTCTTTTTTCTCTTTTCTTATTATTTTTAGCCTTTAAATTCTGCTCATTTTGTATATACACTCTTACAACTATTTCTCCAAGGAATATGCCCCAAGCTAAGCCACACCTCATCCAAAACATAGACCTCCCCGCCTCATCCAAAGAAACTAACCCCACCCATTCCAAAATAAGACACCAACCCTCCCTCCCCTTAATTGATAGATATAAAAGAGATGTTACTTTGGGAAATTCTCAGTAAGAGTCATGTTCTTGTGATTACCTGAAGATGCCGTATTAATACGGTTGAAATAAATTATTGTAATGAAGCAAGCTTAGAGTTTTCTTCATTTACTATATATATATATATATATATATATATATATATAATATATATATATATATATATATATATATATATATAAGGTGTGTGAGAATTCTGCAAGAATTTGAAATAAAATTGGTAAAAACCACCTTCCCACGAGAGGCGACAATGAACGGGTGTGATATTTATGTAAAATGATAGGCGAGGCAATTACCCGTACACCGTGAATATTCTAGACCACAGCAATGTTTAACAGTAGAATAAGGAATGTCTTACTCCCATTCCATTATATTTTTTAAGAGTGACATTCCATTCAATAATTGGTGTTCGGTTTTGATCCTTTGTATGCCAAATATACCTAGAGAGGGTTGTTGATCATAAAAATCTCATTTTTTTTAATTAAGCGTAGAAACGCACTATCCTCCCGCTACGAATTAGAACGAAGTGTAGTTTAAATGAGGTCTTCCAGGATTTGAACCTGGGTCGTCAGATCCAATTCCTACAACTATAACCGTTACAGCACTTACGGTATTGTAAATGTAAATATTTACCAACCCCCGCACGAGCAGTATGCAACACAAGGTCAATTTCTTAAGCGGAATTTAACAGATTTGAATTTTCCTTATTCTAGACTGGTTACCATGCCAAGGTTAGCTCAGTCTGCCCTACTATTTACTCATACCAGGAGGAAGATTAGCTGGTTACACAAAGTAAAAGTAAAGTCATCAGGGGGGCCTAAAGTTGGTATCAGCCAATCAGCGAGGGAGTCTATCCCCTTTTCATTAGGGCTAAACCAAGGAGATTGTTTTTGCGTCTGAGGTGGAGCACAACACCTACCATCAGCTTACTTTACCGCACAGATCCCTGTGCTACTCATATGCTGAGTTGGTGAGGACCGGTATCGAACTAGGAACCTTGCGGTTTTTAGCCGAACGCTCTACCGACTGAGCTAACCCGGACCCTTATAGTTGGTTGCATACCTTGTTATTATTGTATTAGTACTATGTGAAATACAAACAGCCGCGTCCATTTCCTACGACTCTAACCATTACACCCCACACCTCTTGAACATGTAGACATTTCTGATTCGGATTTGATTTCTGCTTTTGACCATCCGTTCTTGGTAGTGAGTTTCTCGTAAACCACTATTGTGATTATTTTCTTGTGCAAACAGTCATGGTTTAACTGTTATTTATTATCTTGTAACATTCAGTTACAACGACGGGTTCCTTCGTTTTCCTCATTTTTCTTGTTTTTTTATTTTATCAGAAAAAAAAAAGCTCTCAAAAAAATAAAAAAGAAATATTTATAAATAGATAGACATCGTAAAAATTTAAAAATATAATAAGTATGATTTTATACACAAAAAATGAAATAAAATGTTTAATAATAATAAATAAATAAAATAAGAAAAATATCCCACAAACACAATATATATATATATGTATTTTGTCTAATAGTATATATATATATATATATATATATATATATATATATATATATATATATATATATATATATATATATAACCCTAATAGATAAACGTCGTAAAACTGTAATCTTAGAAAAAAAAAAATGAATGCCTGTTAGAAAAAAGTAAATAAAAATGTTTATAAATAAATAAATAAATATATAAAGAAGAAAATATCCCACCAAATAATACAAAGGAATATAATAATATATTATATATAATATATATATATATATATATATATATATATATAATATATATTCTCTATATATGTATATATATATCTCTACTCTCTCTTCTCTCTAATATATCTATAATTATAAAGAAAGAGAAGGAATATTATATATACATATAAATATAGAAAGAATAAATAAAAAATTAATAAAAGATAATTATATATATATATATATATATATATATATATATAAAATACTTTAAAAAAATATACTATCTCCCATATAGAATTAAAATGTATATATAATATATATATATAAGTCTAATAGATAAACGTCGTAAAACTGTAAACTTTAAAAAATATATAGAAGAACGATTTCCTATCGGGAAAAAAAAACAAATGAAATGAAAATGTCTTAATAAAAAGATAAATGAATAAGAAGGAAAGTAAATACATAAATAAAAAAGAAGAAAACTATCTTGTAGCGGAGAAACAAAAGAGAGCGAAAAATAATCAGACAGAATAACATAAATAAGAAGTTCTGCGAAACAAGCCAAATTCTAACCATTTTTCCCGCGCCATAATTTCCCGCCATTATGTTACAACCGTTATTTTTCCGCCATTATGTTTTGCTCTTTGATAGCCGACTTCCTGGCTCGTATTGATTTATTTTTAACGGTTCTTCTTCTTCTTCTGTTTTCTTCTTCTTCTGTTTTCTTCTTCTTCTGTCTTCTTCTCTTCTTCTGTTTCACCTTCTTCTTCTTCTTCTTCTTCTTCTTCTTCTGTTTTCACCTTCTTCTTCTTCTTCTTCCTTCTTCTTCTTCTTCTTCTTCTTCTTCTTCTTCTTCTTCTCTTCAGTCTATCCATTCCAATGCAGTCTTCACATCAACATGAATAAATAGGTAAATTTCTGGCTTACATCTGTCATTTATTGACAATGGATATAGTTATCAATTTGTTTGGGTAGACAAGAGAAAATTTAAATGCCTGCCGTCTAGTTAATGGGGCTTAAAATACACGAACCCCAACCACTGCCGATAGGTAGGAGCCCCAACAACAAAACAGGGTTTGGTTTTGTTTGTTTTGTTTTACGGCATATCAACCTCGGGGGAATTTAATGCCGACAAAGTTGTGAAATAAATTCATTCTTAATGCATAATACAATTTTGTTTATCAACTCATGTTTTTCTATTCAACCCATAGATGGGACCCTAACAGGTACTACCACTCCGGGTCAGAGTGGACCAGAGATCAATGGTGATGAAGGGGTGCTCCACATTCCCCAAACCATCAGAAATGGAACCTTACCATCAGACCCCAGGACAATATAGACCCTCAGTCACCGCCTTCTAGCACCCATATGATAAGAAGGATTGGAGGTTGCCATGAGAGCAATAGGGCTGGGGCAATCATATAGGTGCTAGGGCTTGACGTGGCCAGCCGATTTGATCGGAAGGGGCCTCTCCGACCGACCGTCTAGCCCAAGAAAAGCCTAAAGTGGAATATTGCAAGTCATGGACTGGGTTCTATCCTTAAGCATCACGGGTCGCTACTCAGGGCCAACAGGTGGCCCCATAGGGGGAGTCTTACCCCTCTGCAGAGGTGCAGTCAGTGCATTCTAACACCCCACCGACAGGGCGAACAAACAGGGTGTCCTGGTTATAAAACTGAACTATATATAATGGTGAGACTCTAGTTCTTGGAATCTAGAGAATGTGAGGTACACCTTCATGGCCATTAATCACAGGTCCACTCTGACCCAGAATAGTATTACCTCTTAGATTCCAATCAATGGAACAAAATTAAAATTATTCGTATTTAATAGGCATAATTGAGGCTATATACATGTAAATTATTTGTACTAGCAAATATATGCACCCTCCGGGTGCAAGTATTTAAGTTTTAATATAATAAAATATCATGTTAAATTAGAAAGGCTAATGAAACTGAATAAGAATTCAGATAAAAATATTTGGAACAGAGGGGGTATAATCGGAAAATAGAACAACTTTGAAACTAACTGTTCCACCATTTTCCATTACTCCCGTCTTTCAGTGGTAAATTTCCCCAATTTAACTATTTAGTTAAAATAGGAGAAAAAGAATAAAATTACAGTTATTTTCTTTATGTTAATAGATTTCTGTTAAGAATTTATCTCCGAGATTTTTGCTCATATTTATTAAGATAAAACCAAACAATTAGAAATCAATAATACTAAGCATATATTTATTAAAATCAAATTTTTTAAGATCAATATGCAAATTAGCCTTCCCATTAACACTGTAAACCGCTATTTCGTTGAATATATAAATATAATTGCATGTTATTAGTATGTAGATATTGTTAACAGTCTTAATGATGTAAAACAATTTTACTAATAATTGAGGTTTAAATAAAAAATAAAATCATGGAGAATGTGATGTAAATAACAAAGGGAATTGTGACTTGAATAGTAATATAGTTTCGGTTACAGACATACAAACCCACAATCTCCATTATAATAAGATTTGAAATAGCTACTTGAAGCTATAATTGTTTACTAAGGATTATTATTATTAGTTACTTGAAATCGTATAACAGTATGCAAATTATTTGTATTAAGAATAGTTACTTGATGCTATAATTGTTTACGAAGGATTATAATTATTTATATATTATTATAAATCATTTTTATTAAGAATAGTTACTTGAAACTTGTTATTTACTAAGGATTATAATTATTAGTTACCTCAAACCATATAACGGTGTAAAAAGTATTTGTATTAAGAATAATTACTTGAAGCTGTAATTGTTTACTAATTATTATTAACATTAGTCACTT
This sequence comes from Doryteuthis pealeii, assembly GCA_023376005.1. Lineage (NCBI taxonomy): Eukaryota > Metazoa > Mollusca > Cephalopoda > Myopsida > Loliginidae > Doryteuthis > Doryteuthis pealeii. The sequence continues at coordinate 92,863,998 of CM042159.1, read as the reverse complement.
GGAAAACCATATAACTGTGTAAGAATTATTTTTTATTAAGAATAGTTACTTGAAACTGTAGTTATTTACTAAGGATTATTATTATTAGTTACTTGAAACCATATAACTATGTGCAAATTATTTGTATTAAGAATAGTTTTTTGAAGCTGTAATTGCTTTTTATTATTACAAGATTATATGATGATTTGTTGCTTTTAAATAATTTAGATAATATTAAATATATAATGAAATAAAATAATCTATATATAAATCAATAATACCGGGCATGTATTTTTTTTTAAACATTGGGACCATTCTTTTTATCGTACTACGTTCAGAGCATATATAAATAATACAGATTGACTATAAATTAACTACTTGTTGATAAATTTATTTAATTCTTAAAATTCATGTGACGTAAACAGTGACGCAGTATCGGTTACAGATAAATAAAGATTGAATCTCCATTATATAGACTAGCAAATATATTCACCCTCCGGGTGCAAGTATTTAAGTTTTAATATAATAAAATATCATATTAAATTAGAAAGGCTACTGAATAAGAATGCAGATTAAAAAGATTTGGAACAGAGGGGGTATGATTGAAAAATAGAACAACTTTGAAACTAACTCTTCTATCATTTTCCATTACTCCCGTCTTTCTTTGGTAAATTTTCCTAATTTAACTATTTAGTTAAATTAGGAAGTAAAGAATAATATTACAGTTATTTCTTATTGTTAATGGATTTCTTTTAAGATTTATCTCCGAGATTTTTGCTCATATTCATTAAGATAAAACCAAACAATTAGAAATCAATAATACTAAGCACATATTTATTAAAATCAATTTTTTAAGATCAATATGCAAATTAGCCTTCCAATTCACATTGTAAACCACTATTTTGTTGTATATATAAATACAATTGCATGTCATTAATATGTAGATATGGTCAACAGTCTTAATGATGTAAAACAATTTTATTAATAATTGAGGTCTAGATAAACATAAATTCATGGAGAATGTGATGTAATTAACAAAGGGAATTGTGACTTGAATAGTAATATAGTTTCGGTTACAGACAGACAAGCCCACAATCTCCATTATAATAAGATTAGTTACTTGAAACCATATAACTCTGTGCAAATTATTTTTTATTAAGAATAGTTATTTAAAGCTGTAATTGTCCTTTATTGCCATTATTCCTAGGTTTACTCTGACTCGGAGTGGTAGTACCTGTTAGGGTTCCATCTATGGGTAAATAGAAAAAAATCAGTTTAAAAAGTATGTTTAAAAGAGATTGAGTTTTTAGAAAATTGGATCCATTGAGCTATAAACGTAACTCCGAATAACATACTTAGGTATTGAACAAAAAACACTATCTGTGATTCTATTTCCATGTTTATTTGCATCATCATCAGTTATCATCAGGAGAGTCACCGTGGCGTATTGGCTAACGTACGAAGTGTACTTTTTTTTCTTCAAATTCGTACTGTAAGTATTTTAACAATTACAGTGTTTTAATATTAGTTTAATCCTGGCGTTTATCAAAACACTCGGGATTCTTACACCTGAAATTATTGTGATAAAAAGCAAGATTTATATTACAGGATAAAACTAGTTTTTAAATAAGAGAACAGTAATCGTGAAACTACTTGTTAAAGGAATTTGAAATAAAACTTCGCTCTAGTTGTAATTAACGCCAACTTGAAACTTGTTATTTACTAAGGATTATAATTATTAGTTACTTAAAACCATATAACGGTGTAAAAAGTATTTGTATTAAGAATAATTACTTGAAGCTGTAATTGTTTACTAATTATAATAAGATTAGTTACTTGAAACCATATAACTCTGTGCAAATTATTTTTTTTATTAAGAATAGTTATTTAAAGCTGTAATTGTCCTTTATTGCCATTATTCCTAGGTTTACTCTGACTCGGAGTGGTAGTACCTGTTAGGGTTCCATCTATGGGTAAATAATAAGTTTTATGTGGCTAGTTTAGTTAAGGGTTAAAGTGAAGTGATGGATATCAAGAACTGCTCAGCCACCAGGAGTCCATCCTTAAAGATCGAAGTGGTAAGTATTTTTCTTCGTGCCATTCTTTTCTGACCAATCAGTTCAGTTTTAATCTATTGGGTTGGATGGCGTTAGGGAGGCAATTTAGTCGACCCTCTTCCCATTCACCAATGGTCCAATATTGGCATTAGTATAGGCAATGATATACTAACACTGAATAAACAGAAGGAAAGACAAGATCAGATAATTTACACATATAGGTACATTTAATACATCTTATACTATATGGCATACCAGCTGGGAAAATTTGGCTCAGGACTGCCCTCGGTTGTGGCAGGCTCTCAAACTGCGTTTCAAGGATGTCTGCAAGGATGATCTCAGGTGCTTTGGCATTGCCCCTTCCAGCTGGGAAAATTTGGCTCGGGACCGCCCTCGGTGGCAACAGGCTCTCTGTAGCAGACTGTTCATGTCTGAAGCCACTGTGGAACAACACCATGAAGTCAAGAGGTCCAGTAAACAGGGCGTTTTTTACGGGGGGGGGGAATTATATGCTAATATTTACTGTATAGTACAGACCATTAGAAATATCTTATGTAGATTGTTAATTAAAAAAAACGCCATTGTTGCTCATCTTACTAAAAAGACAAAAGCAAAGAAAAGAAAAACAAGAAGTGATTGGATTCGATGTTTTCGTTTGTAATGTTCTACTTTTGCGAGACAGGTGAGTCTCGGTTTAGAAAATTCGGAAATTCGGCCAATGCAAAAAAAAAAAAAAATGGTTCTAAAATAGAAAAAAATCCTTTTAGTATATTGGCCGAGATATTTCCAATGATCCAATCAGAAATGACTACGTGCAGAATTAGAGACTGAGAAAATGTTAATTTCAAGAAACAAATGAGGAAAGTTTGTTCTTTTTATAAAGAAAGAATAAATTGATATACGGAGAGAGAAAAGGGCTGGCTCGAGGGAACGAGCGAGCGGGAAAGTTAGTGAGTGAGTGAGAGAGAGAGATACAGACAGACAGACAGACAGAGACAGAGACAGAGAGAAGAGCTGAGCAAAGATGGAAGGAATGAAGGCGGTTATTGTAAGATAGTAAAAGAAAGCAAGAAAGAAAGAAAGAAAAAGAATGAATGAATGAATAAACGTGAAGGAGGATAACTGACAAAAAGAAAGAAAGCAAGCAAGAAGAGACAAGATAGAAATGAGAAACTTGAGAGAGAAAGAGGGAGAGATGCCGAGAGAAATCATATACGCGAATATAAACAGTTTATATTAGATAGAATAAGAAAGAAAGAAAGAAAGAAAGAAAGAAAGAAAGAACAGGGGAGAAAGAACGTGAAAGAGAAAGAAGGGAAGAAACAAGTCAAGAAAGAGAGAAAGAATGTGAAGGAGGAAACCTGATGGAAAGAAAAAAGAAAGAAAGAAGAAAGAAAGAAAGAAAAAGAAGGGGTGTTAAAGAAATAGGAAGGGAACATTTTGATGAAAAATTGACAGAAAGAAGGAAAAACATCAAGGTTGTTAACTAAGAGAAAAGAAAGAAGGAAAGACAAATAGAGAAGAGAAAAATGAAGTAAAAAAGAAAGAAAGAAAGGAAGACAGGAGCGAAAGAAGAAAGAAAGAAGAAAGACAGACAGAAAGAAAGAAAGAAGAAAGAAAAGAAAGAAGACAGGAAGAGAAAGAAAGAGATAGGAACGAGAAGAAAGAAAATAGGAAAGCGAAAGAAAGAAAGAAAGACAGACTGACAGAAAGAAAGAAAGACAGGAAGCGAAAGAAAGAAAGAAAGAAACGAAGAAAGAAGAAAAGAAAGAAAGAAAGAAAGACAGACAGACAGACAGAAGAAAGAAAGACAGGAAGCGAAAGAAAGAAATTAGGAAGCGAAAGAAAGAAAGATAGGAAGCGAAAGAAAGAAAAAGAAAAAAGACAGGAAGCGAAAGAAGAAAGAAGAAAGAAAGAAAGAAAGAAAGAAAGACAGACAGACAGAAAGAAAGACAGGAAGCGAAAGAAAGAAATATAGGAAGTGCAGAAGAAAGATAGGAAGCGAAAGAAAGAAAGAAAGAAAGACAGGAAGCGAAAGAAAGAAGAAAGAAAGAAGAAAGAAAGAAAGACAGACAGAAGAAAGAAAGAAAGACAGGAAGGAAAGAAAGAAATATAGGAAGCGAAAGAAGAAAGATAGGAAGCGAAGAAAGAAAGATAGGTAAGCGAAAGAAAGAAAGAAAGAAAGACAGGAAGCGAAAGCAAGAAAGAAAGAAAGAAGAAAGAAAGAAAGAAAGACAGACAGACAGAAAGAAAGAGACAGGAAGCTGAAAGAAAGATAGGAAGCGAAAGAAAAAGAAAGATAGGAAAGCGAAAGAAAGAAAGAAAGAAAGAAGGAGCGAAAGAAAGAAAAGAAAAGAAAGAAAGAAAGAAAGAAAGACAGACAGAGACAGAAAGAAAGAAAGACAGAAGCGAAGAAAGAAAGATATGGCAAGCGAAAGAAAGCAAGAAGAAAGACAGGAAGCGAAAGAAGAAGAAAGAGAAAGAAAGAAAGACGAAAGAAAAGGAGAGCGAAAGATAAGAAAGAATTAGAAGCGAAAGAAGCTAAGAAAGAAGACAGAGACAGAAAGAAAGAAAGAAAGACAGGAAGCGAAAGAAAGAAATATAGGAAAAGAAAGAAAGGAGCGAAGAAAGAAAGCAAGAAAGAAGGAGGAAAAAGAAAGAAGAAGAAAAGAAAGAAGAAAGAAAGACAGACAGACAGACAGACAGACAGAAAGAAAGACAGGAAGCGAAAGAAAGAATATAGGAAGCGAAAGAAAGAAAGACAGGAAGCGAAAGAAGAAAGAAAGAAAGAAAGAAAGAAAGACAGAACAGACAGACAGACAGACAGAGAAAGACAGGAAGCGGAAGAAAGAAATATAGGAAGCGAAAGAAAGAAAGATGGAAGCGAAAGAAAGAAAGAAAAGAAAGAAAGAAAGACAGACAGACAGACAGAAAGAAAGACAGGAAGCGAAAGAATAGCAGGAAAACATTTTGATTGAAAAATCTGACAGAAAGAAGGAAAACATGCAAAGGTTGTTACTAAGAGAAAAGAAAGAGGAAAGACAAATAGAGAGAGAAAAAATGAAGTAAGAAAGAAAGAAAGAAAAAGAAAGAAAGACAGACAGACAGACAGACAGAAAGACGGAAGCGAAAGAAATAGGAAGGAACATTTTGATGAAAAATCCTGAACAGAAAGAAGGAAAACATAAGGTTGTTAACTAAGCGAAAGAAAGAAGGAAAGACAATAGAGAAGAGAAAAATGAAGTAAAAAAGAAGAAAGAAAGGAAGACAGGAAGGAAAGAAAGAAAGAAAGAAAGAAAGAAGACAGAAGAAAGAAAGAAAGAAGAAAGAAAAGAAGACAGGAAGAGAAAGAAAGAAAGATAGGAAGCGAAAGAAAGAAAGAATAGGAAAGCGAAAGAAAAGAAAGAAAGCACAGACAGACAGAAGAAGAAAAGACAGGAAGCGAAAGAAAGAAAGAAAGAAAGAAAGAAAGAAAGACAGAAGACAAAGACAGAAAAAGAAGACAGGAAGCGAAAGAAAGAAATATAGGAAGCGAAAGAGGATAGGAAGCGAAAGAAAGAAGAAAGAAAGAAGGGAGCGAAGAAGAAAGAAAGAAAGAAAGAAAGAAGAAAGAAAGAAAGAAAGACAGAAGACAGAAGAAAGACAGGAAGCGAAAGAAAGAAATACTAGGAAGCCAGAAAGAAAGAAAGATAAGGAAGGCGAAAGAAAGAAAGAAAAAAAGACAGGAAGCGAAAGAAAGAAAGAAAGAAAGAAAGAAGACAGAGACAGACAGACAGAAGAAAGAAAGACAGGAAGCGCAAGAAAGAAAGAAGGAAGCGAAAGAAAGAAAGAACGAAAGAAGGAAGCGAAAGAAAGAACTAAAGAAAAGAAAGAAAGAAAGAAAGGAAGAAAGAAAAGATCAGGAAGCGAAAAGAAAGAAAAGATAGAAGCGAAAGAAAGAAAGAAAGAAAGACAGAACAGAAAGAAAGAAGAAAGAAAGAAAGAGAAGAAAAGAAAGAAAGAAAAGACATGACAACAGACAGAAAGAAAGACAGGAAAGCGAAAAGAAAGAAGATAGGAAGCGAAGACAGAAAGAAGTAAGACAGGAAGCGAAAGAAAGAAAGAAAGAAGAAAGAAAGAAAGAAAGAATAACAGACAGACAGAAGACAGGAAGCGAAAGAAAAGAATATAGGAAGCGAAAGAAAGAAAGATGAAAGAGCGAAAGAAAGAAAGAAAGAAAGACAAGACAGAAAGAAAGAAAAGAAGAAAGAAAGAAAGACAGACAGACAGACAGAAAAGAAAACAGGAAGCGAAATGAAGAAATATAGAAGTCGAAGAAAGGAAAGAAAGAAGACAAGGAGCGAAAGAAAGAAAGAAAGAAAAAAGACAGCCAGTACACGACAGAAGAAAAGACAGGAAGCGAAAGAAAGAAAGATAGGAAGCGCAAGAAAGAAAGAAAGAAAGAAAGAAAGAAAGACAGACAGACAGAAAGAAGAAAGACAGGAAGCGAAAGAAAGAAAGACAGGAAGCGAAGAAAGAAAGATAGGAAGCGAAAGAAAGAAAGAAGAAAGAAAGAAAGAAAGACAAGACAGACAGAAAGAAAGAAAGACAGGAAGCGAAAGAAAGAAAGACGGAAGCGAAAGAAGAAAGATAGGAAGCAGAAGAAAAGACAGGAAGAAAGAAAGAAAGCATAGGAAGCGAAAGAAATAGAAAGAAAGAAAGACGAAGCCGAAAGCAAAGAAAGAAAGAAAGAAAGAAGAAAGAACAGACAGACAGACAGACAGAAAGACAGGAAGCGAAAGAAAGAAATATAGGTTAAGGCGAAAGAAAGAAAGATAGGAAGCGAAAGAAAGAAAGAAAGAAAGACAGACAGAAAGAAGAAAGAAAGAAAGAAGTAAAGACAGACAGACAGACAGAAAGAAAGACAGGAAGCGAAAGAAGAATATAGGAAGCGAAAGAAGAAGAAAGAAAAGCAGGAAGCAAAGAAGAAAGAAAGAAAAAGACAGACAGACAGACAGAAAGAAGACTAGGAAGCGAAAGAAGAAGATAGGAAGCGAAAAGAAAGAAAGAAAGAAGAAAGAAGAGACAGACAGAAGAAAGAAAGAAAGACAGGAAGCGAAAGAAAGAAAGAAAGAAAGAAAGACAGTACAGACCGAAAGAAGAAAAGACAGGAAGCGAAAGAAAGAAAGAAAGAGAAAAAGAGCCAGACGACAGAAAGAAACGCAGGGAAGCGAAAGAAAGAAAGATAAGGAAGCGAAAGAAAGAAAGAAAGAAAGAAAGAAATGAAAGACAGACGACAGAAAGAAAGAGAGGAAGCGAAAGAAAGAAAGACAGGGAAGAGCGAAAGAAAGAAAGATAGGAAGCGAAAAAGAAAGAAAGATATAGACAAGAAAGAAATGACGACAAGACAGAAAGAAAGAAGAAGGAGCGAAAGAAAGTAAAGACAGTTAAGCGAAAGAAAGAAAGATAGGAAGCGACACAGAGAAGAAAGAAAGAAGAAAGAAAGACAAAGACCAGAACAGAAAGAAAGAAAGACAGAAGCGAAAGAAAGAAAGCCAGAAGCGAAAGAAGAAAGATAAGGAGGAAAAGAAAGAAAGAAAGAAAGACAGGAGCGAAAGAAGAAAGATAGGAAGCGAAGAAGAAAGAAAGAAGACAGGAAGCGAAGAAAGAAAGAAAGAAAGAAAGAAAGAAAGAAAGACAGACAGACAGAACAGAAAGACGGAAGCGAAAGACAGAACTATAGGAAGCGAAAAAGAAAGAAAGATAGGAAGCGAAAGAAGAAAGAAAGAAAGACAGACAGAAAGAAAGAAAGAAAGAAAAAGAAAGAAAGACGACAGTACAGACAGAGAAGAAAAGACGCGGAAAGAAAGAATATAGGAAGGCGAAGAAAGAAAGAAAGAAGACAGGAAGCGAAAGAAAGAAAGAAAAGAAAAAAAGACAGCCAGACAGAAGAAAGAAAGACAGGAAGCGAAAGAAAGAATAGATAGGAAGCGAAAGGAAAGAAAGAAAGAAAGAAAGAAGAAGACAGAGAAAGAAAGAAAGAAAACAAGAAAGAAGACAGGAAGCGAAAGAAAGGAAAGATAGGAAGCGAAAGAAAGAAAGGTAAAAGAAAGAAAGAAGAAAGACAGACAGAAAGAAAGAAAGACAGGAAAGCGAAAGAAAGAAATTTACAGGAAGGAAAGAAAGAAAGATATGAAGCGAAAGAAAGAAAGAAGAAAGACAGGAAGCGAAAGAAAGAAGGATAGGAAGCGAAAGAAAGAAGAAAGAAAGACAGGAAGCGAAAGAAAGAAAGAAAGAAAGAAAGAAAGAAAAGAAAGAAAAGACAGACAGACAGAAGAAAGACAGGAAGCGAAAGAAAAGAAAATAGGGCGAAAGAAAGAAAGAAAGGAAGAAAGGAAAGAAGAAAGAAAGACAGACAGAAAGAAAGAAAGAAAGAGGAAGAACAGACAGACAGACAGAAAGAAGACGAGAAGGAGAAAGAAAAAGGAAGCGAAAGAAAGAAAGAAGACAGGAAGCGAAAGAAAGAAAGAAGAAAAAAAGACAGTGGCAGATCAGACAGAAAGAAAGACAGGAAGCGAAAAGAAAAAGATAGGAAGCGAAAGAAAGAAGAAAGAAAGAAGAAAGAAAGACAGAGCAGAAAGAAAGAAAGACAGGAAGCGAAAGAAAGAAAGAAGAAAGAAGACGACAGAACAGAAAGAAAGAAGACAGGAAGAAAGAAAGAAAGACAGGAAGCGAAAGAAAAAGAAAGAAAAGAAAGAAAGAAAGGCAGACAGACAGAAAGAAGAAAGAAAAAGATGGAAGCGAAGAAAGAAAGAAGAAAGAAAGAAAGAACGACTGAGAAAAAGAAATAAAGTTAAATAAAGGCAAGAAAATGTTGAAATAAGAAAGCATCAAAGGATTTTGAATCTTTTCTTATTTTAAAGAGAATCAGGGAGAGGGGGTGGGGTAGAAAGGGAAAGGGAGAAAGAGAAACGCTGAGATAAATAGAAAGGATAAAAGATATAATTATTAGAAAAAAGAAATTAAACAACGTGAAGGGGGGGGGATTGACAGTCCAGTCAGTCAGTCCAGACAGACAGACAGAAAGAAAGTTGATTGGTTGTTTTACGGCATATCTACCCTTTCGGGTTATTTAATGCTAAATCAAGTCATTTTGATATACTGTTTTCTTACAGAACCTGCTCTTGCTTAAATGGCCACCCATTTAAGCATTCCCCAAGAAAGGGAATGAAATAAAGAAACTGACAGAAACTGATATGAAAGAAATTTAAAAAAACGTATGAATGAATGAATAAATTGAAAGAAAAATAAATAAATAAATAAAAAGAGAGAAATGGATGTTTAAAACAAAGTGAAATGAAAAGAAACATAAATGAAATAAAACAAAAAAAAAAATCCCGGAAAAGTATTAATAAAACAGAAGAAAATAAACAAAAATCTGAATACGGAAAAGAGAGCGAACTGATGATAGTTAAGATGGTTTGATTTTACGGCATATCAATCCTTTTTGGGTTATTCTATGCCGAAGATGGGGTTTTTTTATTCAACATTTGAATAATTTTTTTAAGTCATTTTTTTACAAAACACATTATCGAAAACTAATCTTTTTTTTCATTTAACCCATAGATGGGATCCAAACAAGTACTACCACTCCGGGTCAGAGTGGACCTGGGAGCAATGGTGATGAAAGGTACTCTACACTACCCAGAGCTCCAGAATAGGAAATTCACCATTAGGGCATTATGACCCTAAACAACTGCCTTCTAAAATGGTTTGGGGATTGCCATACGGACATTAGGGTTGGGGGTAATCATATAGGCATATATGATATGACCAGAAGATTGATCGGAAGGGGTCTCTCCAAGTAAGGGTTAAATTGGATTGTTGTATGTCATGGACTGCTCAGCTACAAGGGTTCCATCCTTAAGCATCACGGGTAGCCACACACGGGTGGGAGGTGTTAGCCCTCTGCAGAGGTGCAATCGGTGTATTCTAAACGCCCAATACGAACAAGCGAAAGTAAAAGATAGTTAAATACAAAAAAGGAAAGAAAAAAACAAAAGAATACAAAAAGAAAGAAAGCAAGTAAACAGAGCAACTAACAAAAGAGAAGGAATTTTAAAAAATCAGAAAGACTGAAACATAGACCACACGAATGAACGGTAGGAAACATTAGTTAAAAAAGAAAAAATGGGTACTAATGCAGAATAGCGCGCAAGAGATAATATCATTAGATTACGTATAAAAAGCATTGGTACTAATGCAGAATAGCGCGCAAGAGATAATATCATTAGATTACGTATAAAAAGCATTGGTACTGATGCAGATAGCGCACAAGAGATAATATCATTAGATTACGTATAAAAAGCATTGGTACTGATGCAGAATAGGCGCAAGAGTTAATATCATTAGATTACGTATAAAAAGCATTGGTACTGATGCAGAATAGCGAGCAAGAGATAATATCATTAGATTACGTATAAAAAGCATTGGTACTAATGCAGATAGCGCAAGAGATAATATCATTAGATTATATAAAAGCATTGGTACTGATGCAGATAGCGCACAAGAATAATATCATTAGATTACGTATAAAAAGCATTGGTACTGATGCAGAATAGCGCGCAAGAGTTAATATCATTAGATTACGTATAAAAAAAATGCAGAATAGCGAGCAAGAGATAATATCATTAGATTAGTATAAAAAGCATTGGTACTAATGCAGAATAGCGCGCAAGAGATAATATCATTAGATTACGTATAAAAAGCATTGGTACTAATGCAGAATAGCGCGCAAGAGATAATATCATTAGATTACGTATAAAAAGCATTGGTACTGATGCAGAATAGCGCGCAAGAGTTAATATCATTAGATTACGTATAAAAAGCATTGGTACTGATGCAGAATAGCGCACAAGAGATATATCATTAGATTACGTATAAAAAGCATTGGTACTAATGCAGAATAGCACGCAAGAGATAATATCATTAGATTACGTATAAAAAGTATTGGTACTAATGCAGAATAGCGCACAAGAGATAATATCATTAGATTACGTATAAAAAGTATTGGTACTAATGCAGAATAGCGCACAAGAGATAATATCATTAGATTACGTATAAAAGCATTGGTACTAATGCAGAATAGCGCGCAAGAGATAATATCATTAGATTACGTATAAAAAGCATTGGTACTGATGCAGAATAGCGCACAAGAGATAATATCATTAGATTACGTATAAAAAGCATTGGTACTAATGCAGAATAGCGCGCAAGATATAATATCATTAGATTACGTATAAAAAGTATTGGTACTAATGCAGAATAGATTAGATTACGTATAAAAAGCATTGGTACTAATGCAGAATAGCGGCAAGAATAATATCATTAGATTACGTATAAAAAAGCATTGGTACTAATGCAGAATAGCGCGCAAGAGATAATATCAAGATTATATAAAAAGCATTATGCGATAATACATTAGATTACGTATAAAAGCATTGGTACTAATGCAGAATAGCGCGCAAGAGATAATATCATTAGATTACGTATAAAAAGTATTGGTACTGATGCAGAATAGCGCGCAAGTGATAATATCATTAGATTACGTATAAAAAGCATTGGTACTAATGCAGAATAGCGCGCAAGAGATAATATCATTAGATTACGTATAAAAAGTATTGGTACTGATGCAGAATAGCGCGCAAGTGATAATATCATTAGATTACGTATAAAAAGCATTGGTACTAATGCAGAATACCGAGCAAGAGATAATATCATTAGATTACGTATAAAAAGCATTGGTACGAATGTAGAATAGCACGCAAGAGATAATATCATTAGATTACGTATAAAAAGCATTGGTACTAATGCAGAATAGCGCAAGAGATAATATCATTAGATTACGTATAAAAAGCATTGGTACTAATGTAGAATAGCGCGCAGAGATAATATCATTAGATTACGTATAAAAAGCATTGGTACTAATGCAGAATAGCACGCCAGAGATAATATCATTAGATTACGTATAAAAGCATTGGTAATGTAGAATAGCGCAGAGATAATATCATTAGATTACGTATATAAAGCATTGGTACTAATGTAGAATAGCGCGCAAGAGATAATATCATTAGATTACGTATAAAAAGCATTGGTACTAATGTAGAATAGCGCGCAAGAGATAATATCATTAGATTACGTATAAAAAGCATTGGCATTAATGCAGAATAGCGCTCAAGACATAATATCATTAGATTACGTAAAAAAGCATTGGTACTAATGCAGAATAGTGCGCAAGAGATAATATCATTAGATTACGTATAAAAAGCATCGGTACTAATGCAGAATAGCGCGCAAGAGATAATATCATTAGATTACGTATAAAAAGCATTGGTACTAATGCAGAATAGGGCGCAAGAGATAATATCATTAGATTACGTATAAAAAGCATTGGTACTAATGCAGAATAGCGCACAAGAGATAATATCATTAGATTACCTATAAAAAGCATTGGCACTAATGCAGAATACCGAGCAAGAGATAATATCATTAGATTACGTATAAAAAGCATTGGTACTAATGCAGAATAGCGCACAAGAGATAATATCATTAGATTACCTATAAAAAGCATTGGCACTAATGCAGAATAGGGCGCAAGAGATAATATCATTAGATTACCAATAAAAAGCATTGGTACTAATGCAGAATACCGAGCAAGAGATAATATCATTAGATTACGTATAAAAAGCATTGGTACTAATGCAGAATACCGAGCAAGAAATAATATCATTAGATTACGTATAAAAAGCATTGGTACTAATGCAGAATACCGAGCAAGAAATAATATCATTAGATTACGTATAAAAAGCATTGGTACTAATGCAGAATAGCGTGCAAGAGATAATATCATTAGATTACGTATAAAAAGCATAAGGCAGAATAACGCGCAAGAGATAATATCATTACGTATAAAAAGCATTGGTACTAATGTAGAATACCGAGCAAGAGATAATATCATTAGATTATAAAAGCATTGGTACTAATAGTAGCGAGCAAGAGATAATATCATTAGATTACGTATAAAAAGCATTAGTACTAATGCAGAATAGCGAGCAAGAGATAATATCATTAGATTACGTATAAAAAGCATTGGTACTAATGCAGAATACCGAGCAAGAGATAATATCATTAGATTACGTATAAAAAGCATTGGTAATGTACAATAGCAAGAGATAATATCATTAGATTACGTATAAAAAGCATTGGTACTAATGCAGAATAGGGCGCAAGAGATAATATCATTAGATTACGTATAAAAAGCATTGGTACTAATGCAGAATACCGAGCAAGAAATAATATCATTAGATTACGTATAAAAAGCATTGGTACTAATGCAGAATAGGGCGCAAGAGATAATATCATTAGATTACGTATAAAAGACATTGGCACTAATGCAGAATAGCGCGCAAGATATAATATCATTAGATTATGTATTAAAAGCATTACATTTCACGGAAATACCCGACACCTTTGAGACGCTAGTGTTACGTACTTACTTCAAATGTCTATATGTTATATAGCGGCTTCAAATTCACGCTGCTAAATCGTGTATCTGTATAGGTAGCGGGTATGTAGTAGTCGGACTTGGAAAATCACAACACATGGGTATAGTAGGAGTTGATTTTATTTCTCTTTTCGGCTGTACGTGGTGGGCGGCGAGCGTTGACAATGACTACTACTACTGCTGGGATGGTGAGGTAAAGGGGTGGCTGGTGGGTCCCACAGGCTGCAATGGACCGTGAACGTCTGTCTCTCACTTGTTCTCCGTCCGCTGTCTCCTGTCTGACTGACCTGGGAAGCCTGACTTCCTTTTATATATATCAAACAAGATTACTAAAATAAGAGAAGGAATAAAAAAAACTTAAGAAAAGACAAAAACATAGACAATACGAACAGAAGGAAGAAAAAGATAGTTAAAAACAAAAATAACGAAGAAAAAAGACAAAAGAACAGAAAAGAAAGAGGGCCAAAGGAAAGCAAGTAAACAAAGTGACTATTGTTGAGATTTTTGTAATATAAGGTGTGTGTTAAAAGCCCACTTCTAATAATAGACTCGCCGAGAACTATGTGATCAAACTCTTGGCCAATCACTGGCAGTACTCTACTGCTGATACAATACTTAACCAGACAGTACTGGCCATAACTACTTATTGTCTACCATACCCAGCAATTATGTTGAGGCAATGAAATCGCAAGACATTACGAACGGACAAAAGGAAATTATATCTAATAACAAAAATAACGAAGAAAAAAAGACAAAAGAACAGAAAAGAAAGAGGGCCAAGGAAAGCAAGTAAAAAAAGTGACTATAAAAGAGAAGGAATAAGAAAAAGGTCTAAAAAGACAGAAAGATAGACATTACAAACGAACGGAAGGAAAAGATAGTTAAAAACAAAAATAACGAAGAGGAAAGACAAAAGAATAGAAAAGAAACAAGACCAAAGGAAAGCGAGTAAACAAAGCAACAAACAAAAAAAAGAAAGAATAAAAAAGGCCTGAAAAGACAGAAACATAGACGATACTAACGGACGGAAGGAAAAGATAGTTAAAACCAAAATAACGAAAAAAAAAGACAAAAGAACAGAAAAGAAACAAGGCCAAAGGAAAGCGAGTAAACAAAGCAACCCACAAAAGAGAAGGAATAAAAAAAAACGTTCAGAGAAGACAGAAAGATAGACATTACGAACGGACGGAAGTAAAATATGGTTAAAACCAAAATAACGAATAAAAAAGAGAAAAGAACAGAAAAGAAACAAGGCCAAGGGAAAGTAAGTAAACAAAGCAACCCACAAAAGAGAAGGAATAAAAAAAAGTTCAGAAAAGACAGAAACATAGACAATGCAAACGGACGAAGTTAAAAACAAAAATAACAAATAAAAAAGACAAAAGAACAAACAAAAAAAAGAATCCCAAAAGAAAGCAAGCAAACAAAACGAATTCCGGCTGACAAAGATTTTTGGTAAACGAAATCCTTGGCGTCTGTCAAAGACGGACAGAAAAGGAAACGGATTATATTTGATTAGTTTTCTTTGATTACATTTCCGTAATTGCAAAATAAAACAGATCTTTTCTACCGAATACAGTTTACAATTATTTTACGGTAGATCCCCCGTAACCAAGAGACAGTGGCGTTTTCCATTGACTAGTAAATTAGTGATTTTGTCCGCCACTCTATCCAATCTTGTTATGTATTGATCTCGTGTCGTGGCTGGGTTGATATTGTTTGTGTCTTCTTTATTCTCCCTTCTGTCCAAATGGAACAGACGACAAAAATGCGGACGCGACAAAAGAGATTAGAGAGTGTGGTTAAGGGGGGGTAAGAAAAGGTGGGATTGTTCTGTGTGACGGAAATGAACGGAAAAGAACGAAAAGAAGGAAGGAATTAGAGGAAAGGAAAAGAATTATAGAAAATACTAGAATTAATAGAAAGAGAGAAATAAACTAACAAACAATAAAGAGAAAAGGAAGAAAGGGATCTTAAATAAAAGGTAGAAGAAGTAAAGAAAGAGAGAAAAAAGGTAGGGGTGTTATGTGACGGAAATAGACGGAAAAGAACGAAAAGAATGATGAGAAAGAAAGAAAGAAAGAAAGAAAGAAAGAAAGAAAGAAAGAAAGAAAGAAAGGAAAATAATTATAGAAAATACTGGAATTATTAGAAAGAGAGAAACACTAACAAACAATAAAAAGAAAATGAAGAAAAGGAAGAAAAGGAAGAAAGGGACCTTAAATAAAAGGTAGAAGAAGAAAAGAAAGAGAGAAAGAGGTAGGGGGGTTCTGTGACGGAAATGAACGGAAAAGAACGAAAAACAGGAATGAAGGAGAGAAAAGAAAAGAATTATAGCAAATATTGGAATCAATACAAAGAAACACAAAGAAAGGAAGAAAGAGTACCAGAAAGAGAAAAAAGAAAGAAACGTGTTTTAAATGAAAGGTAGATAGAGAAAAGAAAGAGAGAGAGAGAAAAAGTGCAACTTGATGGAAATGAACGGAAAATAACGGAAAGAAAGAAGAAAGAAAAAAGAAAGGAAGCAAAAAAGAAAGAAAGAAAGGTGTGTTATAGAAACTGTGGAATTAATAGAAAGAAAAAAAGAAGCAGACAAACAAAAAATAGAAAAAGAAGAAAGAATACGAGAAATAGAAAAAGAAAGATGTCTTAAATAAAAGGTGAAAAAAGAAAAGAAAGAGAGAATAAAGGTAGGAGTGTGATTTGACGGAAATGAACGGAAATGAACGGAAAGAAAGAACATGAAAGAAAAGAAAGTAAGAAACGGGAATTATAGCAAACAGTGTAACAAATAGAAAGAGAAAAGAAGAGAGAAACAAAAAAGAGAAAAAGAAAGAATACAAGAAAGAGAAAGAGAAAGAGAAAGGTATCTTAAATAAAATGTGGAAAAAGAAAAGAAAGAGAGAATAAATTTAGGAGTGTGATGGAAAATAACTGACAGAAAGAAAAGAAAGAAAGAACGAAAGAAAAATCAAAGAAAGAAAGAAAAAAGAAAATATAACAGCAATCATAATAAACTGTGGAATTAATAGAAACAAACAAACAAAGAAAGAAAAAAGAAGAAGTCTTTTTTTCTGTTCAAGTGTAGAAATTCAACCCGATTGTCATTGTGTCCCGATTACGCATTGGTCACACAAGACTAACGCACTCCAATATACTCAAACAAGAACAACAACCACAGTGTGAAACCTGTCAAACATCTTTGATTGTTAAACACTTATTCATGGAATGCAGGTTTTTTGCTCACATCAGAAACCGTTATTTTAATGCAAACAATATGAATGATTTATTTGAAAAGTCAACATAGAAAACATTCTGTCCTTTTTGAAGGAAATAAAATTATACCATAGAATAAAGATATGAACCTAATCAATAGCATACATGATCCCCAATGATGCTAACACATTGTTAAAAACAATTACTACAAAAATGTAAATATAGATACACAATATATATTACTTCTTAACCGCTAGGCATGATATAACCCCAGACGGGTTGATATGCCGTTAAAATCAATCAAAAACCAACTAACAAAAGACAAAAAGACAAAAAAAGAAAACAAAAATGAGAAAAAGAAAGAATGGTGTCTTAAGGGAAAGGTTGATAATTTTAAAAAGAGAGAAAACGGTGTGAGTGCGATGTGAAGAGTATGAACAGCAACGGAATAAAGAAAGAAAGAAAGAAAGAAAGAAAGAAATGAGTATTAACACTACTAGCAAATATATGCACCATCCGGGTGCAAGTATTTAAGTTTTAATACAATAAAATATCGTATTAAATTAGAAAGATAAATGAAACTAAGTAAAAATGTATATAAAAAGATTTGAAACAGAGGGGGTATAATCGAAAAATAGAACTGAAACTTACTCTTCCATCACTCTCGTCATTCAATTTTATTTTTTCGAATTTAAGTATTTAGTTAAAAGAGGAAGTAAAGAATAAAATGAGTTATTTTTTCTTGTTAATGGATTTCATTTAAGATTCATTGAAGAGATTTTTGCTTATATTCATTAAAATAAAACCAAACAGTTAGAAATCAATAATACTAAGCACATATCTATTAAAATCACATTTTTAATATCAATATGCAAATTAGCCTTCCCGTTCACACTGTAAACCGCTATTTTGTTGTATATATAAATATAATTGCATGTTATTAGTATGTAGATATGCTTAACAGTATTAATAATGTAAAACAATTTTATTAATAATTGAAGTTTAAATAAAAATAAAATCATTGAGAATGTGATGTCAATAACTAAGGGAATTGTGACTTGAGTAGTAATATAGTTCGGTTACAGACAGACAAACACACAATCTCTATTATAATAAGATATAAAATGCAAACAGCTTCATCCATGACATGAACTCAATTGGACACATAGCTAAGTGGATATAGCCGTTGAGTTAATACAGTTCTAAGTGACAGTTATCTCTAGGCTGCAGATTCAATCCTGGTCAAGGGCGACAGTATCCTAGAATAATAATTAACACAGCTTAACACTTGTACCTAGCTACGGTTAGCAGAATACGAACAGGATACCCCCCGTGGATTCGGTTTGGGTTCAAAGTTCCGTGATAGCTCCCGATTACGACAAGAATGTTCACAAGTTTGAAACGAAGGTTTCCTATTTCGAGAAGGCTCTTAAGCCCGACAAGAAATACCTGAAGAAGGCCGGAGAGCCCATCAGCCGAAACTTTCTACAGATAACAATAAAGATGAGGACAATAGTCCGAATTATCCAATAAATACAAAGTAAATTTCCAGTTCGATGAAAAATACTTAAGAAAATCTCTACCATAATTAGAAATTCCATTAATTATTTTGAAAGTTTCAATTTGTTCACTGCTCGTTTCTTTTTCCTGTGAAGTAGATAATCCTAATTTCCCAAATCTATCTCTGTAACTTCAATCATTTAATAATGAATAAAAATAGTTATCTAAAATCATATACGTGTTTAAAAATTATTAACATAAGAGGACACTATTAGTATTATCTGCGTTAATCGGACTATTGTCCTCATCTTCATTGTTATCTTTACAACGTTTCAGCCGATATGCCCTCCGGCTTTCTTCAGGTATTTCTTGTCGGACTCGGAAAGCTTCTCGGATGCGTGAAGCTTCTTTTCGGACCCGGTAAAATTTTTTTCGGACTCGGGAACCTTCTTGTCATTGTCGGGAACCTCTTTGTCGTAATCGGGAGCCATCACGGAACTTTGAAGCTAACCCTTTATTCAGTCCTCGGGGGTGTCCTGTTCTCATCCGCTAACCATAGATGGGGTTGGAGCGTTAAGATGTGTTATTCTATGTTACTGCTGCCCTTGCTCAGGATTGAACCCGGAATCCAGAGATAACTGTCACTTAGAACCAATTGGACACATGGCCTAGTGGATAAGGTAGTTAGGTTAATTATTTTACTGATTAAGAATGTTTTAACGTTGAATTTTTATGATTTTAATTTGGTTACGTGTGCAATATTTCCTACTAGTAGGACCTGCGGATATACCACAGTATGATAATATAATTATTATAATGTCTGATATGTTTACTTAAGAGATATTGCCAAATAGTTCAATATGTAAAAAGTAAAATGATCTTGATTTGACTCTCCCATTCACTCTGTTTTTTTTTCTTTATTTCCTTCTTTTCATATTTTCATATTGTTCGATTGAAACAGATTAGCGCTATCGCTTCCGCATGCTCATCCCGTCTTTTGACCTTTTCTTTACTAACTTTCTTTCTTTCTTTCTTTTTTTTATGATTTTTTTTTCTCTGTGTAGCATGCCCCTTTTCTTCACTTTATTTATTTATGATAAATACAGAATGGTCTCTTATTTAGCTGAGGTGACAAGAAATAAGAATTCGATGAATAAGCGACACAAGATAATGAGGATTTCTTTTTTTGCCTTACATCTTCGATGAATTAGACGGTCTTATTCTTAACCAGAGTATAAAAAGAATGATTAAGGAACATGGGAATGAACCAATATATTGATATTGGGATTGGAGTGTGAGAGAAGGTACCCCATATCCTGGAGATTTACTCCCAAGAGCACTCTGGTCAACAGTACAAGATATATAATATATATATATATATATATATATATATATATGTTAAATAAATATATATATATCATATATATATATTATATATATATATATAATATAAATATATATATATATTCATATATATATATATATATTATATTTATTTAACATATATATATATATATATATATATATATATATATATGGCTTATGTCAAAGCGCCATAGATATTATGTATGAGTCGTGCATATAGCCACAGTGATTCCTTTAAGCTACACCTGTATGTAACTTACCGTTTAGTATCCAGAAAATCCTTATTGAAGCATTTGATGTGGAAAGCTTAAAAAAACCTAATGTTACAAATGGGAATAACTCGAAAGTGGTGGCGTCGTCCGCTTGCATTGGTCATTTTGTCCGTCTCAAATTGCCCATTAAAACTGGACATTGTAGTCCGAAGATGCTACTATAAAATACCTCCATTTTCCAGCATCCTCCCTTGGTCTTCTCTTCAATTCTGTCTCTAAGTGTTATTTGTTTTCCCCATTTTATTCGGTTTTCTGAAATCTCTCCACGTCAGCTAAAACCTACGATTATTCTAAAGACTAGCAAATATATGCACCCTGCGGTTGCAAGAATTTAAGTTCTAATGTAATAAAAGATTAGATTAGATTAGAAAGGCTAATGAAACTAAATAAGAATGCAGATAAAAAGATTTGAAACAGAGTTGGGGTATAATCGAAAAATAGAACAACTGAAACTTACTTTTCTATCACTTCCGTCTTTCATTGCTAAATTTTCCTAATCTTATAATGGAGATTGTGTGTTTTTCTGTCTGTAACCGAAACTATATTCCTACTCAAGTCACAATTCTCTTAGTTATTGACATCACATTCTCCATGATTTTATTTTTTATCTAAACCTCAATTATATATAAAATTGTCTTACATTATTAATACTGTTAACTATGTCTACATACTGACAACATGCAATTATATTTATATATACAACAAAATAGCGCTTTACAATGTGAACGAAAAGGCTAATTTGCATATTAATATTAAAAAATCGAATTTAATAAATATGTGCTTAGTATTATTGATTTCTAACTGTTTGGTTTTATTTTAATGAATATAAGCAAAAATCTCTTCAATGAATCTTAAATGAAATCCATTAACAAGAAAAAATAACTCATTTTATTCTTTACTGCCTCTTATAACTAAATACTTAAATTCGAAAAAATAACAATGAAAGACGAGAGTGATGGAAGAGTAAGTTTCAGTTGTTCTATTTTTTATTATACTCCCTCTGTTTCAAATCTTTTATTATACTCCCTCTGTTTCAAATCTTTTTATCTGTATTCTTATTTAGTTTCATTAGCCTTTCTAATTTAATACAATATTTTATTACATTAAAACTTAAATACTTGCACCGGAGGATAACTATATTTGCTAGTTTAACTAATGCAGATAATACTAATCATTAAGCCTCATCCAAAGAATTCAGGGAAATAAGAAAAATTGAGTTTTTAGAAAGTTGACCTCTATAAAGAATGAATGAACAAGAGGTCTTCGGCATAAAATAATCCAACAAGAGTTGACATGCCGTAAAATCCAACCAAGCAACCAATTTCTTATTCCTTCTTGTTAAATTTTCCTTTTTTCTTTCTTTCTTCCTGTATCTTTTTTTCTTTCTTTCTTCTTCCTTTTTTTCTTTCACTTTTTTCTCTTTCTTTTTTTTTTTTTACTTTTCCCTTTCTTTCTTTTCTCTCTTTCATCTGGACATTATTCAATTTCTTTTTCCTTCCTTCTCGTTCAACTTTCCTTCTTTCATCAATTTCCTTCTTTCAACAATCTTTCTTTCTTTCAACAATCTTTTTCTATCTACTTGTATTTTTCTTCTTCTTCTTCTTTCACTTTCTTCTTTACTTGTCCCTTTTATTTCCTTTTCCTCATTTTTCCCGCCATTATCCAATCTCTTGTTTTCTTCGTCTTTCCCGCGCTTTTACACCGATTCACCCCCCCCCACAGTAATGTCGAAACAGTTTGCTTGCGTA
>CM042159.1:92819819-92834819 GCA_023376005.1 Doryteuthis pealeii | reverse complement strand
TATCGTACATGTACCATTAATTGTAAATAACTTGTCTTATTTTACCCCATCTCGACTTTGACTTTCTTTTTACTGTTGGGACTAACATCACAACAGTTTGGCGACGAGTAGTCGGACGAGTTCACTGAAAGAAAAATCACCTAAAGTGATTGGTATACAGGATCTTCACGGAACAGCTTCGTCATTCAACAGATTTTTTTGATTCGGAGTTAACAGCGGGGTAATTACTGCAAAATTCAAGAAGAAAGCGAAAAATATTCTCAATTATTAAGTTAATTGAATATACTGACACCTTAAGTGTTCAAAAGAAAAAAAAGTTTGACTGCCTTCCCCCAGATTCGAGAAATCTGTTCACGGTAAGACTTTAAATTTTTTTTAAGTTCACTGACTCGTTAAGATAATTGTTTGAGAGCAAATTCGCTGACTATTTTATTAGAGCAAAATTCGCTTGACTATTTATTATTAAAACGGTCTACCAAATTGGCCAAGGGAAAGAAAAGGCAGACAAGAAAAAAAATATTCGCGTAAGTCATTTGTGTTTCTAAAACAAAAGACGTTAAATAAGCAAGTCAGAATTAAAAAAAAAAAAAAAAAAGGGGGTTTAAAAAAAAAAAAGATTCCGATAAAACTAGTCTCATTATACTTATAGCGACGAACTTTATTTTGCTGTGTGTAAGAACACAAATTGAATAAAGAATATAAAAAGCTGTGCTTTTTTTTTCTTTTGTGTTGAACAGAATCTATTGGTCGGACTGGTTTTTTTTACATGCAGAAAAGGAAAAAAAAGCTATTGTTCGGACTTTGTTTTTACGTGCAGAAAAGAAAAAAAGACTTTTTATTTAGTTTCTATTTTCAAACAAAAGAACTGGAACTAAAACAAACTGTATTAGTTGAACAACTAATTAAGCACGTTGAACGGAAAACTGATGAATTGTACAAGTGTAAAAGATAAGGGATGGATACTGAATTCAAAGATTCTCTCTTCAATTAGTTTTAAATTCCAAAACCGACTTCCTTTTGGGGTCAAGTCTCTTGCGATTTTCAACAAATTATGGACATTATGTTAATGGGATGGATTTCGCTAGTGGATACGCTGAACAAATTTTCGCAACACTGAAGGGAGGAAAATTTTTTCTAAAATGACCTCAGTGAGCCTATTTACAAATCCGCTGTCGAGGCAGGAGTGTTCAAAACTGCTATGCATCAATACCCATAAGGGATTTATACAAATTTAGAGGCCGACTTCTCTTACAGGCTTGAATGCATTAAAAGATCACATTACCTCCACCGAACCCCAAACAAAAACGTTATTAATCCCCCAGACGGGATATTTTCAAAAAGGGGGTGTTTGTACGGGCCGTTCCTTACAGTGGGAACATGGCACCGGTTCTCACTATAAATAGTGAGACACCGAGTGGAAAGGAGCACTGTTCGTTAACGACAAGCTAGTCGTACATGTACATTAATTGTAAAATACACTTGTCTTATTTTACCCCATTCGACTTGATTCTTTTTAACCATCCAACAGATGGATATTTCAAAGTTCACTATCTATTCATCTAAGAACTCATTCTATTTCAAATAAGGTCGCTATTATGTATTGTATGATGGGTCAAAAGTTCACATATATTCATCTTAAAGAACTCTCATCTTTTAAAATTAAAGTCCTATATTATTGTATGATGGGATATTTCAAAGTTTATGCTATTTATCTAAGAAAACTCATTCTTCTCACAAAGCTATCTATTATTACAAATGTCCGGTTACAGATATCATGCTAAGTCCAATATCTATTTCAAAGTTCCTATCTAAGAACCCCATAAGTCCAAAATAATTTCACCTATCAAAGTCCCATGTCATTGACAGGGATATTTTCTCCAATTGTCTCTCAGTTCATCGCTAATCTATTCACCATCTCACTTCCTTTTTAGACTTTCACTGTCTCTCTCTTATCTCTTATATTCTATTCTAATAATCTCTATCTGCTTCCTCTCCTCTCTCGTTCATCTCTCTAGCGTAAGTTAATTTATGTTCTCTCTCTCTCTCTTTCTCGTGTCTATTATCTCCGCCTTTAGCTCTCTCCTATTCTCTTCTAATATCCTCCTCTTTTTTTTTAGATCTCTCGTCGGCTCTCTCCATCTCTTCTCTTCTTCTCCGTTTTCTTCGTACTGCTCCCTCCGCATCATCATCTGTCTCATCTGTACGATAATCTGTCTGTCTCTCTCTTCTCAGCCTCCATTCCCTCTTTTCCTGTCTGTTCTCTATAACCTCCTTTCTCTCTCGCTTTCTTGTCTGCTCTTCTCTCGTCTCTTCTGTTCTCTATCTTCCTGTGCCTACTTCATCTTCTGCCTACTTTCTAGCTCCGTCCGCCTCTAGCTCCTCTAATCTTCTCCCCTTCCTACTCGTAGCTCTCACTTCTCTTCTCGATTCTTCTGATTCTTCCTTTCACCTCTCTCATCTGTTCTCTCTGCTCCCCTCATCTACTCTCTCACTATTCTCCTCCTCTCTCTCCCATATTTACACTGACGTAGTACTCTTCTCCTTGCATTATAGTTTTATCATTTTTCTTGAGTTTTAATAAAAGAGAGATAATATGAATATGTGTTATTCTACTTTACCACAGAAATCAAAGTGGAGATCTTCAAGTTATTTGCTACTAAAAATTAGAAATGCATTTTCAGTGGTAATTTAAAAAAATCTAATTCAAATTTGTAGAAACCAAAGGACACTGATATGAAATATGACGTCTGATTTGAAATTATCTGTTCATTTGATATTAAAATAAATGCGGCCAAACTAGGGATGTCACTACAGCGCGGTCATTGTTATCTTCAAATTAACCCTCGTTAGACCCAACACGCTTATTGAAGCGGTCTTCGTACAAGAAAAATCACATTGTAAAGTCTTATTTAGGATCATCATCAGTTGCAATGTTCTATTCTCATCCACATCATTTTAATGACAATTTTAGATTTGCAACGCTTTCTTTAAGGATTACCATCAGCTGCTTTACCATATTCTCCCCAATCTCATCCACATAATTACAATGGCAATTTTAGCATTGGTAAAAGTCAGAAGCCACAGAGAGCAACATCTAGACAGTAGATATGCTGGTATTTATTTTCAACGCATTCTTTAAGGATTGCCATCAACTGCATTGCCTCATTCTCCTTAATCTCATCCACATAATTTCAATGACAATTTCAGCTTTCACGACGTACGAAGTCCAGAATGCAAATAGCGGTGCCCACCTGTCATTAATTAGAGACTTACCGACGGCCTCCCACTAATATTTGCATAATATCACGAACAGTCACTCTAAGTTAACTATCAAGAAAGGGAGGTTACACTAACCTACCCACACAATATCCAGTACCCAAACTTTCACCCCCTGTACTGATACTACACTCTTTTCTACCTACAATTTCAAGGAACTGAACTAGTATTAACCAATTGAACCCAAACTCAATACCAACTTGGATTAACCAACAGGAGAACTAAATGTCTGAAACGGTGACAAGAATATTAACATAACTCTGTACGAATAAAGGGAAGAAAACTAAACTAATGTAATAAGTAATTGAGAGTTACTTCCCCTGTTTTATTATAACCTCCCCTCTTTTGTGTAACTCTTTGACGTTTCTGAGAGTATATAAGCTCTCAGTAAACTGTAACAGTATTCTAAGTAGAATAAAGCTTTCTTAAGCCTAACCGTGTGTGTTCCTCCCCTTTGTGTAACTCTTTGACGTTTCTAAGAGTATATAAACTGTCAGAAAACTGTAAAAGTAGAATAAAGCTTTCTCAAGCCTAACCGTGTGTGTTCGTTTAACAAGTAACAACAATACAAAAAAATGTAAATATGAAACTAGAATGAACACGACCCACTAACATCTCAGCATAAAATAACCCTAAACCAGTTGATATGTAGTCAAATTCAATCAATCAATCAATTGATATTAGCGTAACCCTATATGAACAAGCATTAGGTTCTTTAAAACACTGCAATTTCTAAATAAGGAGACAAAACAACATTTAGATGCCGAAAAGGATCAGAGTAATTAGCAAGTCATGTGAATCCCTTTGCTAATGACGTCATAGCCGGAAGGAATTTTTCATCTTCATTTAAAACCACCAGTTCCTTTTCGCGCAATTTTTTTAAGCATTGTATTAGGCGTTTTTTTTGTTTTTTTTTTTGTTTTTTTTTTTGTTTTTTGGTGTCCATTGATTTTTATTTTTTTTATTTATAATTCTCCATAAATATCGGAAAAAAAGATATTTTTGTGTTGGGCAACAGGAGACATTTTGTTTAATTAGTGACAATTTGAGATTTTTTTTATCTGCCACCATTACGGATGGATCAGCTTCTTTATTCACGCATCAGTTTCTTTCTTTCTTTTTCTTATTCTCCTTCTCTTCCTCCTCCTCCTCCTCCTCCTCTTCTTCTTCTTCTTCTTCTTCTTCTTCTTCTTCTTCTTATTATTATTATTATTATTATTTGCTCCTTTTGAGTTTTCACATCAGTGTTAGCTGATGGTCTTTCACTGGAGTCTGAGTGACAGCAAGTCTCCTCAGGTCTCCAGGACTCTTCTCAGTATTCTGGCAGATTGCAGCAGTGCAGTGTTCTGAATGGTTTCAATCCTTCCTCTGATATCCAAACTTTCCAAACCCTTTTCTAATGCTTTTGGGACTGTTCCAAGTGCACCAACTACAATTGGTATCACTTTCACTTTCATATTCCATAACTTTTTCAGTTCTCTGGCAAGGTCCAGATATTTGTCCATTTTTTCATTTTCCTTTAGCTTCACCCTGTGATCTGCTTGCACTGCAAAATCCACTTTCTTTTTTTGCTTATCAATATAGGTCTGGTCTTCTTGCTGGGATAAGGGGATCCGTTTTATTATTATTATTATTATTATTATTATAAAATTCCTGAGTTTTTCACACCAGCGTTAGTTGATGGTATTTCACTGGAATCTGAGTAACAACAAGTCTCTTCAGGTTTCCAGGACTCTTCTGAGTATTCTAGCCGATTGTAGCAGTGCAGTAGTCTGGATGGTCTCAATTCTTCCTCTGATTTCTAGATCCACCAGTCTTTTTTCCAAGTTTATTGGTGCCGTTCCAAGTGCACCAACTACAATTGGTATCATTTTCAATCTCATTTCAATTCTAGTATTTATCTATCTTTTCGTTGTCCTTCAACTTCACCCTGTGATCTGCTGTAACCGCAAAGTCCACCAGTTGACACGTATTATTATTATTATTATTATTATTATTATTATTATTATTATTAGTTTTTCACCCCTGTCGTAGCTGGTGGTTCACTGGAGGCTGAGTGACAGCAAATCTCAGGTCTCCAGGACTCTTCTGAGTATTCTAGCCGATCCCAACAGTGTTGTAGTTTGGATGGTCTCGATTCTTCTGCTTTCCAATTCAGCCAAATTCTTTTCCAGAGCTTTGGAATCGTTCCAAGTGCACCAATTACAATTGGTACGACCGTTACCTTCAGGTTCCACAGTTTTCTCAGTTCTCTGGCAAGGTCTAAGTATTTGTCTATATTTTCGCTTTCTTTCCTTTTCACTCGGTGGTCGGCCCGGATGGCAAAATCCACGAGATGACAGGTTCTCTTTTTCTTATCAATCAATACTAGGTCCGGTCTCATATTATTATTATTATTATTATCATTATCATTATCATTATTATTATCATTATTATTATTATTATTATTATTATCATTATCATTATCATTATTATTATTATCATTATTATTATTATTATCATTATCATTATCATTATCATTTTTTGAGTTTTCACATCAGTGTTAGCTGATGGTCTTTCACTGGAGTCTGAGTGACAGCAAGTCTCCTCATGTCTCCAGGACTCTTCTGAGTATTCTGGCAGATTGCAGCAGTGCAGTGTTCTGAATGGTTTCAATCCTTCCTCTGATATCTAAACTTTCCAAACCCTTTTCTAATCCTTTTGGACTGTTCCAAGTGTACCAACTACAATTGGTATCACTTTCACTTTCATTATTCCATAACTTTTTCAGTTCTCTGGCAAGGTCCAGATATTTGTCAATTTTTTCATTTTCCTTTAATTTCACCCTGTGATCCGCTGGCACTGCAAAATCCACCAGTTGACAAGTTCTTTCTTTTTTGTTAATCAGCACTAGGTCTGGTCTTCTTGCTGGGATAGGTGATCCGTTTTAATTTCAAAGTCCCAGAGAATTTTGTGCGTTTCGTTCTCAAGAACAGATTCTGGTTTATGCATATACCATTTTGTTGTGTGGTCAAAATTTAATTTCTTGCATAATTCCCAGTGGATCACCTTCCCAACCCAGTCGTGTCTAGTTTTGTATTCTCGTTGTGCTAGTTTGCTACATTCGCAGAGTATATGGTTAACAGTCTCATCTCTATTACCGCAAAGTCTACATTTACTCTTCTGTTGGGTCTTATCAATTTTCGCTTTGATGTAGTTTTCTCCTTATGGCATTCATTATTATTATTATTATTATTATTATTATTATTATTATTATTATTTCACTCCTTGTGAGTTTTTCACACAAGCATTCCCTGGTAGTCATCCACTCGAGTATGAGTGACAACAATTCTCCTCAGGTCTCCAAGACTCTTCTGATTATTATGATTTGCCCCATTACAGTTTTTCACACCAGTTTTAGTCGGTGTTTTACCGGAGGCTGAGTGACAGCAAGTCTCGTCTGGTCTCCAGGACTCATTCGAGTATTCTAGCCGATCTTAACAATGTACTTTGGTTGGTCTTGATTCTTCCTTTGATTTCCACTTCACTCAGACTCTTTTCCAGACCCTTGGGAACCGTTTCCAGAGCACCGATTATTATTGGTATAACCTTTACCTTCATGTTCCACAGTTTGCTTAATTCTCAGGCAAGGTCTAAGTATTTATATTTTTCTTTCATTTTCACTCAGTGATCCATCGAGACGGCAAAATCCACGAAATGCTAAGTTTTCCTCTTCTTCTAGATTGACACATGGTCTGGTCCCTTACCTGGGATTAGGTGATCTTTCTGTATCTCAAAGTCTCGTAAAATCTTACTTGTCTCAATCATTTACATATTTCTCTTCTTCTTCTTCTTCTTCTTCTTCTTCTTCTTCTTCTTCTTCTTCTTCTTCTTCTTCTTCTTCTCTTTGCCCCCATTCTTCTTCTTCTTCTTCTTCTTCTTCTTCTCTTTTCTTCTTCTTCTTCTTCTTCTTCTTCTATTTCATTTACTCTTTTCGATCAATTTTCCATTTATTCTTCATTTCGCATAATTAATTCTTTTTATTATTTCTTAGAGCAAGATCCGATAGAATGATCTCATGGATTGGGAACGTAGTCAAAACAATGGAAGCATACATTCGATTCAATATCTAATCAATCTGTGCGGATACTGGGTACCGTGAAGAAGACCTGCAAGTTCATTGACCCATGAAAACGATAGGCGAGACATAGTAATCCGTACTGTCAACAGTACTTGCTGCCGCAGCTGCTACTGCTGCTGCTGTTACTGCTGTTGCTGCTGCTGCTGCTGTTACTGCTGTTGCTGCTGCTGCTGTTGATGATGATGATGATGATGATGGATAAGAAATCTTTTTGTTTTGCTATAGTTGTCACTTTGTTTAAAAGATTATATGTTTTCTCCCTAAATGTTTCCTCTCACCAATGACACACCCCAAAAGCCTTGATCAAAAGTTAATAGAAAATCCGCCCAAAATCATCTCACGTCTTTTGAATATAAATAAAAAACAATGTAGCCTGTATCAAATTCAGAATTCAATTTGACTCTAAGGACGAAGAATATTCGCCATTTTGTTCTGTTATTGTAATCACTTTTGTTTTAAACATTAGATCGTCCAAATGCTTTCTATCACAAACTAGACACTCACAAATTAACAAAATAACATTCTTACTTCATTTCTTTCTTTTTTTCTTTCTTTCTTTCTTTCTTCCTTTCTTCTTTCTTTCTTCTTCCTTTCTTTCTTCCTCTTCATTCTTTCTTTCATTCTTTCTTCCTTTCTTTCTTCTGTTCTTTCATTCTTTCTTTCTTTCTTCTTTCTTCTTCTTTCTTTTCTTTCTTTCTTCTTTCTTCCTTTCCCTTTCTTCCTTCTTTCTTCTTTCTTTCTTCTTTCTTTTTTCTTTCTTTCTTTCTTTCTTCTTTTCTTTTCTTTCTTTTCTTCTTCTTCTTTCTTTTCTTTCTTTCTTTCTTTCTTTCTTCCTTCTTTCTTCTTTCTTCTTCTTTCTTTCTTCTTTCTTTCTTTCTTTCTTCCGTTCTTCTTTCTTTTTCTTCTTCTTTCTTTCTTTCTTTCTTTCTTTCCTTTCTTTCTTCCGTTCTTTCTTTCTTTCTTTCTTTCTTCCTTCTTTCTTCTTCCGTTCTTTCTTTCTTTCTTCCTTTCTTTCTTTCTTTCCTTTCTTTCTTTCTTTCTTCCTTCTTTTCTTTTCTTCTTTCTTTCTTTCTTTCTTTCCTTCCTTTCTTTCTTTCTTTCTTTCTTTCTTTCTTCTTCCTTCTTTTCTTTCTTTCTTTTCTCCTTCTTTTTCTTTTCCTTTCTTTCTTTCTTTCTTTCTTTCTTCCTTCTTTCTTTCTTCCTTCTTTCTTTCTCTTTCTTTCTTCCTTCCTTTCTTTCTTCCTTCTTTCTTTCTTTCTTTCTTCCTTTCTTTCTTTCTTTCTTTTCTTCCTTTCTTTCTTTCTTCCTTCCTTTCTTCTTCCTTCCTTTCTTCTTCTTCTTTCTTTCTTCCTTTCTTCTTCCTTCCTTCTTTCTTCCTTCTTTCTTTTCCTTTCTTTCTTCTTCCTTCCTTTCTTTCTTTCTTTCTTTCTTTCTTTCTTTCTTCCTTCCTTTCTTCTTCCTTCTTTCTTTCTTTCTTTCTTCCGTTCTTTCTTTCTTTCTTTCTTTCTTTCTTTCTTCCTTCCTTTCTTTCTTTCTTTCTTCTTTCTTTTTTCTTTTTCCTTTCTTCTTTTCTTTCTTTCTTCTTTCTTTCTTTCTTTCTTCCTTCCTTTCTTTCTTCCTTCCTTTCTTTCCTTCCTTCTTTTCTTTCTTTCTTTCTTTCTTCCTTTCTTTCTTTCTTTCTTCCTTTCTTTTTCCTTTCTTTTCTTTCTTCTTTCTTTCTTTCTTCCTTCTTTCTTTCTTTCTTTCTTTCTTTCTTCTTTCTTTCTTTCTCTTTCTTTCTTTCTTTCTTTCTCTTTCTTCGTTCTTCTTTCTCTTCTTCTTTCTTTCTTTCTTTCCTTTTCTTTCTTTCTTTCCTTTCTTTCTTCTTTCTTTCCTTCCTTTCTTCTTCCTTTCTTCTTCTTTCTTCCTTCCTTTCTTTCTTCCGTTCTTTCTTTCTTCTTTCTTTCTTCCTTTCTTTCTTTCTTTCTTCTTCCTTCATTTTTCTTTTCTTCCTTCTTTCTTTCTTTCTTTCTTTCTTTCTTCCTTCCTTTCTTCTTCCGTTCTTTCTTTCTTTCTTTCTTTCTTCCTTCCTTTCTTTCTTCCGTCTTTCTTTCTTTCTTTCTTCCTTTCTTTCTTTCTTTCTTTCTTTCTTCCTTCCTTTCTTTCTTTCTTCCTTCCTTTCTTTCTTCCTTCCTTCTTTCTTCCTTTCTTTCTTTCTTCTTTTCTTTCTTCCTTCCTTTCTTTCTTCCGTTCTTTCTTTCTTTCTTTCTTTCTTCTTCTTCTTTCTTTCTTTCTTTCTTTCTTTCCTTTCTTTCTTCCTTCTTTCTTTCTTTCTTTCTTTCTTCTTCTTTCTTTCTTTCTTTCTTTCTTTCTTTCTTCTTCTTCCTTTCTTCTTTCTTCCTTTTTCTTTGTTCCGTTCTTTCTTTCTTTCTTTCTTTCCTTTCTTTCTTTCTTTCTTCCTTCCTTTCTTTCTTCCGTCTTTCTTTCTTTCTTTCTTCTTCCTTTCTTTCTTTCTTCCTTCCTTTCTTTCTTCCGTTCTTTCTTTCTTTCTTCCTTCCTTTCTTCTTTCTTTCTTTTTTTCATTCATTCTTTCATTATTCACTCATATTTCTTTCTTTCTTTCATTCTTTCATTCATTCTTTCTTTTTTTTCTTTCATTCATTCATCTTTCATTCATTCATTCTTTCTTTCATTCATTCATTCTTTCTTTTTCTTCATTCATTCATTCTTCTTTTAATTCATCTTTCTTTCTTTCTTACTTTCTGTATTGTTATTCTTCTTCTTCTTGTACTTGTTGTTGTTGTTGTTGTGTTTTGTTGTTTGTTCTTCTTCTTCTTTCTTCTTCTCTCTTCTTCTTCTTCTCAGTTCTTTTCCTTTTCTCTTTTTTCTTTCTGTTTAAGTGAAAGTAGAAAGGAAGAAAGAAAGAAAGAAAGAAAGAAGAAAGATATATAGATTGAGAGATAGATAAAGGATAGAAAGGAAGAAAGAAAGAAAGAAGATAGATAGATAGATAGATAATTTGAAATAGAGAGAGGGAGACAGATAGACAGAGAGAGAAGGGAGACAGAACAACCAAAAAAAAAAAAGATAGAGAGAACAGAGATGAATAGACAGAGGAGAGAGACAGAGAGGCAGAAAGAGACAGAGAGAGAGAGGAGAGAGAGAGAGAGAGACAGAGACAGAGACAGAGAACAACAAAAAGTATGAGATATTGATGTCATTGCCATTTAGATCTGTGTTCACAGCAAACGATCAACACGTTCGGGTTTCAAGTGCGAGTAGCAAATGAGGATCCTGTGACGTTAGAGAAACGATCGTCTTCTGTTTCGTGTGGATCATGTCGGTATTTAAACTTCCGGTGAACACGAGACAAAAAAAAAACAACGAAAAAAGAAAAAAGAATGGAAAAGAAAAGAAAAGAAGAGATTTGTGTTAACATCCTCGAGAAAGGGGAGAAGACACTAAAGGATGCCGGGAAGGAAAGAAAGAATGAAGGAAGAAAAAAGATTTTGTAAAAGTAAAAACAGAAAGGTAGAGGAAAATATAAACATTCTGAATGTCGTTAGGCAAAATGTAATCAAAACAGAAAGGAATTTGTTGATCAGTGAATAAGCAAACGATATATATATATATATATATATATATATATATATATATATATATATATATATGAAGTGGGACAAACAATGTGTTTAAAATGGCGATAGCCGACAATTTTTTGGGAGATTATGTGCTTAGTTAAAGTCATACCTAATTAGATAATTAATTAATTATAATTAAATGAATTAGGCGTGCGTATCGGTTTAAATGTAAAGCGTAAACAAATTAGGTATGATTTTAATTAAGCACATAATCTCCCAAAAATTGTCGGCCTTCGCCATTTCAAACACATCGTTTGACCACTTCATACTGTCGTGCCATAAGTCACCCAAAAATGCGATATACACATCAGTTTTAAATAAACGAGAAATTCTGTGGAAGCCAGCTGGTGTAATGGTTAGAATTTCCGCCTGTCGGCCCTGACAGGTAGGGTTCGAATCACGCACAAAGCACTGCCCTGTCTATAGCTCTGCTGATGAAGCCTAATAGGCTGAAATGTACATACAGAGATTGACTTTTTCTCAATTTGTTTACGCTTTACATTTAAACTGATATGCACGCCTAATTCATTTAATTAGAATTAATTAATTAACAAATTAGGTATGACTTTAATTAAGCAAAATAATCTCCCCAATATATATATATATATAATATATATATATAAAGGAAAGGGTGACTTACCGGTGGAATTTTGTCACGATGGTTAGTAAGTGTGGAATTCGGCAACGAACATTTTAATGCAATGAAC
This sequence comes from Doryteuthis pealeii, assembly GCA_023376005.1. Taxonomy (NCBI): domain Eukaryota; kingdom Metazoa; phylum Mollusca; class Cephalopoda; order Myopsida; family Loliginidae; genus Doryteuthis; species Doryteuthis pealeii. The sequence continues at coordinate 92,823,096 of CM042159.1, read as the reverse complement.
ACACACGTTAAATCGACTGCTATTAATCGGTGTCTCGAATAATTCAGTGGATTTAACCCTGAAGATCCTTATGGTGAAACTCGAGTAGGTTATCTCTTGTACCCATTTTATAATATATATATATGTGAGAAAAAGGGGTTGAAATGAATCCGGCAGAATGAGGTAAAATATGAGGAATGTAAGAACAAAACTCATACAAAAATGTGTAGTATATTTCGCTGGAGATTTGAACTCGGCGTCATCAGCTTTTATTGAATTATCAGGATCATACAAGTGTTTTATAGAAGGGAGAAGTAGGTAGGTGGGTGAGTTCTGTTGTGAGGGAAAGATTTGATTGGTTATAGGGGAAATCTTTGAGAAGAGTGAGAAGGAAATCAGATGGAAGAAAGTTGTGGAGGTTACACATTTTTGTCTGAGTTTGTTCTTTCATTCCTCATAGTTTACCTCATACATATAAATTATATATATATATATTATATATAATATATATTATATATATATGTGTGTGTGTGTGTGTGTGTGTGTGTGTGTGAGAAAACAAAGAAAGGAAAGAAACGTTGAATGGATATAAAAATATTTATTGGAGTGTGGACACGTGTTCTTAACCAAGATTCTGTCCTTGTACACATTGTATTTTATCTATTATTATTTTAAATACAAAATAGAATAAAATAATAAGTTTGAAAAAATGTAAAAACATTTTTAAGTATACAAAAAAGCGGTCATCATCAGGGCAAGATATAATATATATATATATATATATATATATATATATATATATAATATAATCCAAAAGTCTTCCTTACGACACAAGAGTTTTATTTAAAAAACCTGTCGCGTTTGAGAGCTCAATGTGTGCTCTTAATGTTAGAGTTACAGAGCAAATATATAAGTAAAGAAATAACAAAAGACTTAGAGATTTAGCATTATAGACTATTTCAGGAAGCTTAGACAAAGTGTCTAACTCACCCGACTTATCATTCGCATCTGATGAGTCGGGAGAAAGAGACTATATGCTAAATCTCTAAGTCTTTTGTTATTTCTTTACTTAATATATATATATATATATATATAATATAATATATATATATATATATATTTAATATTTCCGAGTTGAAATAAAATAAATTAAAGTTCTCAATTACGAATGTGAGAGCTGTATTTATTAAAAATTTTTTATACTTTCTTCAAAGAGCGCTCTACTATTCCGGGCTACAATTACTATAAGTAACAGGAACTTGTAGCCCGGAATAGTAGAGCACTCTTTGAAGAAGTGAAATTTCCTATATAACAACTATAAAACCTCTGTATAAAAACTTATTTTTAATAATATATATATATATATATATATATATATATATATATATATATATATATATATATATATTGAGTGTATATGTGTGGTTAATATACTTACTAGTTTTAATAAAACCGAGTTTAATAAATAATTACTTAGTGTTATTGATCTCTAATATTATTTTTATTCTCCAACATATTAATATGATAGAAAACCAATTCAAATATGATTTAGATAAGTGTAATCTTTTTATAAGCGTTCTTATTTAATTTCGTTAGTGTTTTCTGATTCAATAATTTCATTCCATTAGTCAGGTTTACCTTAGTAATTAGTACTACGACAAGAACCACGATGTTCCGGGTTCGATACTCGCCAACTCAGTGTAGTATACCAGAGATCTGTGAGGTAAAGTGATGAAATTTGTAGGTGGGGATCGTCACAGACGCTCAAACAATTTTCTGGTTCTTGTGCTAGTAAAAAGAGGGATAGAACCCCTTTCTGTCTGGTTTGATACCGACTTTAGGACAACCGGACGACTTTACTTTTTACTTTAAAAACCTAAATACTTACGCCTGGAGGGTGCATATTCTTTGCTAATAATAATAATAATAATAATAATAAAATAATAGACTGTTAACCATATACTCTGCGAATGTAGCAAACTAGCACAAAGAGAATACAAAACTAGCAACGACAGGGTTGCGAAGGTGATCCACTGGGAATTATGCACAAAACATAATTTTGACCATACAACAAATGGTATATGCATAACCAGAATCTCTTCTGAGAACGAAAGCATAAATTCTCTGGGACTTTGAAATAAAAAACGGATCACCTTATCCCAGCCAGAAGACCAGACCTAGTGTTGATAAACAAAAAGAAAAAACTTGTCAACAGGTGGATTTTGCATGTGCCTGCAGATCACAGGGTGAAGCTAAAGGAAAACAAAAAATGGACAAAATACCTGGATCTTGCCAGAGAACTGAAAAAGTTATGAATATGAAAGTGAAAGTTATACCAATTGTAGGTGTGGCACTTGGAACAGTCCCAAAAGGATTAGAAAAGGGCTTGGAAAGTTTGGAATCAGAGAGGAAGGATTGAAACCATTCAAACACTGCACTGTTGCAATCTGCCAGAATACTCAGAAGTCATGGAACCTGAGAAGACTTGCGTCACTCAGACTCCAGTGAAAGACCATGTGAAGGAGTATAATATTAAAGTCCGATAGACTGGGTTCTTTAACCTTGTCTAGGTAACTCTAGAAAAGAATTTGGGTGAATTGGAAATCAGAGGAAGTATGGAACCCTCCAAACAACAGCACTGTTTGGTGATCGGCTAGAATACTCAGAAGAGTCCTGGAGACCTGATGAGATTACAGTCACCACTGGTGTGAAAACCTCATATAATAATAAAAAAACAACATAAAAGGTTATTTATCTCTACGAGGCTACGCCGGAAACTCATTAACACTTTTCAAAATCCTCGCTATACCTTGGTATCACATATCAATTTTATTGGACTTCTTCGTAAATTACAAACTCTCTCTCTCTTTCTCTCTTTCTCTTCTCTCTCTCTCTCTCTCTCTCTCTCTCTCTCATTATATTATATATTATATATATAATATATATATATATAATATAATATTTTCATCTATGTGTAAATAGATTAGCGAGATAGACTGGCTCTTTAACCCTTGTCTAGTAACCAATCTAGAGAAAGAGAAACTTGTATCTCGCCTGTTCATAGCTGACCAGCCCTTGGACGAGCTATAGATATATATAGGTATATATAATATATACGCAACGCTCTTCTATATAAGGAATGGAGCACTCTGTGACGGCGCTTTACACACAAAAAGCGATGTGTGTATTAAAACAGTTGAAAATCCCCTTCCCATTCTGTAAGTGAAGCAGCCTAATGGTTAAGACTGACACCCAGCGATCGGATTCAATTTCCAGTTTGTAGTATCTCTCTCTTTTC
>CM042159.1:92809645-92819719 GCA_023376005.1 Doryteuthis pealeii | reverse complement strand
GAGAGATATATAGATATAGATAGATAGATAGATAGATAGATAGATATTTGAAATAGAGAGAGGGAGACAGATAGACAGAGAGAAGAAGGGAGACAGAAACAACCAAAAAAAAAAAGATAGATAGACAGAGATGAATAGACAGAGGGAGAGAGACAGAGAGGCAGAAAGAGACAGAGGAGAGAGAGGAGAGAGGAGAGAGAGAGACAGAGACAGAGACAAGACAGAGAACAACAAAAAGTATGAGATATTGATGTCATTGCCATTTAGATCTGTGTTCACAGCAAACGATCAACACGTTCGGGTTTCAAGTGCGAATAGCAAATGAGATCCTGTGACGTTAGAGAAACGATCGTCTTCTGTTTCGTGTGGATCATGTCGGTATTTTAAACTTCCGGTGAACCACGAGACAAAAAAAAAAAAAAACAAACGAAAAAAGAAAAAGAATGGAAAAAGAAAGAAAAGAAGAGATTTGTGTTAACATCCTCGAGAAAGGGGAGAAAGACACTAAAGGATGCCGGGGGGAAGGAAGGGAAAAGAATGAAGGAAGAAAAAGATTTTGTAAAAGTAAAAACAGAAAGGTAGAGGAAAATATAAACATTCTGAATGTCGTTAGGCAAAATGTAATCAAAACAGAAAGGAATTTGTTGATCAGTGAGTAAGCAAACGATATATAATATATATTATATATATATATATATATATATATATATATATGAAGTGACAAACAATGTTTTTAAAATGGCGATAGCCGACAATTTTGGGGGAGATTATGTGCTTAAATTAAAGTCATACCTAATTAGATAATTAATTAATTATAATTAAATGAATTAGGCGTGCGTATCGGTTTAAATGTAAAGCGTAAACAAATTAGGTATGATTTTAATTAAGCACATAATCTCCCAAAAATTGTCGGCCTTCGCCATTTCAAACACATCGTTTGACCACTTCATACTGTCGTGCCATAAGTCACCCAAAAATGCGATATACACATCAGTTTAAAATAAACGAGAAATTCTGTGGAAGCCAGCTGGTGTAATGGTTAGAATGTCCGCCTGTCGGCCTGACAGGTAGGGTTCGAATCACGCACAAAGCACTGCCCTGTCTATAGCTCTGCTGATGAAGCCTAATAGGCTGAAATGTACATACAGAGATTGACTTTTTCTCGATTTGTTTACGCTTTACATTTAAACTGATATGCACGCCTAATTCATTTAATTAGAATTAATTAATTAACAAATTAGGTATGACTTTAATTAAGCAAATAATCTCCCCAAATATATAATATATATATATATATATATATATATATATATATATATATGTGTAATAAAGGAAAGGGTGACTTACCGGTGAATTTGGTCACGATGTTTAGTAAGTGTGGAATTCGCAACGAACATTTTAATGCAATGAACACACACGTGAAATCGACTGCTATTAATCGGTGTCTCGAATAAATCAGTGGATTTAACCCTGAAGATCCTTATGGTGAAACTCGAGTAGGTTATCTCTTGTACCCATTTTATAATATATATATATATATGTGAGAAAAAGGGGTTGAAATGAATCCGGCAGAATGAGGTAAAATATGAGGAATGAAAGAACAAAACTCATACAAAAATGTGTAGTATATTTCGCTGGAGTTTTGAACTCGGCGTCATCAGCTTTTATTGAATTATCAGGATCATACAAGTGTTTTATAGAAGGGAGAAGTAGGTAGGTGGGTGAGTTCTGTGGTGAGGGAAAGATTTGATTGGTTATAGGGGAAATCTTTGGAGAAGATGAGAAGGAAATCAGATGGGAAGAAAGTTGTGGGAGGTTACACATTTTTGTCTGAGTTTGTTCTTTCATTCCCATAGTTTACCTCATATATAATATATATATATATATATATATATATATATATATATATATATATATGTTGTGTGTGTGTGTGTGTTGTGTTGAAAAAACAAAGAAAGGAAAGAAAACGTTGAATGGATATAAAAATATTTATTGGAGTGCGGACACGTGTCTTAACCAAGATTCTGTCCTTGTACACATTGTATTTTATCTATTATTATTTTAAATACAAAATAGAATAAAATAATAATTGAAAAAATGTAGAAACATTTTAAGTATACAAAAAAGCGGTCATCATCAGGGCAAGATATATATATATATAATATATATATATTTGAGAATAATGTGCTTAGTTGGAGTCGTACCCTAAATTTTGAAAAATTAATTAATTAATAATGAATTAGGCGGGAATACCTATTAAATGTATGGCTAAACAAATCGAGAAAAATCATCTCTGTATGTACATTTCGGCCTATTAGGCTCATCAGCAGAGCTATAGATCGGAAGACCGCCCTGTGCGTGATTGACCGGACTGCCAAGCTGACAGGCCGATCCCATAACCCCAAACACAAACGAACTTCTTAGATTTTATGATTTGTTTAGAGTAGGTTAACATTCCTCTTCTAGTGACTTTTATTACACACGATGTGATAAGTTGTAAACAAGGATTGTTTAGAATGGCTTTTTGCGATAATTTTTGGAGAATAAGTGCTTAGTTGAGAGTCGTACCTAATTTTGAAAATTAATCCAAAAGTCCAGAGAAGAAATCTTCCTTACGACACAAGAGTTTTATTTAAAAAACCTGTCGCGGTTTGAGAGCTCAATGTGTGCTCTTAATGTTAGAGTTACAGAGCAAATATATAAGTAAAGAAATAACAAAAGACTTAGAGATTTAGCATTATAGACTATTTCAGGAAGCTTAGACAAAGTGTCTAACTCACCCGACTTATCATTCGCATCTGATGAGTCGGGAGAAATAGACTATATGCTAATCTCTAAGTTTTTGTTATTTCTTTACTTATATATATATATATATATATATATATATAATATATATATATATATATATATATATCTGTTTTTTCTTCATGTCACCTTTTGTCTGTCTGGACACCCTAGAAATCAACTTTGAGATGTATCTCTTTTTTTCAATTCACTTCATGTTTTCTATGGTTACAACCACCTGTTAAAAAAAATATATATAATTTTTTTAAATATTTTTTGGTTGAATTTACATATATTCAGCTCTTTGGGTTTTTTGTGATATGCTTGTTCATAAGTGAAATGTTACCATCTGATGAGGCAAAAACTTGGGGAGCCGGTTTAAATCAACTTAGATTTATATGGGCCACAATTTTTGTCGAATAAATTTATTATGGGATTACTGTATTGAGTTCTTCTTTATTGATATATATATATATATATATATATATATATAATATATATATATATATATATATATATTTGTAATATTTCCGAGTTGAAAATAAAATAAATTAAAGTGCTCAATACGAATGTGAGAGCTGTATTTATTAAAATTTTTTATACTTTCTTCAAAAGAGCGCTCACTATTCCGGGCTACAATCACTATAAGTAACAGGAACTTGTAGCCCGGAATAGTAGAGCACTCTTTGAAGAAGTGAAATTTCCTATATAACAACTATAAAACTCTGTATAAAAACTTATTTTTAATAATATATAATAATATATATATATATATATATATATATATATGTATTATATATATATATATATATATATATATATATATATATATATTGAGTGTATATGTGTGGTTAATATACTTACTAGTTTTAATAAAACCGAGTTTAATAAATAATTACTTAGTGTTATTGATCACTAATATTATTTTTATTCTCCAACATATTAATATGTATAGAAACCAATTCAAATATGATTTAGATAAGTGTAATCTTTTTATAAGCGTTCTTATTTAATTTCGTTAGTGTTTCTAATTCAATATATTTCATTCCATTAGGTCAGGTTTACCTAGTAATTAGTACGTACGACAAGGAACCACGATGTTCCGGGTTCGATACTCGCCAACTCAGTGTAGTATACCAGAGATCTGTGAGGTAAAGTGATGAAATTTGGTAGTTGGGGCGATCGTCACAGACGCTCAAACAATTTTCTGGTTCTTGTGCTAGTAAAAAGAGGATAGAACCCCTTTCTGTCTGGTTGATACCGACTTTAGGACAACCGGACGACTTTACTTTTTACTTTAAAACCTAAATACTTACGCCTGGAGGGTGCATATTCTTGCTAATAATAATAATAATAATAATAATAATAGACTGTTAACCATATACTCTGCGAATGTAGCAAACTAGCACAACGAGAATACAAAACTAGCAACGACAGGGTTGCGAAGGTGATCCACTGGGAATTATGCACAAAACATAATTTTGACCATACAACAAAATGGTATATGCATGAACCAGAATCTCTTCTTGAGAACGAAACGCATAAAATTCTCTGGGACTTTGAAATAAAAACGGATCACCTTATCCCAGCAAGAAGACCAGACCTAGTGTTGATAAACAAAAAAGAAAAAAACTTGTCAACAAGTGGATTTTGCAGTGCCTGCAGATCACAGGGTGAAGCTAAAGGAAAACGAAAAAATTGACAAATACCCTGGACCTTGCCAGAGAACTGAAAAAGTTATGGAATATGAAAGTGAAAGTGATACCAATTGTAGTTGGTGCACTTGGAACAGTCCCAAAAGGATTGGAAAAGGGTTTGGAAAGTTTGGGAATCAGAGGAAGGATTGAAATCATTCAGAACACTGAACTGCTGCAATCTGCCAGAATATTCAGAAGAGTCCTGGAGACCTGAGGAGACTTGCTGTCACTCAGACTCTAGTGAAAGACCATGTGAAAGAGTATAATAATAAAGCTCTAGAAAAGAATTTGGGTGAATTGGAAATCAGAGGAAGTATGGGAACCCTCCAAACAACAGCACTGTTGTGATCGGCTAGAATACTCAGAAGAGTCCTGGAGACCTGATGAGATTTACAGTCACCACTGGTGTGAAAACCTCATATAATAATAAAAAAAAACAACATAAAGGTTATTTATCTCTACGAGGCTTAGCCGGAAACTCATTAACACTTTTCAAAATCTCGTATACCTTGGTATCATATTCATTTTTATTGGACTTCTTCGTAAATTACAACTCTCTCTCTCTCTCTCTCTCTCTCATTATATATATATATATATAATATATATATATATATATAATCTTTCCAGCTATGGGTAAATAGTAGGATAGACTGGGCTCTTTAACCTTGTTTAGGTAACCAATCTAAGAGAAAGAAAACTTGTATCTCGTCCTGTTCATGTGGAAGCGTTGGGATATATATATATATATATATATATATATATATATATATATAATATACGCAACGCTCTTCTATATAAGGAATGGAGCACTCTGTGACGGCCTTTACACACAAAGCTATGTGTGTATTAAAACAGTGAAAATCCCCTTCCCATTCTGTAAGTGAAGGCAGCCTAATGGTTAAGACTGACACCCAGCCGATCGGATTTCAATTCCGTCTGTAGGTAGCTTGCACAATGTCTAGCCACACTGAAGAGACTTGATAAGTCGAAACACGTGTCTGTGGATGACTCTCTCTCTCTCTCTCTCTCTCTATATATATATATATATATATATATATATAGTTGAATGAAGTGACAAATAAAAGTTTTAGCTTTTATTCATTTATTTGGGAACGATATTACTATTACGATCGTTTACCTGATGAATGCTTTTAGCAGGAAACCATTGGTAGTAATATCGTTCCTACATAAATGAATAAAAGCTAAAACTTTCATTTGTCACTTCATTCAACTATCAACGCTCTATCACAGATATTGAGCACTCTTCTAATAACACTGTACGTTGGATTACTATTACTTTTTCTAGTATACTAGTGCCAACCATATACATTAATATATATATATATGTGTGTGTGTGTGTGTGTGCGTGTGTGTGTGTGTGTGTGTGAGTAATGATATAGAAGTTATTCATCTCCTCTATAAGGGTTAGCCCAAACTTCATTAACCCTCTGCAGAACCTCGTACACCTTAGTATCATAGTCATTTTCATTGCAAGTCTTCGTAAATTAAAACTTTCTCTCTCTCTCTCTCTCTCTTCTCTCTCTCTCTCCTCTCTCTCTCTCTCTCTCTCTCTCTCTCTCCAGCTATGGGTAATTAGTAGGACAGACTGGGCTGTTTAACCTTGTCTAGGTACCAATCTAGCAGAAGGAAAACTTGTGTCACGTCCTGCTCGTGAGGTGGGATTGAGAAATATATAAAAATATATTATATATGAGTACTGACAAAGAAGTTATTTATCTCAATAAGGCTTAGCCCCAAACTTCATTAACCCCTTTAAAATCTCATACACCTTGGTATCCTATTCATTTTCATTGGAACTCTTCGCAAATTAAAAGGAATCAACCTTGTCGCCACGTCTCCTTTGACTTGTTGTTGCACCCGAGGCATGACACGAAACATTGGAAGCTTTATTGCTCAGTTACTCGCTGGTGCCGTCTACGCCAAGAGCTGATGGCTTTCATCCTTGGGCAGAGGAGAATTTCCCGCCAAAATGCCACGGCGAGACCACCACAAAGATTAGATTAAGGACTGATGAGCGGGCAAGCGAAAAAGCAAATAGTCATTTTACAACTTTATGTTATTACGAAAGGATATTAACACTAACTCTAATGTCTTGCATTTCCCCCTTTTGGCTACCGAGGATGTTTATCTCTTCGAAGAATAGTTGTATCTGGTTTATTGATAGCCTCCCATTCCCGCTTTCTCACAAGTTTCTACGCGCCCACATCTACATCTTTCTGTTCTCCCCATCTTTTCTTCCTCCCAATCTAACTCAACATGTTGATATATTTTATTAAAAGTTTCATAAACTAGTATAGACAGTCTCTCAGTATATCTGTTACTTTTTCTCCACCCCCTCTCTCTCTCTCTCTCTCTCTAACTATTTATCCCTCTCTTTTACTCTCTCTTCCTATATATATATATATATATATATATTAGTGCTTTAAAAAGACCTCCTAAAAGATTCATTGTATAAAAAAAATTGTATATATTTATTTAATATTTAACATTCAACGGATTAACATCACAGTTGAGTTTAACAAATACAGATGAAATTTAAAAAAACATTTTTTTCAACTCTCTGAAGATGGGCATAGCCTAAAAATATTAAGGGAAACAAAAAAGAAAAAAAATTAAATAAAATGTTTTTAAACATAACTTTGCATTATTTCGCCTTCAAAAATATATTATTACATTTTAATTAATGCTTCTAACTCACTATAAAAATAATTTAATATATATATATATATATATATATATATATATATATATATATATATATATATTATATATATACTGAACAATACTGTTGTTTGGATTGTCTCAATTCTTCCTCTGATTTCCAGTTCCCCTAGTCTTTTTATCAGCTTTTTGGGACCATGCCTAGTGCTCCAAATACAATTGGTATCACTTTCACGCTCATATTCCACAGCTTTTTTAATTCTCTGGAAGGTCTAGGTATTTGTCTATCTTTTCGTTTTCCTTCACCCTCAAACTGTGATCTGCTGGAACTGCAAAGTCCACCAGCTAACAAGTTCTCTTTTTTCTTTTCCATTTTTTTTTGTTAATCAATACTAGGTCTAGTCTTCTTGGTGGGATAAGGCGATCTGTATTAATCTTAAATCACAGAGAATGTATGTGTTTTATTTTCACGAACAGATCCGGGTTTATACATAATATATTTTTTGTATGGGCAAAATATAGTTTTTATATAATTGTCGTTACTAGCTTTCTATTCTCGTTATGCTAGTTATCTACATTCGCTTAATTCATGGTTTATGGTCTCATCTCTGTCACGACTCAGATTATATTTGCTGTTTGTTTTGTCTTATTAAGTTTTGCTTATTATTATTATTATTATTATTATTATTATTATTATTATTATTATTTACTCCTTTTGAGTTTTCACATCAGTGTTAGCTGATGGTCTTTCACTGGAGTCTGAGTGACAGCAAGTCTCCTCAGGTCTCCAGGACTCTTCTGAGTATTCTGGCAGATTGCAGCAGTCCAGTGTTCTGAATGGTTTCAATCCTTCCTCTGATTTCCAAACTTTCCAAACCCTTTTCCAATCCTTTAGGGACTGTTCCAAGTGCACCAACTACAATTGGTATAACTTTCACTTTTATATTCCATAACTTTTTCAGTTCTCTGGCAAGGTCCAGGTATTTGTCCATTTTTTTCATTTTCCTTCAGCTTCACCCTCTGCAGGCACTGCAAAATCCACCAGTTGACAAGGTTTTTCTTTTTTGTTTATCAACACTAGATCTGGTCTTCTTGCTGGGATAAGGTGATCCGTTTTTATTTCAAATGTCCCAGAGAATTTTGTGCGTTTCGTTCTCAAGAACAGATTCTGGTTTATGCATATAACATTTTGATGTATGGTCAAAATTTAATTTTTTGCATAATTCCCAGTGGATCACTTTCACAACCCAGTCGTGTCTAGTTTTGTATTCTCGTTGTGCTAGTTTGTTACATTCGCAGATTATTATTATTATTATTATTATTATTATTATTATTATTATTATTATTCGGACCAGTGTCCTCATCTTCACTGCTATCTGTTCAACGTTTCGATAGATATGCCGTCCTGCCTTGTATTTCTTGTCGGATTCAGGAACTTTTCGAGTCCAAAAAGAAAGTTCCCGAGTCGACAAGAAATACCTGAACAAGGTGAGATGGTACATCGGCCGAAACATTGTACAGTGGAGATGAGGACAGTAGTCCGAATACTCCAAATAATACTAATTATCAAGACTCATCTAAAAAAAATTCCACGAAATATTATTATTATATGAGTTTTTCACATCAGCGTTAGCTGATTGTATTATTATTATTATTATTATTATTATTATTATTATTATTATTATTATTATTATTATTAGCAAATATATGCACCCTCCGGGTGTAAGTATTTAAGATCTTGTGCAATAGAATATCATATTAAATTAGAAAGACTAATGAAACTAAATAAGAATGCAGATAAAAAGATTTGAAAAGAGTGGGATATAATAGAAAAGTAGACCAACTAAAATTTCTCTTCCACCATTTTTGTCTTTCATTGTTGAATTTTCTTAATTTAACTATTTAGTTAAATTAGGAAATAAAGAATAAAATTACAGATATTTCTTTCTGTTAATGGATTTCTTTTAAGATTTTTTTTGGCTCATATTCGTTAAGATAAAACCAAACAAATCAATAAAACTAAGCACATTTATTTAAATCAATTTCTTAATATCAATAGGCGTATTAGCCTTCCCATTCACACTGTAAACCGCTATTTTGTTGTATATATAAATACAATTGCATGTTATTAGCATGTAGATGTGGTTAACGGTATTGATAATGAAAAATAAATCTTAATGATTAAGGTTTAAATAAAAATAAAATCATGGAGAATGTGACGTAAATAACTAAGGGAATTGTGACTTGAGTAGTGATATAGTTTCGGTTACATAGAGACAAACCCACAATCTCCATTATAATAAGATTATTATAATTGGAAACGATATAATGGCTGCAAATTATAACAGGTACTACTACTCTCGGCCCAGGGAGTCTTGGATCGGAGTTATAGTAATGAAGGGTGACTCCTTATTCGCCACAGCTCAGGAACTAGGGCCACGGATGCAAATTAGTCTTACACATAGAATAGCCCGATTTGGAGGTGGGAGTGTCTTATCCTTCTCTCGTGACTACAGTCAACGAATTATAAGCCCCGCCTACAGAGCCATCAGTATTTAATATATACGAATGACGAACAAAAAAGTTTATTGCGGGAATTATACAAAGTTGTTAGAGTATTTCTTAAGTTTGCTGCCAATTTGAACCTAAGCAGGTGAATGGGGTGAGCGGAGAAGGGACCCCCCAAGAGGATTACAGGCGAAAGAGGGCGAAGTTTGTGATGACGAGTCATACTGAACATTGGGGATTTGAACTTGGTTTACTGGTGGCAAAGCGTCGAGGGGAAGGCGAATTGGAAACTTCTTGCAAAGAGGGCAGGGTCACTTGACGAAATGCAGAAAACGTCTGAATGTTGGGCGAGGTGCCCGTTTGTACACACTAGAGACCTGGCAAGCGTCATTCGGTTTGCTGA
>CM042159.1:92782145-92804645 GCA_023376005.1 Doryteuthis pealeii | reverse complement strand
ATATATATATTTACATATTATTATATATATATATATATATATATATATATATATATATATATATGGTATGTGGAAAGCGCATGATGTAATGGTTAAAGTCATGGGAAATGAACTCGTCGCTCCGAGTTCACTTTGCGCTAATACCCTTGGGAAGGGTATGAACCCTACTCTCCCTCTAACTATGGATAAATAGTAGGGCAGACTGGGCTCTTTAACCTTGGGTAGGCAACCGGTCTAAGAGAAGGAAAAGTCTGAATTCAAACCGGTTGAATTCCGCTTAAGAAATTGACCTTGTGTCACATCCTGCCCGTGCAGAGAACTGACAGTTTTTTTAGTATTTTAATAAAATTACGTTATACTGATTACCCTTATGATAATAAGTGTACTAATAATTGATACATATATATATATATATATATATATATATATATATATATATATGCTTGTCCGTCTCACAGTATTCAAAGACACACCCCCACACACACACACACACACACACATATATTATATATATATATATATATATATATATATATGTGTATATAAAGTAAAAGTAAAGTCGTTGGGTAGGCCTATTGTCAGTATCAGCAGACAGCGAGAGAGTCTAGACCCTTTTCAATAGCGCTAGACAAAATAAATTGTTCGTTTGCATCTGATGTGGAGCACCACACCTATCATCTGCGCCTTACTTTACAGCAGAGATCCCTGTGCTACTTATTCGCTGAGTTGGCGAGGGCCGGTATCGAGCCAAGAACCTTGAGATACCTCGGCGAGTGCTCTACCGACTGAATTCAACCGGTCCTAGCCCACTATATTATCACTGTTCAGATCTATCTATCTATCTATCTATATATCTATATACACACACACACACACAAATATATTTGTATATATATATATATATATATATATATATATATATATATATATATATATATATAATGTTAATTACAATCAATAATAATTACATACAATAATAATACAGTGTGTCTTAGAAATCACATATAGAATCATCCCTTACTACCAAGTTTTGGATACCTCGCACACACACACACACACACACATATATATATATATATATATATATATGTGTGTGTGTGTGTGTGTGTGTGTATAAATATATATATATAGGGTCATCCATAGACACTTTTTTCTTTAGACTCATTTTCTTCCAATTATACCCCAATAGGTACTACCACTCCGGGTCAGAGTGGACCTGGAAGTAATGGTGATGAAGAAATATTCCACACTCCCAAGAGCTCCAAATTTAGAACTTCACCATTAGATACATCATACCCAGAACACAATTATTTTGTCACGCAGCAGTATATAAAATAAAGTATTCTTAATACAAATAATTTGTGAAATGTATTGTTTCAAGTATTCCTATCTAATACTAATAATTTTCAAATAGATCAATTTGACACTAAGATGCACACGACTACATCAGAAACCGTTATTTTAATGCAAACAATATGAAAGATCTATTTGAAAATGTCAACAGGGAGGACATTCTCTCCTTTTTGAGGGAAATAAAATTATACCATAGAATATAGACATGAACTTAATCAATACCATACAACATAATCCCCAATAATAGTAAATACACGACATATATAACTTCCTAACCGATAGACATGACATAACCCCAGACGCTTTGATATGCCGTTAAAATCAATAAACCAACCAACCAACAAGACTAAAAATGTGGAGCTCCCATTTAGAAACGAACTCGCTAGTAATAATTTCCCAGCGTTGTTTGTTAACCACAGCATTTATGAATAAATATATTCATAAAGCTGTTGTCATGTTAGAGAAATAAACGGGGGAATCGTTTTTTTTTTTTTTTTGGTTTGGAACAAAACACAAAGGTAACTACAATTTCTCTGTTGTTCTTGGGAAAGTTTTGCTTACCCTCTCACCTTTCACTGCCCAGGGCCCACTTAGGGGACGTCTATCTCATTATGTTCGTGTTTGTAAAACGTAGGAAGGTTTTCGGTTCAACTTTTACTGTTTGTTATTCAGTTTAGCGCGAAAGCCTAGCCAGCGTTCAAGGGGAAACAAAAGAGGTTAAAAAATAACAGCAGTGACAAACAGGAGGGTACCCTCGGGCTATTACCAATAGGAGGTGACACTTGATTCTACCTGGAAGCTTATTGGGTTAACACAAACGTTTACCGGTAACCTTTTTTGACCGTGTGACGCCATAAAGTTGTTTTTCTTGGAATTCTGACTGTTTATTTGAAAGCGGGCTTATATTTGGTGAAGGGCTGAGCCAAGTGACAGCTATGCCAAAATCCATAGAAATCGGGGCAATATTTCTTACGATATATATATATATATATATATATATATATATATATATATATGTGTGTGTGTGTGTGTGTGTGTGTGTGTAAGAAAGTTTTATAGAAAAACAACAAGATGTTGTTTTTCTATAAAACTTTCTTACATATTGTCGGATTCAATATCCATTTTTACCTTCATATATATATATATATATATATATATATATATATATATATATATATATATATATATATGTGTGTGTGTGTGTGTGTGTGTGTGTGTCTGTGTGTGTGTCTGTGTAAAATTATATATATATATGTATAATTGAATTATAATAAGATTATCATATATTATAAGTACTAGCAAATATATGCACCCTCCCGGGTGCAAGTATTTAAATTTTAATGTAATGAAATATTATATTAAATTAGAAAGGCTAATGAAACTAAATAAGAATGCAGATAAAAAGATTTGAAACAGAGGGGGGTATTATCGGAAAACAGAACAACTGAAACTTAACTCTTTTATCACTCCCGTCTTTCATTGCTAAATTTTCCTAATTTAACTATTTTGTTAAAATAAGAAGTAAAGAATAAAATTACAGTTATTTCTTCTTGTTAATGGATTTCTTTTAAGATTTATTCCCGGGATTTTTGCTCATATTCATTAAGATAAAACCAAACAATTAGAAATCAATAATACTAAGCACATATTTATTAAAATCAAATTTTTATATCAATATGCAAATTAGCCTTCCCATTCACACTATAAACCACTGTTTTGTTGTAAATGTATAAATTTAATTGCATGTTCAAAGTATGGCTAACAGTATTGATAATGAAAAACAATTTTATTAATAATTGAGGTTTAAATATAAATAAAATCATGGAGAACGTGACGTAAATAAAAAAAGGCAATTGTGACTTGAGAAGCGATATAGTTTTGGATACAGACAGACAAATACACAATCTCCATTATAATAATATATATATATAATTATATTTCAATAAAATATAAACTTTAACGAAGAAGATTGTGTGACTATTTTTTGTTTGTAAATCATTTTCTCGTAAACCTCTATACGTTAGATAACTTTGAATATGTATATGATAAAATTATATATAAATTAATAATACCGGGCATGCATTCATCAAAACTTGTTTTAACAATATTGTGTACGTAATTTCTGCGTATATATAATACAGCGTTGATCATTATTCTATGTATTAAGGATTTTGAAATAAGTAAAATACTCTTTGATAAACTTACGCAATTCTGAGAGTATTGTTATGTAGGCAGTGACGTAGTTTCGGCTACAAACAGACAGACACCGTATTACCATTATACATTGGTGAATAAGTAAATGCAATATTTTTACCTCCCAGTTTACATGAAAATAAATGATGCACCCATCCCCCTAAAATTAGATGTCCTGTGTATAACACTAAATTGTATCTGATGATTACGCTCCTGTTATAGAATATCTGGGGATTGTGGAGTACCCATTCATTGACATTACTTCTAGGTTCCCTCTGATCCGCAGTAGTAGTAGATGTTACACCCCAATCTATAGGTCTAATCTTATAATAATGGAGATTGTGTGTCAGTCTATCTGTAACCGGAACTACGTCGCTACGAACGTCACAATTTTCTTACTTATTTACGTTATATTCTATATGGTTATTAAATAATCATTATTTAACATCTTACTTATTAACAATGTCTCTATTAAGGTTTAGCTGAGATAGATTTGCCTCAAAACAGCTCATATAATGAATGAATTTAAAATCTTGCAACGTGTGTTATATATCTTTAAGAAACAAATTTTTCACACAATTAGTACATGGTGTGAATAATTTACATACCGGTTTTGATAAAACAGTATTTGATAAGTAATTACTTGGTTCTATTGATTTCTAATATTATTGTTTTATTCTCGCACGTAATAAAATCAATCCAATGAGTAATTTGATATTGAAATCAATTATGATATCTATTAATAATGGAGATTCGCTTCCGGTTTTTGCCTGTAACAAAAACTACGTCACTGCTTACGTCACATCACCCAAAATCGTCACATTACCCAAAATCGTCATAACATAGAATAAATACACTCAAAATTTGAACATGCAGTCCTCATTGTTTTTTAAAACAAGTTTTAATAAATACATGACTGGTATTATATATCTATATATAGTTTGTTTTATTTTAATACATATTTAAAGTTTACATTTCAAATTGTTTTATTTTTTGATCTTTTAATGAATTTGATGATTTTACTTACTTAGGGTACAAACTTGCTGACATTGAATTTTTAACTCTCACTCCTCAGGCAATATGTTTTAAAAATCTATTTTTACATCGCCCGGAGGGTGTTTTTATTTTACTCGTAGTAATCATAATTTTAATCTCATTTGTTCGTATTTAATTCATTTAGTCTTTCGAATTCAATATAATATTTACTTATATTAACTTATATATTTGTTCTAGTACGAATAATTTTATTTGAACCAATCATAGAACTCTAATAGTGTTACATTTAATTGGATCCTATTAAGTATAGAAATCCTTATGGCGATCAGTATGGCCTGAGTGACAAGAACACCTCAGTTTTTTTTAGACTGAAGCTAGCAAGATGTGAGAAGTAACATTTTTTCGAGATAGACAATCATCGTATAGATAAGTGCCGTCAAGAAAGGCACTACGTAACAATAGAGTCGGGTAATTGTTTAGTTTATTTATTTAACAACTTATCAACTCTTTATGGATTATTTAAAGCCAAGACTCATTTTGAGGTTTGGTTTGGTTATTGGCTGAAACAACGTTTCATTGTACTTTTTAAAAATCAAGTACTTAATAATAATCTTTAGTAAACATTTACACGTTCAATTAATTATTCTTAATACTAATAATATGCACTCAATTCTTTGGTTTTTAAGTATTCCTACTGATGATATGGTTTCAATAATAATTTGTCTGCACACAGTTATATGGGTTGAGTAATTAATATTAATACTTAGTTAACAATTATAGTTTCAAGTAACTATTCTTAATACAAATAAATTGAACACAGTTATATGGAATACAAATAATTTCAAAATTTGACCCAGTGATGGAACCCAAACAAGTACTCTGGTTTAGAGTGGACCTGGGAGTAATGACTATGAAAGGATAATGATAGGATAATGATAAACATATATATATATATATATATATATATATATATATATATATATATATATATATATATTATGTATGTATGTATACACAGGAATAATTACCAACACAGGAACATGATAGTGGAGTCAAAAGTAATGCCAATTTGTTTAGGACAAATATAATTACTAACACAGGAACATGTATCACACATTAAAATAAAGCTGGTCCTCTGTGGATCACATCCCTACTTCTCCACATAGTCACTGTTTCTCTCAAATTTTTCTGCCCCGTAAATTTTGTTGACTCTTCTTTGAGCCACTTCTTCACTACAGAATTCACTTTCTCGTCACTGGAATAATGTTTGCCTCTCAAACCCACTTTCATAGGGCTGAAGAGATGATAGTTTGAGGGTGCTAAATCCTTGTTGGGTTATGTCATACCGAAGAAATTTTGTTTTGTTCATTCTTGATGGGTATTGAAAACTCTTTCTTTGAACTCAATTTTCTTAAAAAAATTTGTAATCTCATTTTTTCAATTTAACACATAGATAGGATTAGCACACCGGTTCAGGATGAACATGGGAGTAATGACGATAAACGGGTACTCCATATACCCCAGAGCTTCCTAGCTGTCTAAGCAACACTGGTTAGGTAACCAATCTAAGAAATAGAAATCTATTAAACTTGTTAAACTTCGCTGAAAATAGACATGTCACACCCTGCTCTGGGGGAGGAGTTGGTAAATATGTATAGTCAGTTGGAGGTACGTGTTGTAATGGTTAGATAACCGTAGAAAATGGAATCGTTGACCCGAGTTCAAATCCTGGAAAAGGGTGTTTGCATTTCCCATTGCGCTAATACTCTTGGGAAAAGTCTAAATCCAACCTATCTTCCAGCTATAGGTAAATAGCTGGGCAGACTGGGCTCTTAAACAATGGCTAAGTAACCAGTCTATAAGTCAAAAACTGAATTCAAGCCTGTTAAACTCCGTTTAAATATAAACCTTGTGTCACATCCTGTTCGTGCGGAGGAGATGGTATATATATATATATATATATATATATATATATATATATATATACATCTTATTATAATGGAGATTGTGTGTTTTTCTGTCTGTAACCGAAAATATATTACTACTCAAGTCACAATTCCCTTTGTTATTGACATCACAATCTCAACGATTTTATTTTTATTTAAATCTCAATTATTAATAAAATTGTTTTACATTATTAATGCTGTTGACCATATCCACATATTAATAACATGCAATTATATTTATATATACAACAAAATAACGGTTTACAGTGTGAACAGGAAGGCTAATTTGCATATTGATATTTAAAATGTGATTTTAATAAATATGTGTTTAGTACTATTGATTTCTAATTGTTTGGTTTTATTTTAATGAATATAGTTGTTCTATTTTTCAATTATACCTCCCTGTTTCAAATCTTTTTATCTGTATTCTTATTTAGTTTCATTGGCCTTTCTAATTTAATACAATATTTTATTACATTAAAACTTAAATACTTGCACCCGGAGGGTGTATATATTTGCGAGTATATATAAATAAGGTTAACACTTTTATGGCAACCAGTTTAAATATCGTAATATACCTATAATAATTATATTTATCTTTACATAATGTTAATTCTTTAAACCGTAATACCCTCTTAAATTTACGGTCAGTCTAGAGATGTTAATATGAGAAAAAAACACTTTCTCTTTTGTAATTTAAATATTTAATTTATAATAAGAGAGTGTTATAATTTGCTTGAAGCATTGTGTATATATTGGATAGGAGGTTGATTTAGAAGGCTATCACAATGCAGTTGTAAAGAAAAAATAACAATACGGTAACAATGATGTTGTGTGTTAACCTATATCTAATTTTTGAATTTTCGAGATAATATCTCTTTTTCAAAAGATCACTGGAACTGAAGCAGTCTAGTTATGTCATTTCTTTTTAAATTAATTTTTTTTTTTTGAAAATCATTTAAAAAAAAATAATTTAAAAAGAAATGCCATAACTAGACTGCTTCAGTTTCAGTGATCTTTTGAAAAAGAGATATTATCTCGAAAATTCAAGAATTAAATACAGGTTAACACACAACATCATTGTTACCGTATTATTAATTTTTTCTTTACACCTGCATTGTGATAGCCTTCTAAATCAACCTCCTAATTAATTTATAATATTTAATCTATTTTAATTTTGAAAAATACTCATAAAATATAGTTTTCTAAAATTATTCATCAATCTTTCTAATATACAATTAAAGATAATCTTTTTATATATTTACTGATCTATCTAATTAAATTAATACATTTTATTTATCTTACAACTAAAAAAAAAAAAAAATTCTTCTATTTGACGGTTTTTATTTGGAATTCAAGATAGTTACAATGTAGCAATATTCACCGGAAGTTAACCAGACAAGATTAGATATATATATACATATAAAAATTAAAACCCATTCTCAACAGATATTTCAAAGGTAAGAGACGGATTTTATCTTCTCTAATAACTTATAAAATAATTATATTAACTTGATGCTTCAAAGGAGTCTAATAATAGATGAGAAAAACTTTTTATCAGGGACCCCACTCTCAAAAAGTGTTTTAATACTTTTGAGAGGGTTTCCCTTGGAAGGAATTTTTCATTTATCCCCCTCATTTCATTCATTTTTATTTCATCCATTCATTCATTTTGCCATTGATTTTTAACTATGTATATATATATTAACTATAATATATATTATGTTCAACTATAAACGCCACTCAACTAACAGTAACGAACCTTTTTTCTACACATTTTCCAAATTCAACGCATACAAAACATCCATCCTTTTATCCACATCAATCCTTGTTTCTTCTTAAATAATTTCACAGTCATGAAGAAGGGTTCCATTGTAAACCTAAATGTTCGAACATCGACTATAAATTTCCATTCATCATAACATCCCGTGTTTGTTTCTACATTTTCTCCACACACACACACACACACACACACACACACACACACACACACACACACATATATATATATTCGTAAGACATGTGTTATTGAATACCACGGAGTATTCTTTTTTCATTTTTTGTATGTATATTTTTTCCAGTTTTCTGGCTATCCTTTTTGAATCTGGATCAAGTTGATTCATGATATTTTTCATACTTATTTCCCGAGCGCTTTCGACTGTTGCTCCAGTCGTATTCATGGGGTTATGTAATTTGGTTTTTAGTTGATTTTTAGTTTTATTATCTATGCTTTTATCAAATTCAGAGAGTCTATTATTTTTAAGAGGGGGGTTAGGTGAGTGTTAGTTATTGAAGATATTTAATACGTTGTCTCCGACTTTAAATGCTATTTTATTAATGTTAGGTTTTTTATTTTTAATGCATATGGCTTCTAGGATCTGTAGGCGTTTCTTATTGTTATTTTTGTAGATAATTTTAGTATTTTCATTTAAGATTTTTCTAATTTCGGGGGAGGTGGATTTTTCTGGGTGTTTTTTAATAAAGTGTTGTTTTATGGAGCTTGTGTCGGAGAGATGGTATGTAAGGCGGCGGGATAGTGTTGTTGTTGTATGGCCAATGTAGCTATTAGTGTATAGTTTATTTTCTGAGAGACACTCTCGGAATGGGCAAATGTATCTATATACTACGTTCGTTTGGCTTAGGGGATTTTTAGGAGAGTTTGTGTTATTTTTAATATTTTAATATATATATATATATATATATATATATATATATATATATATATATATATATATAGAGAGAGAGAGAGAGAGAGAGAGAGAGAAGAAAAGAAAGAAAGAGAGAGTGGGAGTGACAGCGTATTCTAAGCCCAGTCGGTGCTTTATCTACAATACAAAACATGACAGGTACTTTCTTCAAACTAAAACAAAACTTTTGTGTCTGTGACGCAAGGGGGGTAACTCGACACCCCTGCCAGAAAAGCACGGGTCTCCGTTCGGTAATTGAACTTGTGACATCTCAAGCTTACAGATTGACAATGTTTACAATAGAAAACAAACATAGGAGAAAGAAAGGAGACAAAGGAAGGAAAAAAAGAAAAAGAAAAGAAGAACAGAATAGGAAAAAGCCCACCAGTGAAATCCGGACGAAAGAGAAAGGACACTTGCTGTGAGTCCCGGAATGCTGGCGTTTGTCCAGGAAGAGAGTCAGGAGGGAAACATTCAAAGATTGGGGCATAGTTGGCCTCAGTTTGGAGGCGTTGGCATCTGAGAACCATTGTCCGCGAGGTTTTGGCATCACTCTCTGCTACGGATTCCGATTCTTCACAAAATCCCAGGATGACGTTTCCCTGGTCACGTGTCGCGGTTGGGGTGAACCTCGTTCTGACATTTTTGGCGGTTTGAGACAAACAGTAAAGAGAAAAAAGAGGAAGTAATTGTGGTCAAGGCTCAACATGTGTCTTTTTCTCTTTCCTTCCTCGCTAGCTATCTCTTTCCTCATAAACAACACGGCACAACACACACACACACACACACACACACACAAATACACGCACACACGCACACAAACAAACAAAAAAACACACACTTACACACATATAAACACACACACACACACACATATATATAGCTAGATATATAGCTCTGCTGATGAAGCCTAATAGGCCTAAATGTACATACAGAGATTGATTTTTCTCGATTTGTTTAGCCTTACATTTGAATAGGTATTCCCGCCTAATTAATTGATTATTAATTAATTAACTTTCAAAATTAGGTACGACTTCAATTGAGCACATATTCTCCCAAAAATTGTCGGCTAAAAAAAAGCCATATCAAAACACATCGTTTGTGTATTTACTTATCATATATATATATATATATATATATATATATATATATATATATATATATATTGGTGTAAAACGTTTTAAGTGTAAACATGTCTATTTAACGAAGTGTTTGACTGTTTTATGAATATTTCTAACTTTGTTTATCCGACCGTATATACTGCTAGGATTAAAGTGTTGTATCAGTAGATCCGGTCGAAGATTAAAAGATATATATATATATATATATATATATATATATATATATATAATATCAATGATTTTGCTTATACCTGAAGATGCCGCAGTAATGGGGTTCAAATAAATTATTTTACTCTGTCCGTCCGCTCACTGGCATTAGATAACATTGAGCTTTCACCGCAGTTTGCCTACATCACAACGGTTAAAACAAATGGAAAGCTCCTAACTACCAGGAATATATATATATATATATATATATATATATATATATATATTATAATAATTGCACGTATGTATTTTTTTTTTGCGCACATGCAATCGACTGCAATTAATCAATATCTTGATTAATCCAGTGGATTTAACCCTGAAGATCCTTATGGTGAAACTCGAGTAGGTTATTACTGTGTACCATTATTATAATGAATTTGCTCTACTAACGCATTGAGCACTTTATATTTGTTATATCGCTGTCTTATCATTGTGAAACTTGCATCAACTAACCATTGTGACCATTTTCACCGGTAAGTCACCTTTTCAACAAATACCATATATATATATATATATATATATATATATATGAGAAGTAAATACACAAGCGATGTGTTTATGATATGGCTTTTTTTAGCCGACAATTTTTGGGAGAATATGTGCTTAATTGAAGTCGTACCTAATTTTGAAAGTTAATTAATTAATAATTTAAGTTAAGTTAATTAGTTGATGATTTAAGTTAAGTTAATTAATTAATTATTTGAATAGATTATTAGAAAGGGAGCATTATAGAAGAACTTTAAAAGTTGAAGTGTTTTTGTGGGTTTGACATGCTATTAAAATCCGGGTAGACGAGTGTGTTAATAGTAGCATGTCCATTTGTTCCGTGAAGAACCTCTATGAGGTAGGTTATTTTTTTGATGCTCTTATATATGTGAGGGGGGATTCATGGGAGTTGTGTGTATGACTATATGTATATACATATAAATGTATGTGTGTGTTTACATATATGTGTGTGAATGTGAGTGTGTGTTTGTATCACGGTGCTGTGCGCGTGACTTCTAGATTTTTAATAGGGTCAAGAGTGGCTTTTTGATGCGTGTTGATCAGTGTTTGTTTATTTAGGTGACATCGGCCACCCTCGTAGGTGTAGACAGGTTTATTACCCTATGTTAAAGTGGGCCTGTTTTTTATTAAAGCTAAACGGATGAAAGCTTTTTAATTTTTTTATCCATCTGTACTCGTGGTTTTCGATCACAGATTTGGTGTCGGTATCTCTTTTGAATTATTTCAATATATATATATATATATATATATATATATATATATATATATATATATGTGTGTGTGTGTGTGTGTGTGTGTGTGTGTGTAATCTATAAGTAGATGTGGATGTGTGATTAATAATGCGTTTTTACTTCGTAATTTCTTTAGGGTGCTCTTTTCACTAAAATGAAAAGAAATATTAAACATATTTATAGTACTCAGATGGTTTGGTAATTTTTTCTCTTATTAAATATATATATATATATATATATATATATATATATATATATATGAAAAGTTTATTTACAGTACAGAATTTAAAAAGGACGCGTAAAAGCATATGCATGTTGTAAAATAAATTGATTTTTTTTTTTTTCCTTAAAAAGAAAAGTAAGGGTATCCTAGTTAGATTTAAAATCAGAAATGATTTTCTTTTTTTCGCTCAATGCTCCTCAGAGAAAAAATTCATTGAAAGATGGTAATGTAGTTTAGTTTTTTTTGTTGTAGACAACGGAAAAGTCAGAAAGCAATGAGAAAAAGGGAATTTTTTCTCAATAAGACAAGAGAATTCGTAAAATTACGAAACTTACAACTCACAAGGGGGGGTTCGAAAATTACGAGTCCCCCCGTTAGACAAGTTGAGGCTTGAAGTGCCAAAAAGGAGTAATTGTTGGGACTGCTTCTGAACGCACAGGAGGGGTTGAGTGCGGGAGATGAAAAGGGACTCGAGAATCTGCAGTTGTAGCTCGCTGTTGGAACTGCAAAGGACTGAAAACATGGCTGGGTGGTAGGACCGAGCGCAAGTGGAATTTCTTAATAATGTTGTCCAATGGTGGACGGAGTATTTATGCCTGCTGCTGTGGGACAGTCCACGTTGTCAGAATGGATGTTGGAGGGTATGTGCTGCTTGATTCGAGATTCCAGTCTCAAGTAGTACCTATATATATATATAGGTAAAAAGTATTTAATGGATTTATGTAAGACATAATTCTATTTGTGCTCATCAATATCTCCTGTACAAATACAATGCATGCTCAATGCATGCAAACTTATACAAAAATTTTTACAAATCCCAAAGAGAGCTCAATGTATAATAACTTATAAACTAATTATATACTGGGCAATCTTCATATTTTCAAATAAAGAAAAACTTAACAACCCGTCATTTAGCCATTATAAATTTTCGACCCGAACTCAATTCGAGCTTAGTCTCATCAGATATCCTACCACATAATGACCGAGAAAGAATAAAAGAGAAAGAAGAGAAAAAATATTCTAGTTTGTTTTCTCAGTAGTTGTGTAGAGGGCTATCTGATGAGACTAGGCTCATATTGAGTTCTGGTCGAAATAAATTTTATACTTATTGGAAGGTATATAATATATAATTATAATATATATATATAATCATTTATATTCAAGGTAGTTAACCTGACAAATTAATATATATATATATGAAAAGAAAAATTAAAAAAATTAATTCCTCATCGTATTTCCATAATATATATATATATATTATTTAATATATATATATATATATATACAAACCCATTCTCAACAGATATTGCAAAGGTAAGAGACAGATTTTATCTTCTCTAATAACTTATAGAATAATTATATTAACTTGATGCTTCAAAGGAGTCTAATAATAGATGAGGAAAACTTTCTATCAGGGACCCCACTCTCAAAAGTGTTTTAATACTTTGAGAGGGGTCCCTTGGAAAGGATTTTTCATTTATCCCCCTCATTTCATTCATTTTATTTCATCCATTCATCATTTCACATTAATTTTAACATAATTATATATATATATATATATATATATATATATATATATATATATATATATATATTTAAAAAATGTTTTTTCTAAATTAGGCGTTATTGTGAAGCATTAAAAATAAATAAATGAATGAACTCGTTATTATGGAGTATTGGATTCACTTACTTTTTAATTATTTTTTACATAAATTTTCAGGTTCGTTAGATACCCTTTATCAAATGTTACTGTTCAACGGTTTTTTGTCTCTGTTGTTATCGACAGTGGCAGCGTTTGTAAAATATTTGTAATAACGGAGAATTCCGATATCTGCGTTTAATCCCTTCACGTGCGTTTGTAATTTTAGAATCCATTTAGATTCTGATTGTTTTCTAGATTGCGTTGTTGGAAATGCGTGTTCTAAATAAGATGCATTTGGTGTGTAAGGTTTGTGATAAGTGTTAAAATGAAGTGCTATTGCTATGCGGGGATTTGAGATTTATAGTGGATTTGTGGTTATTTAGTCTTAGTCTAAAGGGTGTTGATGTTTCTCCCACATATCCGCTATTTCTACATTGTGTGCAGTATAAATAGTATATAATGTTAGCGCTATCGCATGTTATATTAATATATATAGGGGATATCGTTTCTCTTGGTCTGTTGCCCTCAGTATATCTATTTAATGTCAAATTCTGAAAATCCCTCGTCGACCGTGTATAAAACGGCATATGACTCTCAACTCTCCCTGGTAACCAGGGACATATTACGATTTCTTTTCTTTTCCTCTAGGGACCGCTATTTAACGAGACATTTACGAGGGAGTATATCAATGGAAGATTCTACCATTGTAACCAAACAAAAAATAAAAACAACCCTCTCTCTTTCACGAAATCCCTCAAACTCTACATCGTTTTTCTCACTCTCTCTTTCTCTCTCTCTCTCTCTCTCTCTCTCTCACTCACTCTCTCTCACTCACTCACTCCCTTTTCTCGTCTCTCTGTCTCTCCCTCATCTCGTCTCTCTGTCTCTCCCTCATCTCGTCTCTCTATCTATATCTCTCCCTCCCTCCTCTCGTCTCTCTCTCTCTCTCTCTCGCCCCCTCTCTCTCTACCCGCTGTCTCTCTCTACCTCCTCTCTCTCTCTCTCTCTCTCTCTCTCTCTCTCTACCTTTCTCCTCTCTCTATCTCTCTCTACCCGCTGTCTCTCTTTACCCACTGTCTCTCCCTCCTCTTCTCGTCTCTCTATCACTCTCTCTCTTCCCTCTTCTCGTCTCTCTCTCCATCCTCTCTTCTCTCTCTCTCTATGCCCCCTCTCTCTCTACCCGCTCTCACTTTCTACCCCCTCTCTCTTTCTCTCTCTCTTCATCTTCTCGTCTCTCTCTCTCCCTCCCTCTTCTCGTCTCTCTCTATCTCTCTCTCTCTCCCTCCTTCTCTCTCTCTCTCTCTCTCCCCTCCCTCTCTCGTCTCTCTCTACCCCTCTCTCTCCACTCTTCCACTTCTCGTCTCTCTATCACTCTCCCCATCCCCTCTCTCTCTCTCTCTCTAGCCCCCTCTCATCTCTTTCTCTCTCTCTTCCCGTCTCCCTCTCCCTCCTCCTCTTCTCTCGTCTCTCTCTCCCTCTCTCCTCTTCTCGTCTCTCTCTCTCCCTCTTCTCTTCTCTTCTCTCTCTTACTCTCTCTCTCTTTCTTTTCCTCTCTCTCTCTCTCTTCTCTCTCTTCTCTCGTCTCTCTCCTCCTTCTTCTCGTCTCTCTCTCCCTCCTTCCTCTTCTCGTCTCTCTATCTCTCTCTCCTCCTCTTCTCGTCTCCCTCTCTCTATACACCATCTCTCTCTCTCTCTCTCTCTCTCTCTCTCTCTCTCTCTCTCTATCTAATGACCGTTAGAGAGATCAACTCCCACCCTGGGAAGGTTAAATACGAACACAACACACATTACCATTAAGTAAATGCTTATTGATGTGATCCTTTGGCACCTGAAAAGTTTGATTCTCTTTTATTTATGGTCCAACTTTAACGACGCCATTGGATTATCTCCCTTGATTTAACAAAAACAACGCGCGTTATTTTATTCACGCAAAGCGTGTCGGGATTTATTTTATTGTAACTGCGCGAACGCAGAACGTAATGGCCCGTCAAACAATGAGTTACGGCAAAATGATCTCCTTATTTCTAAATGAACTAACACTTTCTTTATATTCAAACTTTGAACTTTAAAATAAAATAAAATAAAATAAAATAAAATAAAGGTTGGTGGCGTCTTGTGTAATGGTTATTGTGGTATCCAATGGACAGAGCGATACGATTTCATATCTTGCACGAGGTTTGCATTTCACATAACGTTGATACTCTTGGGAAAGGGCTGAATTTACACAAAGGTGTAAAAATTAAATTGCCCCAGAAAAAAAAAAACAGAACCCAAATTATTTATTATTTTCCCATTAAACTAACCTTAAACCCAACCCCCGACCCTAACCCTAACCCCTAACCCTAACCTTAACCCCTACAGAGTGGTAGTACCTGTTAGGGTCCCATCTATGGATTAAATAGAAAAATGTATTTATAAAAAAATTGTATTATCCATTAAGAATTGATTTATTTCAAAACTTTATCGGCATTAAATGACCCACTGAGGTTGATATACCGTAAAACAAACAAACCAAACCAAACCAATTTCTCTTACTAATATATATAGGTAATTTTCACCTTTAGTTGTTAAAATTCCAAGAACTAAGGATCAATGTTAAAGTTTTGAGTTTTTATCCTATTTTCTTATCTTACAAAATATTTGTCATTGAATGTGAAAAAGATGATGCAAAATATTTAGGATGTATTTATTTATAAATAAATAAATAAATAAATGGTTCTGGACACGTTTCATATAACTTGAAAATAACATTCTTTGCTGAAGCTTCATGACATTGCCTTGATAATGGTTAATATATCTAATGTTATTAAAAACCAA
This sequence comes from Doryteuthis pealeii, assembly GCA_023376005.1. Taxonomy (NCBI): domain Eukaryota; kingdom Metazoa; phylum Mollusca; class Cephalopoda; order Myopsida; family Loliginidae; genus Doryteuthis; species Doryteuthis pealeii. Next base: position 92,788,222 of record CM042159.1, on the reverse strand, counting down.
AATTCTTTTACATAGGTAGCGTTAACTATCAATTCAAATATGAGCACATTCTCTGAATATTTGTTTTTTCATAATAGTATATTCATAGATATGAATGTACAATAAAACAATTTATTAACCTCTAGGCATAAAATAACCCTAGACGGGTGGAAATGCCTTTAAAATCAATAAATACTTCTTTAATCCTGCATCATTATCATTACTGAAAGGAGACAATGATAAAATTGTAATTATAAAATAGTTCCCGTTATTTATTACTGACTAATTATATTATAAAGTATGTAATTAGAAAGGTGTCCAATTTCGAACTTAATGAACGCCGATGGCGGCCTTTATGTATGTGATTACGAGACAAACAAAAAATAAGACACCGAAATGAAATGAAAAAAAGAAAATACGGAGTTAATTAAGCAAAAGAAATTAAAGTCTTTTTCAAAATTAAACAAAAGGAGTTTTTTTTCCTTCTTTTTTTTTTTTTTGTCCTCAAATGAATTTCGAAAAGACAGAAGTGACGTGTTTTCATGTGTTTGCAAACCATTACACAAAACAATGGCACAAGAACAATATCATAGCATAGCAAAGAAAGATCAGACACAAGAGAATAGTAAATGTAGGATGTGTGGAGACAGTAGATGAGACGATCAACTATGTATTAAGCGAATTCAGCAAACTAGCACAACGAGAATACAGGGATAAGCACGACTGTGTTGGAAAGGTGATCCACTGGGAAGTGAACAAGAAATTCAATTTTGACCATACAACAAAATGGTATTTGCATAATCCAGAATCTGTTCTTGAGAATGAAACACATAAAATCCGGATTTTGAGAAAAAGACGAATCGCCCTATCTGTTGGAGGTTTTCATATATATATATATATATATATATATATATATATATATATATATATTTACCGACTCCTCCACACGAGCAAGATGCGACAAAAAGTCAATTTCTTAAGCGGAGTTTATTAGGTTTGAATTCAGAGTTTTCCTTCTCCTAGACTAGTTGCCTAACCATGGTTAAAGATCTCAGTCTGCCCTACTATTTGCCCATAGCTGGAGAGAGAGAGAGAGAGAGAGAGAGAGAGAGAGAATAGGATTCATACCTTTTCCAAGGGTATTAGCGCTAAGTGAAATGCAATTACCACGTCCAGGATTTGAACTCGGGGTGACGAGTCCATTTCCCAAGACTTTAAACATTACACAACGCATTTTTTTTTTCATATATATATGGTGTTTGCCAATTCCCCGCTTATACTTATAGACTGTCCAAGGTCACGTGATTGACTCTTCTAACCAATCACTGGCAGTTCTAATGGCCTGATAAGATACTTAAACCACCCATGTTAGTCACACATCAAATACACTCTTTGATGACGGATGCACATAGGATTACCGGGATCTTTACCAATACTCACGAAGGACTAATACGATGACCAGTAACTGAGAACACTTTAGTAACCCAAGGATTCACATTGTGAACGGACTCTTTATCAAGGATTCCACCAGATAAGTGCTTCTGCTATAAGGCCAAGCAATGGCCATTAAAAACCGTGCCAAACGAGTTGGTTTTATCTTATTGAATATGAGCAAAAATCTCTGGGATAAATCTTTAAAAAAATTTATTAAGAAGAAGAAATAACTGTAATATTATCCTTTACTTCCTATTTTAAGTAATGAGTTAAATTAGAAAAATTTACCAATGAAAGACGGGAATAATGGAAAATGATGGAAGAGTTAGTTTCAAAGCTGTTCTATTTTTCGATAATACCCCTCTGTTCCAAATCGTTTATCTGCATTCTTATTCAGTTTCATTAGCCTTTCTAATTTAACATGATATTTTATTATATTAAAACTTAAAAACTTGCTAGTAAGAATAAAAATGTTATCTGAATCTGCGCAAGTGACTCTGTGATAGTGGAATGTAGATATATAACTACTCATTATTGTATTACCAAATTAAGGGAGTAAAATCGCTAATATACATTTTCTGAAGTTAATTTTTTTTTTCAAATTAGAAAGGGGGGGAGAGAGAGATTTGAGAAGAGGGAGGGATAGAGAAAGACGAGAAGAGGGAGGAGGGAGAGAGATGAGAAGAGGGAGGGAGGGAGAGAGAAACAGATTCAATAAGATAAAACCAAACAATTAGAAATCAATAATACTTAGCATATATTTATCAAAATCAATTTTTTAAGATCAATATGCAAATTAGCCTTCCCATTCACACTGTAAACCAATATTAATATAAACAGCGCATTTTTTTTTAATTAATTCCAACGTTTGACTAGCAGCGTTCTGTTTTTGCTAACGGTCATTTTTCCCGTTTTATTTTTGTTGATGACCGACCCACGTGCGGTCGATGCATGATATTGCGAGGGTCCTCATATTAGTGAGGAAGGGCCGGTGTTGCTTTTTAAACCGTCGAGAGATAGGCCCCGAAACGGTTTGCACACTCTCTCCGGATGAGCCCATTCAGTTGTAAACATCCTTTGTTTTTTCATTTTATCATATTCACACAGTCGGATTAATTTCCATTTTATTTTCACACACACACACACACACACATATATATATAGTAAATGAAGAAAAAACTCTAAACTTGCTTCATTACAATAATTTATTTCAACCGTATTAATACGGCATCTTCAGGTAATCACAAGAACATGACTCTTACTTATATATATATATATATATATATATATATATATATAATATATATATATATATCGGTAGATTCATGAATAAGAATAAATGTATATACACATCCGTAGATGCGCACACACACACACATATATACATGTAAGTATAGCAGTTTATACAGGTACTCACATGCATATATACATTTATACACACACACACACACATACGAACTAACACCCCCTCTCTCTTTCTCTCTCTCTCTCTCTCTCTCTCTCTCTCTCTCTCTCACACACACACACACACTTCTCTGATTTACACTCTCACTCTTTACACAAGTAAACTCATGTCTACAGTATTTCTCGGACATCTATCCTTTCATTCTTAAAACAAAACTACTTATTTTATTTTTATAACACACAAACACACACACACACACACACATATATATATATATATATATATATATATATGTACATACATTTTTCTCGATTTGTTTAGCCTTACATTTGAATAGGTATTACCGCCTAATTAATTGATTATTAATTAATTAACATTCAAAATTAGGTACGACTTCAATTAAGCACATATTCTCCCAAAAATTGTCGGCTAAAAAAAGCCATATCAAAACACATCGTTTGTGTATTTACTTCTCATATATATGGTATTTGTTGAAAAGGTGACTTACCGGTGAAAATGGTCACAGTGGTTAGTTGATGCAAGTTTCACAATGATAAGACAGCGATATAACAAATATAAAGTGCTCAATGCGTTAGTAGAGCAAATTTATTATAATAATGGTACACAGTAATAACCTACTCGAGTTTCACCATAAGGATCTTCAGGGTTAAATCCACTGGATTAATCAAGATATTGATTAATTGCAGTCGATTGCATGTGCGCAAAAAAATACATACGTGCAATCGACTGCAATTAATCAATATATTGATTAATCCAGTGGATTTAACCCTGAAGATCTTTATGGTGAAACTCGAGTAGGTTATTACTGTGTACCATTATTATAATATATATATATATATATATATATATATATATATATATTCCTGGTAGTTAGGAGCTTTCCATTTGTTTTAACCGTTGTGATGTAGGCAAACTGCGGTGAAAGCTCAATGTACCTAATGCCAGTGAGCGGACGGACAGAGTAAAATAATTTATTTGAACCCCATTACTGCGGCATCTTCAGGTATAAGCAAAATCATTGATATTACTGAAAAATTCCCAAGAAACAATTGTTACGTAGCCGTTCGTCACGGTACCATATAGATATATTTGTTACGTCTTACTCTGGTCTATTCTTCCGGCCGTCTTCTGATCGTCTAGTCTTCTGTCTTCTATCTTCTAATGGTCTCGTCTGGTCTTTCTTATCTGGGTCCCGTGTCTGGTTCTGCTGGGGACCATTTCTTATCAGAAGCCTTGTGTCATTGTTAGCTTTTAGTAATAACAACAAGACTTCGATTTGCTTTGGATGTTAGTTTATTCTGGAACCCCAGAACCAGACAAATGCGCGCGGAGAGTCACATCTTGCTAGCTTCAGTCCTAACTCTCAACTAACTAACTGCCTCTAACTACTGCAACTGACTTACTGAGTTGCCCACCTTAAACCGGAAAAGGGCTTTCTATCGGGGTTCCGTTCTCACGATTCTATCCCCAGAAAGCAAGGTGAGAGTGAGGTCAAGCATTGTCACTCACTCTCAAGGCCATCAGCTGTACTGATCGCCATAAGGATTTCTATACTACCTTAAAAAGTAATAGGGATCCAATTAATATGTAACACAATGGTTTAAATCTATCAATTTTTGTGGGTGACTTATTTTAGGAGGGCACTTCATTTAAATTTCTTAGCCCCGCCCTTCCTACCCTCCTAAGATAAGACCTCCCCCTCTAAAAAAAAAGATACTTGATGCTGCACAGAGGACCACCCAGGGGCGATGAATAATAGGGACGCTTGGCGAAAGATTGTCATGGATATCCGTGCTACAAGCGTGGCACAATGATAATTTCACTAGAAATCATATCTTGGTATCTTTGGTTTAGTTGAAAATCAATTTTTTCATGGTAAAAAAATGGCTCAAGGTGTATTTATTTATGGACCGTAAATAGATAGAAAGATAGACAGATAGATAAACGTTCGCCCACGAGGCGATCCACTTACAAAGATATGATTCGTAGATATGTGAATAAGTATGTTAGGGGTAAAAAAAAAAAAAAAATAAGATAAAGAATGTATGATTGTCTCTCATTTTAAATTGGTTTCTTAAAACTACAAAAGCTTACTTGATTCCCCGGCTTCCTTTTTAATTAAAAATTTAAAACCTCTTTATCAATTCAGTTTTACCTACCTACCTACCTACCTACCCAATCTACCCACCCAACTTGTTTACCTACCTACACTGCGGCCAGCCTGCTGACAAGTTATCTATCTATTTATATCATAGTATTTATTTGTCTGTCCGTTAGTGTTTCAGTTGCTATCATCATCATCATCATCATCATCATCATCATCATCATGTCGCGCTATCAGCGCGGATATCCATGACAATCTCTCTCCATCCGTCCTTATCGCTCATCATTCTCGGGAGGTCCTCTATGCAGCATCCTGTATCCGTACACAGCTGATCAATGTACGTCTTAGCTGGTCGGCCCACACTGGCGTGTCTATGCGCTGGAAGACGTCGCTTATGAGTTCGTCCTTGCTTCTCCAGCAGTGTCCCGCGTGTCTTGTCCGTCTTACTCGGATGGTTTGGGTGATATGTGGCATGTGGATGTAAAGCTGTTTTCTCGTGGGGTGTTGCTTCCACGTCTTGTTCAGGATCACCCGCAGCATTCTTGTGCAGCTCCCATCTAGTTTATTCTCTAGTCGCTTAGTTAGGGTCCAGGTGGTGCAGCCATACAGCAGCACTGATACGACAACGGCCTGGAAAAACTTTCTCTTACTTATCTATTATAAGTTACAGAAACAGTTATATATATATATATATATATATATATATATGTGTGTGTGTACTAGATAAGTATAACTCACTTTACAAATCTGTCTCTCTGTCTATCTGTCTATCTCTCCCCACACACACACATACATATACATATATATATATATATATATATATATATATATATGTGAAAATAAAATGGAAATTAATCCGACAGTATGAATAAGATATAATGAAAAAACAAACGATGTTTACAACTGAAATAGGCTCGTTTGTTTTTTCATTATATCTTATTCATATATATATATTATATATATATATATATGTTGTGTGTGTGTGTGTGTGTGTGTGTGTGTGTGTGTGTGTGTTTGTGTGTGTGTGTACTTGAGAAAAATGGAAGTGAATCCGACAATTATGTTGAAAGATAAATGGAAAGAAAATGTTGTATGGATAAAAATTAGTTTATTAAAATGCCGACACGTGTTTCG
>CM042159.1:92764645-92772145 GCA_023376005.1 Doryteuthis pealeii | reverse complement strand
CTCTGTCTCTCTCTCTGTCTCTCTCCTCTCTCTCTCTCTCTCTCTCTATATATATATATATATATATATGTGTGTGTGTGTGTGTGTGTGTGTGTGTGTGTGTGTGTCTTTTCATCTCTTAAAAAAAATTGAATACCGATCTAGACGAAATGAATAAAACAAAGAATCTTTGGCATAAAATAACCCAGCAAGTGTTGACATGCCCTAAAATCCAACCTACCAACCAACTTTAGATTGTTGCTTAGCCTTACTTATCTTTGTTCTATTTCTTAAGTTGGTTCTGGTATTGAGCTGTCTCTTCTCTCTATCTGTTGAATCTGGGGTCTTGGGTTCGCTTTCTGGTCTTTCTTCTAGTTATTTCTTCTTTGGGTTTTTGGGGTTTTTCATCTTGTGTCGTTGTTAGACTTTTTATCCATTCAAAAACGAACAAAAGACTTTATGTTATTTTTAGACGTCTCTATTTATTTTGATGAACCCAAGTTAAGAACAAATCATGCGTGCAGAAATTGGCATTTGAAGGGGAGACACCATCTTGCGTTCGTCCTGTTCCGTTACCCAGCCAAGACTGACTTTCTAAGACTAAAGCTTTCTCACATTCGGCTCTGGCTAACCAGAGTCGACGGCAGCAGAGGGTTAAGATCTGCCAATCAACGTATACTGTATTTTTTCCATGAAGAAACTCTTATTTTAAATTTTATACTACAATACATAATTCATAGGCAACCCATCAGTAATGTAACAATATCAGCCGAACATCTAAAACCTCATATACGTGTATTTTATATACTACTAGAATAGGCGTCCCCCGGGCTTAAGTATATAAGTTTTATTGTAAGGAAATATACCAAATTAGAAAGACTGACGAAAATAAATAAGAACGCATATAAAAAGATTTCATTTATTTTAACTAGCAAAATAAAAAACGCTCTCTGGGCGACGTAAAATAAATATAGCCTGAGGGGATGAGAGTTGAAAATTTAATATCAGAGAGTTTGTATCATAAGTAAAGTAAAATCATCAAATTCATTAAAAGAGTAAACAATAAAATAAATTTATTAAAGGAGTAAAAAACAAAAAAATTGAAATGGAAACTTAGTTCTGATAACTTTAAATATATATATTGAAATAAACTATATATAGATATATAATACCAGGTATGTATTTATTAAAACTTGTTTTAAAAAACAATGAGGACTGTCTTGAGCGTATTCTATTTATGACGATTTTAGGCAGTGTGAAGTAAGTAGTGACGTAGTTTTTGTTACAGACAAAAACCGGAAGCGAATCTCCATTATTAATAGATTATATTCTAATTGGTTATGATATAAAATCATTCATAGGACTGATTTTAATACAATAATGTTAGAGATCAATAACATCAAGTAATTATTTATTAAACCCGGTTTTGTTAAAACCAGTATGCAATTTAACCATATCATATATTATCTTTATTTCTAAGTGATATATGGGACACATTCCAAGTTTTTTAAACACACTAATACCATGGGCTGTTTTGAGGCAAATCTAACTCTGATTTTCATAGAGACATTGTTAATAAATAAGATTTATTATATTCTATGTATTAATGATTTTGACTATAGATTAATTAAATACAGATTGATAAACTAGCGCAATTCCTGAGGGTATTGTAAGGTAAGCAGTGACGTAGTTTCAGTTGAAGAGAGAGAGAGAGAGATTTTTACACTTCAATATCTTAGGCGAACCATCAATTATGTAACAACATCGGCCGAACATAAAATGACGATCAATGATTTTAAATTGTGTCCGGGATAAAATGACAACCTTTTAATCGCCCGTGAATGATAGAAAATTCATAAAAAATTCGTATGACTAAGGGAAGAAAGAAAAAACAAATCTTTTAAAATATTATAAGCTAGCAGGACCTGTGGATATACCACAGTATGATAATTTAATTATTACAACGTTTGATATCTTTACTTAAGAGCTATTATGAAATTGTTCAATATGTAAAAAGTAAAATAAAAAATGATTTAACTCTCTTACTCTTTTTTTCTTTCGTTCATTCTTTTCATCTTTTCATTATGTTTGATTAAAACGGATTAGCGTTATCGCTTCATTGCGCTCACCCCCCCCTCTCTCTCTCTCTCTCTCTCTCTCCTCTATTTCTTTCTCTCTTTTCTTTATTATATTTTTTCAGTTAAATTCTACTTAACAGACATAAATTCCACCATCGTATGTCACCCCGCTGAATGAGAAAATAAAAATACTAAAAATCAGGAATTAACCGAATTTAATGAAATGTTCAGTATTGATACATTAATGAATAAAAGATATAATGCACAGTTATTTTGTTTAAAAACTTTTACATTTTTTCAGGTCAATTAAATCACGTATGTTTGTGAATCTGTGTTACGCCTCAAAGATACGTGGTTCAAAGTTAACTGACCTAAAAAATGTAAGAGATTTCAAATAGAATAACTGATTCATTATATCTTTTATTCCTTAATATACCAACACTGAAAATTTCATTAAATTCGTTTATTCCTAGATTTTTAGTATGTTTTTCTTTCGGCGGTGTGACATTACGATGGTGGAATTTATGTCCGTTAAGGAGGATTTAACCTTTTTTCTGTTTAGCATGTCCTTTTTATTCCCTTTCTTTCATTACGAGAAACACAGGATTTACATTTGTGAATTTAATCTTGGACGATTTGGATGCTCTCATTTTTTTGCTTTTACGGAATTAGAGTGTTGGTATCAGCCGAACAGCGATGGAGTCTATCCCATTTTTGCTAGCGCTAGACCAAGAAGATTGCTTTTACTCGGGCGGTGCACCACACCTACCATCAGCTCCCCACTTTATGACACGGATAAGATTACCCAATCTGTGCTTCTCATTCGCAGAGTCGTCAGGGACCGTTATCGAATCAGTTGTTGCACACCTCTTTACTTACTTTCTTCTTTCTATTGTTCTTCTGTTCTTTCTCTTCTAGCGTCTGGACTTCGTCTTGGTAGTCGGTCGCACTTAACTCATTTCTTCCTCTAGATCAGTCTTGTTACCAAGACATTCACCAACCACAAAACCGTGTTATTTTCGTAAGCTTTTATTTGCTTAACTAAACATTTCATGTAACTAAACATAGCGCGCGTATCTTCTCTGTCTGACGTCTAAACTGAAACTGAGGACCCAACCAGGTCCCACGTGACTTCACGTATTTCGCGAGCTTTCTGTAATATTCCATGGAAAGTCCCGCCCGTGATATGAAAAGGGCCATCCCTTTAGAAATACAGGGGATTGACAATAATCTTTTGCAACCGCATAGAATATGTAACACAGTAACCTTGCGATTCCTAAGCCCGTGCTCTACCGACTCAGCTAACGAGTATTAATATATTGATATGAATGAAAAGGTTTGAAAGCAATTCATAAGAATATAAAGAGAGTTTTGCTTGAAGCTATCCTTTCAAAAATCCTGGCAATTAAATCTTCTTTTTTTTATCATTGACAACAACGGTGATGACGTTAATTTATTTCTCTTTTCTGCTTCCATATTGAAGGAATGATTATTTAACTCTGCTCTATCAAGAAATGAAAAAGATGTGGACAAGGAACAACTCATCCGCCTGACACTTTTTTTTACCATTCTTCTTGTAACATCTTCTTTATTCTTGCTGTTGATTTTAACTGATAATTTCCTTACACAATTATTTGAATCTAAATGAATCAGACAGGATGAGCTGACAGGCTTCTTACAATTGTGAGCTAGCCAGTCATGCGGGCTGTTATTTAGAGAACTGGCACTGGGAGAACGTATTTCTAGCCGGAGGCATAACTCTGTGACCAGGAAAGAAAGAACAAAAAATCAAGTTTGGTTTTAGAATATACTTACGATAAAGAATATTCTTTGGGTTTGTGTATATTTTGGGACAGTTAAACAGCTATATTCTAAATAACAGAGTTTCGATACTGTAGAGTTTGGTAATAGATAATACCTAATAACATCAGTTTTGTTTGTATAATAAGGTAGGCCGATTTTTCATATTTTTGAAATATCAAATTGTGCGTCGATACGAAAGTAGTGTGTTAGTATACTGAATACTGATACAAAAAATTAGATCTTTTACTTACACCATTGTTTGAGGAAATAGCATCAAAGATCGTTTGCTAAAATTCACAAAAAATCCTTGTTTTTAAAACATTTGGGGACACCTTTTCAATTTGAGTTCTATTCATAATATTTAATTCGTTTCATTTTGATAAAATACAATAACATTTTCTGATTTAGATATTGAAAACGGTATATTTTCTAACCAATTTCTTGGTCAAATGTTGTAAAAACAACGCATAGATAGACAATTTGATATTTTTTTAAAGTGAAAAATTGACCTACCCTATAATGTTATCTCTAACTAGAAGTGGCTACACAGTATCACCTGGGCAGAGGGGGCAAAACCACGCTGGTGTATTAATTTGTTTATTTCTGAGATTCACGAATACTGGACATTTTTAAGTAGAATTTCAATACTATTTTTATGTATATCTTAATTTTTAAATATCATCGAATATAAATTAAATCTTCATAATTTTGGCACTGGAGATACTGAATGCGTATATATATTTACTTGTCTTTAATTGTTTATCTTTCATTGATTCATCCATGCATACATACATTCATACATACATACAAACCGCCTTTTATATGTGTACTAGAAGCGGCTATCCAGCATCGCTTAAATTGAGTGGTTTGTTTACTTTTGAGATTTACAAATACTGGACATTTCAATGCTATTTCTTTGTATACATTTATCTTTAATTATCTATATAAATCAATTCTTCATCAATTTTGCACAAAAATCAAGAACCGGAGATATTGAATGAGTATATATATATTTACATTGTAGTTAATTTTTTTCGTTGTTTCATCCTGTTTGGTTTGGTTTGTTTTGTTTTACGGCATATCAACCTCAGTGGGTCATTTAATGCCGACAAAGTTTTGAAATAAATCAATTCTTAATGCATAATACAATTTTGTTCATAAACTCATGTTTTTCTATTTAACCCATACATGGGACCCTAACAGGTACTACCACTCCGGGTCAGAGTGGACCAGGGAGAAATGGTGATGAAGGGGTACTCAACATTTCCCAAACCTCCAGGACTGGAACCTCCCCATCAGATAGAATTTAACGTCATCCCAGGATATGTAGACCCTCGGCCACTGCCTTCTAGCACCCATATGATAAGAAGGGGTTGGGGCTTTCCATAATGGTAATAGGGTTGGGGCAATCATATAGGTGCTAGGGCTTGACGTGGCCAGCCGATTGATCGGAGGGGGCCTCTCCGACCGCCCGTCTAGCCTAAGAAAAGCCTAAAGTGGAATATTGCAAGTCATGGACTGCTCAGCCACCTGGGTTCTATCCTTAAGCATCACGGGTCACCAATCACGGCCAACAGGTGGCCCCATTGGGGGAGTCTTCCCCCTCTGCAGAGGTGCAGCCGGTGCATTCTAACGCCCCAGCCGACAGGGCGGTGTTTTATCTATCCATCCATCATACATACATACATACATACATACATACATATATTCATGTATAAACACCAGCTGCCCTTTATATATGTACTAGAAACAGCTACCCAGGGTTGCCGGAGTAGAGGGGTGAGGGAATTCCTGGTGTATTGATTTGTTTACATTTGAGCTTTTCAAATGCGGAACATTTCAATGCTATTTCTATGTATTGACAATTTTAAATATCTTCGAATATAAATCAAAAGTTCATGATTTTGGCACAAAAGGCAGGAATTGGAGATATTAATGTATTGGGTCCGTGTTAGCTCAGTCGGTATAGCATTCGGCTAAAAACCACAAGGTTCCTAGTTCGATAATGGCCCTCACCAACTCAGCGAATGAGTAGCACAGGAATCTGTGCGGCAAAGTAAAGAGATGGTAGTAGGTGTAGCACTTCACCTCAGACGCAACAACAATCTCCTTGGTCTAGCGCTAGTGAAAAGGGGATAGACTCCCTCGCTGATTGGCTGATACCGACTTTAGGCCAGCCCGACGACTTTACTTTACTTACTTATATATATTGAGCTTTTATCTAATTGTTATATTTTCGTAGTTTCATCCAGATATACATACATACACACCAGCAAGTAACAGAGTTTCGATACTGTAGAATTTGGTAAAAAATAATGCCTAATAACATCCGTTTTGGTTATATAATGTTCCTTTATCTCTAATAATAAATACGAATGTCAGAGTGTCGGTGTTTTATATTTTTCAACGTTGCTCCTATAGGCTGTAGCTCAACATATCATACCAACATATTCATACAATGAATACAACAAAACGTCTTCGGCATAAGATAAGCCAAAAGGGTTGACATGCCGTAAAATCTACCCAACCAACCAACCAACCAACCAACCAACCAACCAACCAAACAGTTAATACTCTAACAGGATCAGCAAAAAGTAAAAATATTTCTCGGGATTTTTTAGATGAGGCTTGATAATAAGTATTATTTGGATTATTCGGACTATTGTCCTCATCTTCATTGTTATCTGTACAACGTTTCGGCCGATGTTTCCTCCAGCCTTCTTCAGGTATCATTAATGAAGGATTAGGTTCAAAGTTCTTTGATGGCTCCCGATTACGACAAGAAACACCTAAAGATGGCTGGGGGCACATAGACCGAAATGTTGTACAGATAACAATGAAGATGAGGACAATAGTCCGAATAATGCAAATAATACTAAGTAATAATATGTTTGACTAAAACCCATATATTTTTCAAGTATAGCCTAATTATCCGTGTAATCTATGAAATAATTATATATATATATATTATATATATAATATATATATATATATATAGCAGTGTGTGTGTATGTATATCATGAGGAAAGTAAGAAAATTAAACAATTAATGACAAAGTAAACATATATATATATATATATATATAATTATATATATATATATATACCTACTAGGGTAGAGGCGTGTAGTATCATTGACAAGGGTAATTTCGCAGGGATTGTTCGCTATGTACCGGCGGCCGAACGGATATGGTCTCTGACTATGTGTGTGAAGTCCCGGTTTCGATTCCTGTCGGAGGGGAGTCGTTAGTATACATCGCTGAAGAGACTTAATAAAGTCGAAACAGTCTGTACGGTGTTCTGCATAGCGAGCCATCCTTTGCCGGGATTCACTTGTCAAGATTATTTTCTATAATTATCGAATTTTATGCGATACATGCATTATAATTGCCTTCAAGCAAAATATAAATAATAATTTATTCAACAATGCTTCTATAAAAAAACAAACATCCAAAAATCTTATACATATATATATATATATATATATATATATATTCACTATCACCAGACCTTGTTTTTAACCAAAATAATGAAGATGTGATTTATATTCGTGAAGATAATTAAAAAATTAAATTTAAATCATAACAGCATAGAATTTATTTCGCCTTTTATATTCTAAATAGACGTTAATTTTTCTTTTG
>CM042159.1:92729645-92759645 GCA_023376005.1 Doryteuthis pealeii | reverse complement strand
CTTCTAACCTAATACTTCTCCTCTTTTTCTGTTCTCTCTGTCTACCCTCTCTACAAAACTCTTCCCTTTCCCCTCCTTTCTTACAATCACTCTTTCTTATATATCCCCCTCTCTTTATCTTCTAACCTAATACTTCTCTTCTTTTCTTTCTGTTCCTCTGTCTACCCTCTCTACAAAACTCTTTCCCTTTCCCCCTCCTTTCGTACAATCACTTTTTATATATCCCCTCTCTTTATCTTCTAACCTAATACTTCTCCTCTTTTCTTTCTGTTCTCTCTGTCTACCCTCTCTACAAAACTCTTTCCATTTCCCCCTCCTTTTCGTACAAATCACTTTTTATTATATCCCCCTCTCTTTATCTTATAAACCTAATACTTCTCTTCTCTTTCTGTTTTCTCTATCTTCCCTCTCTCAAAACCTTCACTTTCCCCCCTCCTTTCATACACCCACCCTCTCTTTTATAACTATTCACTCTCCCCCTTTATTCTCTCAACGCCCCGGTCTGTGTCTAATGCAGTTTGATATTTATTCTCATGTCCTCCGATTTAATAATGACGAAGCTAATTTAATTGTGTGTCGTTCTCCATTTGTTATTCCCGACACTTTATTCTTATTTTATATTTCTTTTATTAATCGTTTTCTTTTTATTCATCCTCCATCTTTATTAGTAGTAGTAGTAGAAGTAGCAGTATTATTAATCTTATTATATTGGAATATTTCCCCTATTACTCGCGGTTTGTTTTATTACTTTCTGCTTGTGTCATATTTTATCAAGTAGTTATTGACTATGATTTGATGAATTTTTATGTTCTAAATACATCGCCACCTCCTCCAACGCCATCTTTCTCTCTCACAGCACACAACGAAATATTCATTTTAAATCATGTATTTAATTTATGATTAAATGTATTCTTTTATTTCCATTTCTTTTCCTTCATTTATTTTTATGCGCCAATAAAGAAATATTAACTTAATAGCAGATTGGAAGAATGCCAGGCGTATTTCGTCTCATTTCGTTTCGTTCCGTCTCGTATTCCATGTTTCATGTTACTTTGTTTCCAGTCTCGTTTTTCTATGCCTCCGGGAACCATTTTCAATGTTTTTTGATATTAATGGAAGAGCTCTCAATGCCATTTATGTATTGTTTTTTTTTTGTTTGTTTTTTTGTCTTTTCTCGCTTGTCTTTACCAGTCCTTTTTTTTTGTCCGTTTGTTTTTGTTTGTTTATTTTTATAGAATTATCTTTGTTTAATTCGGGCTAAATTTTGACTGATTTTAGATAATTTTGGTGCAGATAAGTCATTCGATTAATGCAGTTTTTTCTTCTTCTATTTGTTTTTTATCTTTTTTATTTTTTGATAATTTCATATTCCAAAAGCGAAGTTTTAGTGAAAATTAATACTCTTTATTCGTTACCACTTTTATCCCGATTAAATCCATCGTAAAATACACGAGATTTTCCTTATAAATTATAAGATTTCTTGATCGTAAAAAAGCACACCCATTACTATTGAATATAGTGAGTTCGATCCTTGCTCGATACCCTTTGAAAATACTGTATATTAATCCGGCCTTGTGAGGAGTTAGGAAAATGCTGACATACATACACATTGACTGTCAACTCGTGCAGGAGTAAGATAATTTCCTTTTCTTTATCTTTTTTCTATTTTTCTTTCATACTTGAGTGCCAGTAGCATTAGGCACTGTATCCTTGTGTTTTCACAGATGACTCACCAGGCCAGTACTCTTCTACATAAATTATATGTTAGAACTTCCCACCTTTGGATGTTGCTAGACTGAAAATCACCCTTTCTACTAGTTTGCTTCAATGCATACATGAATGCATACAGGAGTAACATTGGGAATTAAATCCGACAGTATATAGAAAATAGAAAAATACGAAGTATTTCAAAAGATGGGTTTTATTCTTGATGGTGAAGTCGACGTTATAAGGTTTGGGTTTTTGTAATCTTCATCTGGACTCAATGTTGTGTGTTGATGGTGGATGACTTCCGAAAAATGCGAGAATTGCTGGTTGTATATGAAGAAAGGACAATAAACAGTTGTTATATAGCCAGATTTGTTTTATATGTACTTAATATGCATCCGGTCTTCTCGGCACCAAATAAACGTATGTTATATACCCTCGTTGGGTATATACTTCGAGAGAGCTCTAGTGTGATAGAGGGGCATTAGAGAGAGACAGACAGAGTTATGTGTGTTGTAGCTTACTTGTTTCTTAGTTCTTTCTATTTTCTTTGTCTAGTGGTTGTTTCATCTTCTTTCTTTTAGCCGGTCGTGTTGAGTAGTCTCTTCTTGTCTTCTTACTAAGTTCTTGCTTGGTTGCTGTCTCTAACTAAGGGATTCTTTTTAAGTCATGCATTAATTAACTACAAGACTTTGATTTCTTTGATCAAAGATTTTATAACTGCCCATCCTTATTCACTGCGTGATTGAGTCAACCTCAGCAGAACATATCTGTTCTGCTTCATCTCTGGTTGAAAACTGATTACCTGACAAGCTAAAACACGTAACGTGCGAGATTCCTACCTTTAGGGTGAAGATTCCAATGGTCTGGTATTTTTCTATCCCCTGAACTGAAAATAATGGCCCCTTAGAATTGTCAAAAAACCCGCCATCAGACAATTATGCAACACAGTGTTGGCCTAGCGGAGGTGTGGAGATATTCAAGAAGTGGTGAAAGACGTGCAGCATCAGTGGGTATATGGATATGGAACAAGAAATATCAAAGGTGACAGAATTTAGTATAACTGAACTATAATGAGATGGATTTCCGGTAGGATTTATGTCATACCTATTGGATTTTGAATATAGAAAGTAAAGGTTGAAAAATCGCGTACCTTAACAGAAAGGGAAGAAAAAGTGAAGTTGAATATGAGGGAATATTTTATATATCATCATCATCATGTCGCGCATGCAGCACGGTTATCCATGACAATCTCTCGCCAACCCTCCCTATCATTTATTACACCTGGGAGCTCCTCTCCGGAGCAGCCAGCATCTTCACATGACTGGTCAATGTAGGTCCTTGCTGGGCGCCCCACACTTGCATATCCATGTGTTAGCTTCCACAGGAGAACGTCGCTTATGAGTTCATCCTTGCTTCTCCAGCAGTGTCCTGCATGCCTTGTCCGTTTCACCCGGATAGTTTGTGAGATGTGGGGCAAGTGACCGTACAGCTGTTTCCTTGTGGGGTGCTGTTTCCACGACTTATTCAAGACTGCACGCAACATTCTTGTGCAGCTCCCATCTAGCTTATTCTCAAGATGTTTTGTTAGGGTCCAGGTGGTGTAGCCATACAGCAGCACTGACACAACCACAGCCTGGAAGAACTGTCGCTTCAGCTTGCCAGGGAGATCGGACTTCCATATGACTGATAATTTGTTTGTGGCCGACCATGCCTTTGCTATCCGTGTATCAACATCGCTAGACAGTAAATGAGGATGATTGTGGAAATATGGCCGGAGTGTATAAAAAACTCAAGAAAGAGAGAGTCGAGACCGTTTTTTGATCAAAGGCGAACCGAACACAGAAACAGGACGAATTTAGATTGAGAGATAAAGAGAGAGAAGCTTTCAGAGAGTGAAAGAAAGACAATACCGTTTAAGAGAAAATTATTTTAGTTTAAGACAAAACCGTTTAAGGAAAATTATTTTAGTTTAAGACAACTCGTACATACGTGCATACGTAGCATCCTGTCGTTGTGTAGTTGTTAGCGAGAATTACTACTGAATATTAAGTCCAATCCTTGCTGGATGCTCCATTTAAAAGACCGTGAAAATACCTTGTGTTAATCACGCCTGTTTTATGTCTCGGCTCTCTTTTTCTTTAGTGTTTTATACATGTTGTCACTCTGTTTAAGCTTCCAAAAACCTCCTCATTTCCAGTCTAATCTTATTATAATGGAGATTGTGTGTTTTTCTGTCTGTAACCGAAACTTTATTACTAATCGAGTCACAATTAACATAGTTATTTACATCACATTCTTCATGATTTTATTTATATTTAAACCTCAATTATTAATAAAATTGCTTCACCTTTTTATTAGTGTTGTCCATATCTACATACAAATAACATGCAATTGTATTTATATATACAAAAAATAGCGGTTTACAGTATGAACGGGAAGGCTAATTTGCATATTGATATTAAAAATGTGATTTTATTAAATATGTGCTTAGTATTTTGATTTTGTTTGGTTTTTATTTTAATGAATATAAGCAAAAATCTCTCCAATGAATCTTAAATGAAATCATTAACAAGAAAAATAACTGTCATTTTATTCTTTATTTCCTAATTTAACTAAATAGTTAAATAAGTAAAATTCAGCAATGAAAGACGGCAGTGATTGAAGAGTAAGTTTAATTTCTATTTTTCTATTATAACACCACTCTGTTTCAAATCTTTTTATCTGCATTCTTATTAGACTTTCTAATTTAATACGATATTTCATTACATTAAAACTTAAATACTTGCACCCGGAGGGTGCATATATTTGCTAGTACATATAAAATATTCACTCACGTTCGACTTTACTTTTTCCTCTCTTCCTTCCGGTGTAGAGATATTTAAAACTAGTAAAATATGCTCGTTTATATCCGTTATATTATGGAGAGAGAAGAGTGGAAACGGGAAGTGGAGGGGTTCTTATCTCTTCTTTGTCTTCTTCTGGGCTAATTTTCTTTCTTCTGGTCTGGCTATCTGCTCATTTCTTTGTTAAAATAATTAAACAAGACTTAATTGTTTTTCATATTTTTTATTTAAAATAACAATCCACAGCCGAAAAGGATTTCTAACCGCGCGGTAGAAAGTCGGCATCGCAGGAGCAAAGAACCCTTACGTCTGCTCCTTCGGACAAACGGCCGAAATCTTCATAACTTAATTTTCGGTTCTCACGCCTCCCCATTGACGGAAGTCAGGGTGAGTGGGTCAAGTAAAGGTCATTACCTGTCAATAACATAACCCACTCCGATTTTGAATTTTCAATGAACTTCAATTCAAAATCTAACTACACTTATAAACATAATTCGTAGGCTACCCACGAATAATATAACAATAATATTGGAACTACATAATACAGACGGACGCCAATTGAGGTTTAGAACTAGAAGCATTATAAAATAATCTTGTAAATATTAATACTTCTGCCCAAAAAAGGTTGGAGATCGACATTAAAGTTGTTGGGGTGGCCTAAAGTCGGCATCAGCCAATCAGCGAAGGAGTATATCCCTTTTTCACTAGCTCTCGACGAAGGAGATTGTTTTGTAGCGTCTGAGTTGGAGCGGCACACCTACCATCAGCTTCTTACTTTACCGCATAGATCCCTGTGCTACTCATACGCTGAGTTCGCGAGGGCCGGTATCGAACTAGGAATCTTGTGATTTCTAGCCGACCACTCTACCGACTGATCTAAAAGGGAGATAATTCATTCGCAATTGGGAAGCAAACTAAAATAAGTGACGATTATTCTTGTTTAGGCCAGAATTATTGGAATAGACATTTCGGGGAAAGATTTCATAATTTGCTTTTCATAAAGTTTTGTGATGTTTTAGCTTGTCGGCGTATGCGTAGGATACGACGTAGGCAACTTATATATATATATATATATATATATATTGATAGATAGATAGATAGATAAATAAATCTGATCAAATAAACTGACAGATAGACATATATATATTATATATATATATATATATATATATATATCTTATTATAATGGAGATTGTGTGTTTTTCTGTCTGTAACCGAAACTATATCACTACTCAAGTCACAGTTCCGTTAGTTATTAACATTACATTCTCAATGATTTTATTTCTATTTAAACCTCAATTATTAATAAAATTGTTTTACATTATTAATACTGTTAAGCATATCTACATACTAATAACATGCAATTATATTTATATATACAACAAAATAGCGGTTTACAGTGTGAACGGGAAAGCTAATTTGCATATTGATATTAAAAATGTGATTTTAATAAATATGTGATTAGTATTATTGATTTCTAACTGTTTGGTTTTATTTTAATGAATATAAGCAAAAATCTCTTCAATGAATCTTAAATGAAATCCATTAACAAGATAAAATAACTGTCATTTTATTATTTACTTCCTCTTTTAACTAAATACTTAATTAGAAAAATAACAATGAAAGACGAAGTGATGGAAGAGTAAGTTTCAGTTGTTCTATTTTTCGATTATACTCCCTCTGTTTCAAAACTTTTTATCTGCATTCTTATTTAGTTTCATTAGCCTTTCTAATTTAATACAATTTTTATTACATTAAAACTTAAATACTTGCGCCCGGAGGGTGCATATATTTTGCTAGTATATATAAAGTAAAAGTCGTCAGTGCGGCCTAATGTCGGTATCAGCCAATCAGCGAGGGAGTCTATCCCCTTTTCACTAGCGGAAAGATTTCATAATTTGCTGTTCATGGAGTTTTGTGGTGTTGGCGCGAATGGATGATTGACACGGTAGGTGTCTGGGGGGGGGGAGAAGCACCATTCTGACGACGATTTGACGAGACAAAGGGAATCCTATGATGAAGTATTAAATATTAACTTTATCCCAGTTATGCTAGGTGAGGGGTGGGGGTAAATCCAACCAGCAACGTCGCCGGTGTTAACTGTGAAAAACATCCTGTTGACTGGAAACCCGGCCAGAAAGAAAAGCCCCCCAAAGAGTGTCATTTTTTTCTTTTCTTTTCTTTTTTCTATGGATTTTTTAAATCAACTCTTCTTCTTCTTCTTCTTCTTCTTCTTCTTCTTCTTCTTCTTCTTATTATTATTATTATTATTATTATTATTATTATTATTATTATTTTTTCTTTTTTTAGTTTTCCCATCAGCATTAGCTGATCGACTTTCACTGGAGTCTGAGTGACAGCAAGTCTCCTCAGGTCTCCAGGACTCTTCTGGGTATTCTGGCAGATTGCAGCAGTGCAGTGTTCTGTGTGGTCTCAATCTTTCCTCTGATGTCCAAATTTTCCAATCACTTTGGGACCGTTCCAAGTGCACCAACTACAATTCGTATCACTTTCACTTTCATATTCCATAACTTTTTCAGTTCTCTGGCAAGGTCCAGGTATTTGTCCATTTTTTAATTTTCCTTTAGCTTTACCCTGTGATCTGCTGGCACTGCAAAATCCACCAGTTGACAAGTTTTTTCTTTTTTGTTTATCAACACTAGGTCTGGTCTTCTTGCTGGGATAAGGTGATCCGTTTTTATTTCAAAGTCCCAGAGAATTTTATGCGTTTCGTTCTCAAGAACAGATTCTGGTTTATGCATATACCATTTTGTTGTATGGTCAAAAATTAATTTTGTGCATAATTCCCAGTGAATCACCTTCCCAACCCAGTCCTGTCTAGTTTTGTACTCCCGTTGTGCTAGTTTGCTACATTCGCATAGTACATGGTATACAGTCTCATCTCTATCACCACATAGTCTACATTTACTATTTTGTTGGGTCTTCTTTTTCTTCTTCTTCTTCTTCTTCTTCTTCTTATTATTATTATTATTATTATTATTATTATTATTATTATTATTATTATTATTTGTAAATCCTGGGCGTGTCATCATGGTGTAATGGTTAGCAAGCCAGTCTCACAGGTCCATTACTACTGAATGGCAACTATGATCCTCACTGGATGCCCTATACTCATGACCTTATGTCACACCCTAACCGCAGTGAACAGCTTTGAAAAACACCTACCTATCTGTGTATATTACAATACAGACAGTAATAAAACTGTTCGTTTTGACAACGTTGGGTCACCTTACTTGCGTGTGTAAAGGGAACCGAAGTGCATTGACATCGTTCTTGTTTTAAGCAATTATCTTTATTATCCAACCGCTAATCTTGCAATTAACGTGATAAGCAAAAATAGAAGTCAGCCGTTCGCTTTGTGAACACGAAATATAAAACATATGTTTGTATTAGACAGATAACAAGACAAAGCGCCAAGTAAGAGTTTTTTTTTATCACAGAAACCATATGAATTCAATTTTATGAATGGCTTAGCTAAACACAAGAAAAATCTATATCTAGATACAAACCCTTTTTTTTTCTTTCTTTATTTTTTACTTAGAACTACAGTATTCTGTTTATAAAGTGGCATAAGGCCAACTTAAAAGAGCCCTAGAAAGACTAATTTCTTCCCTTTATTATTATATCTCCAGCTATGGGTTAAATAGTAGGGCAGACTGGGCCCTTCAGCCTTGGGTAGGTAACCAGTCTTGGAGAGGGATAACTCTGAATTCAAAATTCCCTCCAGCTATGGGTTAAATAATAGGGCAGACTGGGCCCTTTAGCCTTGGGTCGGTAACCAGTCTAGGAGAGGGATAACTCTGAATTCAAAATTCCTGAGGTCGGTCGTTGATTGGGTTTGTGGCAACCCTTGATGCACCAATTCTTTCTTATCGACTGTGCCAAAAGGTGTGGATGGTCCAACACAAGCCTTCACCACTATAAACAAATCACTGTGTGGGTGTTCATTGTGTGTATAAACCCTCATGCGTCGAAAATCGACGAGAGAGTTCATAATTATTATATACACAAGGTATAGATACAAATTTCACTTTTTTTCTTTCTTTTTTTACTTAAAACTACAAATTTCTGTTTACAAAGTTGTAGCATAAGGCCAACCTAATGGAGCCCCAGAAAGACTAATGTCCTCACCATTATTATTATATGCACAACGTTTCGGCCGATGTGCTCTCTTCAGGTGTTTCTTATCGAAATCGGGAACCTGATCTAAAAGAAACATTAATTAATTCAAATTTATTTAGCCCATTAATTGGACCCTAATCATATGAAATCAATTTTATGAATGGCTTAGCTAAACACAAGAAAAATCTTTTTTTTTCTTCATTTTTTACTTAGAACTTCTGACTTCTATTTAAAAGCTGTGGCACAAGGCCAACTTAATGGAGCCCAGGAAGACTAATGTCATCACCTTTATTATTATATACACAACGTTTCGGCCGATGTACCCTCTTCAGATGTTTCTTGTCAACTCGGGAAAAATTCTCGGGAACATCAGCTAAAAAATTCAGACCAATATGTCAACCCTTATTGGGTTATTTTATGCCGAATAGTTGGCAAAAGACCAACGTAAAGCAGCCCCTGGAGGATTGGTTGGTTGATTGATTGATTTTACGGCATGTCGACCCTTGTTGGATTATTTTATGCCGAATATTTTTTATTGATTATTGATGGGTATACAATGTTTTAATTTATTTTTTAATCTATTTAACCATTTGAATTCAATTTTATGATTGGCTTAGCTAAACACAAGAAAAATCCATATCTAGATACAAACATCTTTTTTTCTTTCTTTTTTTACTTAGAACGTCTAACTTCTATTTAAAAGTTGTGGCACAAGGCCAACTTAATAGAGCCCCAGGAAGACTAATTTCTTCACCTTTATTATTATATACACAATGTTTCGGCCGATGTCCCCTCCTCATGTGTTTCTTATCGAACTCGGGAACCCTCTCGGAAACATCATCTAAAAAAACATAAATTAATTCAAATATTTGGGACCCTAATTATACAAATTCAATTTTATGAATGGCTTAGCTAAACACAAGAAAAATCTATATCTAGATACAAATTTCTCTTTTTTTAATCTTTTTTTTCCTTTTTTTTTTACCTTTTTTTTACATTGTTTACAATGTTGTGGCATAAGGCCAACCTAATGGAGCCCCAGGAAGACTAAAGTCTTCACATTTATTATTATATACACAACGTTTCTTTATCATTCATTGTCTCTGGGAGGTCCTCTGCGCAGCATCCAGTATCCTTGCAAAGCTGGCCAATGTAGATCCTTGCTGGGCGGACCACACTAGCATTTCTATGTATTGGCTTCAACTGATGAAAATCGCTTATGAGTTCGTCCTTGCTTCTCCAGCAGTGTCCAGTATTTTCAGCTTCCACAGGTGAACATCGCTTATGAGTTCGTCCTTGCTTCTCCAGCAGTGTCCAGTATTTTCAGCTTCCACAGGTGAACAACGCTTATGAGTTCGTCCTTGCTTCTCCAGCAGTGTCCAGTATTTTCAGTAGAGATGGAGGTTTAATTCTAACTCCATTAATGTAGAATAGTAAGTAAGTAAAGTCGTCGGGGCGGCCTAAAGTCATTATCAGCCAATCAGCGAGGGAGTCTATCCCCTTTTCACTAGCGCTAGACCAAGGAGATTGTTTTTGGCGTCTCAGGTGGAGCGCCACACCTACCATCAGCTCCTTACTTTACCGCACAGATCCCTGTGCTACTCATACGCTGAGTTGACGAGGACCGGTATCGAACTAGAAACCTTGTGGTTTCTAGCCGAACCCCTTTTTTTTTTTCTTTTCGTTTCTCTTTTTTTTCTAATTTTTACTCGTTCATTATCCACTAATTAATACTTTCTTCTTCGTCTTTTTCATTTCTCTCTCTTCTGATCCCCTTTTTCTCCCCCTCTATCTCTCCCTCCCCTCTCTATCTCTCCCTCCTCTCTCTCTCTCTCTCTCTCTCTCTCTCGCTCGCTCGCTCTATCTATCTATCTGTCGTACACATTATTTCTTTTCCTTCTTTATTACTTCTTCCTCCTTTTTTACTCTTCCTTATATTCTAATTACATTCTGAGTGTGTGTGTGTTTGTTTGTGTGAGTGTGTGTGTATGTGTGTGTGTGTGAGTGTGAGTGTGTGAATGTGTGTGAGTGTGAGTGTGTGTGTATGTGTGTATGTGAGTGTGTGTATGTGTGTGTGTGTGAGTGAGTGTGTGTGTATGTGTGTGTGTGAGTGTTTTTTGTGTGTGCGTGTGTATGAGTGTGAGTGTGTGAATGTGTGTGAGTGTGTGAGTGTGTGAATGTGTGTATGTGTGTGTGTGTTGTGGTGTGTGTGTGTGTGTGAGTGAGTGTGTGTGTGTATGTGTGTGTGTGTGATACTTCTTATTCTGTGCTCTTTTCCCTTCTTCTTTTTCATCATTTTTACTCTTTCTTACCCTCTCATTACACTTCTCTACCTCTCCCTCTCTCCCTCCACTCTCTCCCTCCCTCTCTCTCCTCTTTCACTACTTAATCGATATCTTCTCTCCTTTACTTTCTCATTTCTTCTATGTCTCTTTAATTCCCTCTCCCACTTCCCTCTCTTCTCTCTCTCTCTCTCTCTCTTCTCTCTCTCTCTCAACCACCGTCCCCCCTCATCACTACTTATTCTTTTTCTTTTACTTTCTTTCTTTTCTTCTTCTTCTTCTTCTTCTTCTTCTTCTTCTTCTTCTTCTTCTTCTTCTTCTTCTCTCTTCTCTCTTACTCTCTTACTCTCTCACTGTCACTTTCTTTCCCTCTAAATCACACACACACACACACACTCTTCTCTCTCTTTATTTCGCTCTCTTTATTCTCTCTCTCTCTCTCTCTCTCTCTCTCTTTCTTTCTTTCTATCCACTTCTCTGTCTCTGTCTCTGTCTCCTCCCCCCTCTTCACTACTTATTTCTTCTTTTTACCTTTAATTACCCTCTGATTATTTTTTTCACATACCCATACACCCACCCACCCACGCAAACACAATACACTCCCTATTCGGCGTCCTCATCTCTTTCTATCTATATCTATCTATCTCTCCACTACTCTCTCTCCCCCCCCTCTCTCTCTCTCTAACCTACACATTCAAAAACCCCTACAGAACTTTCAAAATAAATAGAAATCTTGACTGCACCTCAAAAAATGTAGTTTACATAATAGAATGCACAAACTGCGAGAAAATATACATTGGATGCACATTATCACTGAACAAAAGAATCTCACTACACAAAAGCAACATTAGATTAGCTAACAATAGAAACCTATACGTATCGAAACATATCCACGAATGTAATCAAGGAAAATTTAAAGTGATGCCGATATATCAAACTGATGACTATACTCTACTCCTAATTAAAGAAAAACATTTCATTGATAAATACAAACCCGAATTAAATCGGATTTAACCACACACACACAATAACACTACTCCATAAGCAAATATGATCTACTAAATAGAATCCACAACCTATGTGTATGTGTAAAACACATATGTAGGAACACAAATAAGCACCCAAAACACACAAACTGAACCTAACCAAGCAAATACATATACACAACAATAAAAACAACTTTACTACACAAACATGTAAACCACAAAACAAAATATACAAATTATATATTAAATATAGAACAGTCCAAGATACATACATACATATATTACATACATAGGAACAGACTGGGGTAGATAGATAGATAGATAAAAATGAAGAGAATAAGATAGATAGATATGTACAGAATAAGATAGATAGATAGACATATGGATAGACAAATATGAAAAAACAGAGATAGATAGATATAAACACATTGAAATAGATAGATAGATTCATAGATCCATATATAGATAGATATGAACAAACACAGAGGGATATATAGATAAATAGATTGATAAATATGAACAGACTGAGATAGATAGATAGATAGATAGATAGATAGATAGATAGATAGATAGACAGACATAAACACACTGAAATAGATAGACAGATAGATTGCTATATTATTAAAAAAAATTTTTTTTTAAATGGGATAGATAGATGCTCACAGACATACTGGGATATATGCATGTGTGTATGTGTATATGTATATGTGGGTGTATGTGTGTGTGTATGTATGTATATATATATATATATATATATATATATATATATGTATATGTATGTATGTGTGCATGTATATGTA
Organism: Doryteuthis pealeii; assembly: GCA_023376005.1. Classification (NCBI taxonomy): domain Eukaryota; kingdom Metazoa; phylum Mollusca; class Cephalopoda; order Myopsida; family Loliginidae; genus Doryteuthis; species Doryteuthis pealeii. The sequence goes on along the minus strand of CM042159.1, from coordinate 92,746,881 downwards.
TATATATAGGGAGATAGATAGATAGATAGTTATCAACTTACTAAAACAGATAGATAGATAGATAGATAGATGGATAGATATCAGTTGAATGAAATAGATAGATGTGAACAGACTGAAATAGATAGATAGATATAAATAGACTGAGATAGATGGATAGATAGATAGTTATAAACAAAGTAAGATAGATAGATAGATAAATTGATAGAAAGATAGTTATGAATAGACTTAAATTTAATTCTTAATTCAAAATTAAACTCTTAAGTATGTATATATATGTACACATATACACACCGAATACAACCATATACATACGCACACACACACACACACACACACACACACACACAAAGTAAACATAGGCACATATACGTAGGCACACACATACACACACCCAAAAAGTATCAATTTAAGTAGAGAAACATAGAATGTCTTCAGAACAAAAAACAAATTACAAACACACACACACCTGATATATCAAATGAACATCTGATGAACTTTATCAAGACAACCCAAATAAAAAAGTAATAAAAATAAAAAAAGTTATAAAAAAAGCTATAAAAATTCAGCTAATGACTTTATTGGTAAACCACCCAAAAAACAAAAACACCTGTTTAAAAGACTAATGTTAAAAATGAAATTCCATTCCACTCCCATAAAAAGAGAAAGAGGGTGAAATACCCATGTGTATGTTTATATATACACATGCATGTAAGAATTCATTTTCATATTATCAATCAAAGCCTGAAGAAGATACCAGAAGATCTGAAACACGTGTTGCACATGTAAAACAAAAAGAATTAAAAAAAAAAATTTCTGAGAACAAAATACATTTTGCGGACCTTCCTTTTTTATAAAATATTGAATTTTCTCCCGTTGGAGAACAACATTTATATATATATATATATCCTATTATAATGGAGATTGTGTGTTTTTCTGTCTGTAACCGAAACTATATTCTTACTCAAGTCACAATTCTCTTAGTTATTGACATCACATTCTCCATGATTTTATTTTTATCTAAACCTTAATTATTAATAAAATTGTATTACATTATTAATACTGTTAACTATGTCTACATACTGACAACATGCAATTGTATTTATATATACAACAAAATAGCGGTTTACAGTGTGAACGGGAAGGCTAATTTGCATATTAATATTAAAAAATCGAATTTAATAAATATGTGCTTAGTATTATTGATTTCTAACTGTTTGGTTTTATTTTAATGAATATAAGCAAAAATCTCTTCAATGAATCTTAAATGAAATCCATTAAGAAGAAAAAATAACTGTCATTTTATTCTTTACTTCCTCTTATAACTAAATACTTAAATTAGAAAAAATAACAATGAAAGACAAGAGTGATGGAAGAGTAAGTTTCAGTTATTCTATTTTTTATTATATTCCCTCTGTTTCAAATCTTTTTATCTGTATTCTTATTTAGTTTCATTAGCCTTTCTAATTTAATACAATATTTTATTACATTAAAACTTAAATACTTGCACCCGGAGGGTGCATATATTTGCTAGTATATATATATATATCTTCACATTTCTTCACTTCTCTCTCCTCTTCTATTCTCTCTCCTCTGCTCATTTATCTTACTAACTCTCTCCTTATTCTTCTCACACACAAACACACACCCACGCACACGCACACAACACACTCCTATTTGGCGTCTTATCTCTCTCTCTCTCTCTCTCTCTCTCTCTCTCTCTCTCTCTCTCTCTGTGTGTGTGTAACACACACATACACACATACACACATACGGAAACACACCTTATTCGGCATCCTCTCTGTCCTTTCTCCTTTGGTTTCTCTCCTCCCCCTCTCACTCTCTTTCTCTCTCTCTCTCTGTCTCTATCTCTCTCTCTCTCTCTCTCACACACACACACACACACCAACACATATACGGAAACACACCTTATTCGGCATCCTTTCTTTCCTCTCTCCTTTGCTTTCTCTCCTCTCACCCTCTCTCTCTCTCTCTTCTTTCTTTCTCTCTCTCTCTCTCTCTCACACACACACACACACATAAACACACACACATAGAAACACTCATTCGGCATCATCTTTTCTCTCTCTCACTCTCTCTCTCTCTCTCTCTCTATCTATCTATCTATCTATCTCACACACATACACACACTCACACACAAACACACATACGGAAACACACCTTATTCGTCATCCTTTCTTTCCTCTCTCCTTTGCTTTCTCTCCTCTAACGCTCTCTCTCTTTCTATCTCTCTCTCTCTCTCTCTCTCTCTCTCTCTTTCTCCTCTCTCCTCTCTCCTCTCTGTTCTGTCCTTCTCACCAATCCTCCCCCCCCCTCGCAACAACCAGTTTTCAAGCGACTGTTAATCCTAATGACCGACAGTCTCATTACGAAAACTGCCATGTCGACTGTTGTCGGACCATCCTATTCTTGGAAATAAAACGAGATCAACGGTTTAGCGGGGGGAGGGGAAGGGGAGGGGAAGGGGAAAGGAGCGGATGGGGGAAGGGGCAGGGGGCAGGGGAGAGACACATGGTTCGTTTCATCAGCGTAAATTGGTTTGCCAACGACTCGATGTGCCTATTTCAGTATGAGATAGTGTAATTGTATTTGCTGTAGGATTCTGTTGACGTTTCATTAATTCAGACTATATAAATAAGAATTGTCATTAGTATCTCATTGTAGCGCATGCGCGTCGGCCTTCTCTGACGCACCCCTCCACATCACTTCCTCCTTCCTTGATGTTGCTGGGGAAGTTGTCGCAGTGTGCATGGGTACGGCGCGGGAGAGGAGGAGATAGAATGATTAAATAAGGAATGATATGGTTAGCCAATGCACTTACAAGGTTTTAAAATAGCCGGGCTTTGTGTCGCTAAGGATTCGACAGTTTGCATATTCACCAATATATATATATATATATATATATATATATATATATATATATATATATTGGTTATTAGGTAGATAGGTAGATAGAATATCAGGGGGCTATATATATTTGTCTTAAGATCGGATAGGCAATAATCTCTTATTAACCAGGCGACGTTGACTCCTTGTCTACACTCCCTTGACTTTTGGGAAAGATAAGATCGACCTCATCTGCCTGGTAGGGGTTAAACTACTGTCACTAATGTTCTTCTACAATAATGACTTTGGCATTAAATAGCCCACGAAGTTTGATAGGCCATTAAACAATGAAACCAAGCAAAAAATGCTGGAAAAGCATCAGACGTCAATCATGGAGGGAGCAAAATACACACACACACACACACACACACACAACACACACACATATATATATATATATATATATATATATATATAATATATATATATAGTATCCAATTGCCGCTTAAACTTTTCCGTCGCAGTGACATCAGTAAATAATCCAAACGTGCTCAATATATTAAAAACATAGAGCAATAATAATAATAATAATAATAATAATAATAATAATAATAATAATAATAATAATAATTTGCTAAGGAATTACATCGACTTAATTAAACGTAGGGTAGGGTTCTGATGAAATCATTATGATTGAAATCGTGGTAGACTCTTAATTTTACCTCTAGGATTATTATTTATATTATTATGTATATATATATATATATATATGAATGAATGAAGCTTGAAGGAAATATATATATCTTATTATAATGGAGATTGTGTGTTTTTCTGTCTGTAACCGAAACTATATTCCTACTCAAGTCACAATTCTCTTAGTAATTGACATCACATTCTCCATGATTTTATTTTTCTCTAAACCTCAATTATTAATAAAATTGTCTTACATTATTAATACTGTTAACTATGTCTACATACTGACAACATGCAATTATATTTATATATACAACAAAATAGCGGTTTACAGTGGGAACGGGAAGGCTAATTTGCATATTAATATTAAAAAATCGAATTTAATAAATATGTGCTTAGTATTATTTGATTATTTTAATGAATATAAGCAAAAATCTCTTCAATGAATCTTAAATGAAATCCATTAACAAGATAAGATAACTGTCATTTTATTCTTTACTTCCTCTTATAACTAAATACTTAAATTAGAAAAAATAACAATGAAAGACGAGAGTGATGGAAGAGTAAGTTTCAGTTGTTCTATATTTCGATTATACCCCCCTCTGTTTCAAATATTTTTATCTGCATTCTTATTTAGTTTCATTAGCCTTTCTTATTTAATAAGATATTTTATTACATTAAAATTTAAATACTTGCACCCGGAGGGTGCATATATTTGCTAGTATATATATATATATATATATATATATATATATATATATATAGGGAGAGAGAGAGAGAGAGGGGGGGAGATAGAGATTGAGAGCGGAAGCGTGAGGAAGAGAGAGGGTTGACCCTTTGATCATTATTAATCTTATCGGCTAATTAAATTATGGCTTTAAAGTCTATCTAATTTAATGCTTGGAATGGTCTCAGGTATTTTGGTAGATCATTTTACACTTCATTTAAAAATAATGGTAGCCGAAAATCTTCGGGATTTGAGACTACCGAGGAAGTAAGCTCTAAATACACTCTTCGATCGAAACCATATTCTGATACATCCAAAAGACGTGTCCTGGTTATTACAATAAACTGCATATGATGGTGAGGCTCAAGTTCTGGAGATCTGGAAAAATTGGCCCACATCTACATTTCCATTACTTCTAGGTCCATTGTTTACTAATGTTTAAGGTTTGGTTTGGTTTGTTTTACGGCATATAAACATCGGTGGGTCATTTAATACCGACAAATACAATTTTGTTTATAGATTCATGTTTTTTTCTATTTAACCTATAGATGGGACCCTAACAGGTACTACCACTCCGGGCCAGAGTCCACCAGGTAGCAATGGTGATGAAGGGGTGCTCCACATTCTCAAAACCTCCAAAACTGGAACCTCACCATCAGATAGAGTTTACGTCATTCCCAGGATATGCAGACCCTCAGCCACAGCCTTCTAGCACCCATATGATAAAAAAGGTTTGGGGCTTGCCATAAGGGCAATAGGGTCAGGGCAATCATATAGGTGCTAGGGCTTGACGTGACCAGCCGATTGATCATCTAGCCCAAGTAAAGACCAATGTGGAATATTGTATATCATGGACTGCCCAAACACCTGGGTTCTATCCTTAAGTATCACGGGTCGCCACCCACGACCAACAGGTGGCCCAATTGGGGGAGTCTTACCCCTCTGCAGAGGTGCAGTCTGGGCATTCTAACGCCCCAGCGACAGGGCGGTTAAGGTTAATTACTTGAAACCAAACGACTGTGTGCACACAGATGACTATCATTACATATAAATAATTACAGGAAACCTTATAAATATTAGTCATAGGCATTTCAGTCTCGGAAGACTGTAATATAGATTTTGTGCCCGTGAAATTACAACGCCTGCTGTGACTGTAAAGTCCAATGTTTGAAAAACATTCTCGACCACAGATGTCGCATGTGAAGGCTGCCCCTGAAGATGTTGATGTGTCGGTGCTTTATTGCCGCTGCTTTCTTCTGGACCTCTTGGCTTCATGGTGTTGCGCCAGGGTCACTTCAGACATGAACAGTCCGCCACTCCCTCGTCTGCTGTAGAGTCAAACTCCAAATGAAAAATTTCCACAGAGTCAAATCAAATGGATTCCCTCGTGTGGATAGTGCCAAAGAAGCTGACCCGACAAAAGCTGCTGTCTCCCTCTGTGCCCTAGAGGAGTCTCTCCACCACCTACACAGTGTTATTCTGTCCAGCGATATTGGGATGGCCTACGGACCACCATCAATAACACGTCCCTGACAGTTTTTGGCAAATTTTAGTATTAGATAAGAATACTTGAAACCATACAACCGTGGGCAAATTATTTGAATTAGATAGGAATATTTTGGTACTATATAGCTGAGTGAAGCAAGATCTCTTAAGAAACAACACAAATATAGCAATTATTGTATTCTTGTGGTAAATTGACGGTAGGTGTGGCGTTCCCCCTCAGATGCAAAACATTATCATTTGTCTAGTCGTTGTCCGACTGATACCGGTTATTGGCCACTCCACCGTCGTTACTTACGGGAAGTGGAGGAAAGAAAGGGAGGACAAGGATAGTGAGAGATGAAACGTTTATGTAATGCTAGCAATGAGAGGAGAAAATAAAATGTAATGTTGGTTTTAGAAAAGAAGTTATTTAGCACGAAATGAAATTCAAACAGCCTCGTCCAGAATTTGAATAACATATGAATGTACAATGAATGAGATTTCCATAACTTTTAGGATAGGTTGACATGCCGTTAAAATGAATCAATAAATCGGGTCACTGATTTCAAAAAGCCGCACAAAAAGGCACTCCTAACAGACATGAGCAAATAATAAATCCCATATACAGATCTAAAACCAGCCATCAACAAATTCATATCCGATAAATGGCAAAAATCATGGGACAAACTCCACGAAATACAAGAAGCTATTGGTAAGTGACCACATGTTACATAATTATTAGATTCCTAATATGTATGTACAGTAGTGTAGAAACCAAAATGGCTGTTATAAGTTCAGCCGGTGGCCTTGAAGGATTGAATGACAAGGCTTGACCTCAGTCATGATCCTCCTTTCGGTGGATACCGTGAGAATCGGTGGAGAAGACCCTCTTCCGGTTTAGATTAGAAAGAGATTTTAGTTAGATCGGCCAAAACCACAACGGTGGTAAGTCATGTTGTGCACGCAGCCGACTCAATCTGCGCAGGTAGTCTGGTGTGGATTTCAGAATAAAATACGATCTAAGTTAAATCGAAGTCTTGTATTATTATCTAAAAACTACCAATGACACAGGGCTTCTGATAAAGAGAAATCCCCAATGGAAGACCAGACACGAAGTTCACAAGACGAAGTCCAGACGCTAGAAGAAGAAAAATAGAAGTAAGTAAAAAGGGAGTATACAACACACAGAGAAATTAGAAAAGAAGATGTAATACTCGCCAGATTGCGTATTGGGCATACCCACATTCTCCACCCATTCTCACCTTTTAAAAAAAGGGGGGATGCCCCAGTATACCCAATAGTCAAAGTATAACTTACAATCAAACATATCCTCTTAAATTGTAACAACCTCAAAAACACTCGCACCAAATACTATTAAACAAGAAACCTGAGGGCCCTCTTTAGGAATATAAACCCAGAAGACATTTTAAATTTTCTAAAAAACAAAGCAACCTTTTCAACAAGATATAACAAAGCATAAACGAATAACTCCATAAAACCACTACTTTGAATACATAAATCCATAAAAACCTTTTCTGGCATTAAATGACCCACAGAGGTAGATATGCCGTTAAACAAAACTCAGACTCAAACACAAACTGATTCCATTTCCTTAGACGATGATAACCCTTACGCTAAGAACGCTTCAGCATGATTGTACGTTAATATAATATGGAGTACGTCTTTTTAATTTTGGTCTAATTTTCTGTTTATTTGTACATTCGTGTGTGTGTGTGTGTGTGTGTGTGTGTGTGTTAGTATAATATCTTTAAAATCTTCTAATTCAGAAAAAGAAATTCCCATGTTCACCTCCGTTCGCGCTTACTACAATCAGTATGATTTCTCAAGGCAGAACCGTATTGCATGTCAACCCCTCTGAAGAGGTGCAGTCTGTGTATTCTACAGTATCAGCCTACTTGGCAGTCTTAGAAGTTTATAGATTACGGCAGACACCATGAGATACAGAAACGTTCTGAGTATAATATTAGTCAAAGAGAGATTAATTGATTGTTTGATTGTAATGGCATGTCATCTCGTCTAGGTTTATTTCATTCCAAGAGGTGAGGGTGTAGCTTTCCCTTTCTTAAGTTTTTTTCTTCTTTTTTTGCGCATGGTCAAATACGAAAAGATTTAAACAAATCTATGTGGGTCGTCGGTTTTGGTCGGCCATTTTCATTTCATCGTAATCAATGCAACGGCATGTTTCAACAGAAAAATATCAGAAAATGTGTTCTTAATAACAATTAAGTTCATTTCAAATAATGCACAAGCACAATTAAGAACATATTTTATGATATTTTCGTTTTGAATTATTCAGTTGTATTGATTCGAACAAATTCGTATTTTCGGTGTAGATTTACGGGGAAAGGAAAATGGCCGACAAAAACAGACAGCTTCTTCAAAGAGAAAGAAACAAGGGTAGTTTACTCTCATTTATGTACCTAATGTTCAGATTACCGAATTATTTGACCCAGGATGGAGCTCTAACCGGTACTTCCACATCGAGGCCAGATGGATCTTAGAGTAATGGTAATGAAGGGATAATACACACTTCGCAGATCTTCAAAACATCTCGTTAGTGAATTCAATGAGTAAATTCTATAAATGGTATGCGACTGAAAGTACGGCGTTCAATAGCAGCCACATCAACCTTTAAATGACTTCGACTAATGTATTGATAATTGAAAGAAGAGAAAATTAAATTAAGGCCAGTCAAGAATGGATCATCCAATCAGAAATTCAAGATATTATTAATATTGTCTCATGATCTGTTAATCTTATGGTGTAATTAACGTAGACACTGACGTTAAGGAGGTATTTCTACTTTTACTTTCGCTTTCACAGACAATCATACTTCCACTTTCATTTTCGAACAAAAGAATGCATTCACTGTCCTTTTATTGTTGTTATATTTCCTGATTCGCTAAACCATTGTGCTTATCTGGTTATTAGTCAATTTATGCATATTGTAAATGAACGTTTATTGACTATTAGCAAGAAGCGAATGCAAGTGTTATTTATAACAGACAACGTACTTAGTAATTTCTGTATGTCAAGCCAAATAAGTCTTTTAGACAACAAGGATGTTTTATGTATTATTTAGTTTAGTTAATACAGTTCTAAGTGACGATCATCTGGTGGTGCATCATTATGGTACTTTGTGTATTGATATGGTAATTTGGTAGTTTATGCATTATTTATGGTAGTTAGTGCATTATCGTGTTAGTGCATTAACATTAGTGCAATGATATTTATTTGTTTGTTATGTCTCCTAAGGCATCTTTGTTACGATTATATGATATTTATTTGTTTGTCTAGAATGGAAAAAAATGTCGTCACCGTAAAAAAATCTTTAGCAGCAAAAAAAAAAATCGGTCATCGTAAAAATCTTCAGCAACTCAAAATCGCAACTGAGCCCCTGTCGTCACCCCACTTCTACTTATACTAATTTCTCCCTCAACATCCGGGTGTCTGCGCCCCACACACGAAATTCTCGAGCCAAAACCGGCCGCCGGAATCCTTATAGCTATCATCCGGGCACCTGGTGCTTACATCCCGGACTGTAGCTTCTCGACTTCGGTGACAATGTTTGCATTCTGAAGGAAGCGGGTTCGATTCTACAGCCAGGCAAAGCCTAGCCCGCTTCCTTCGAGAATACGGCAAGCCTTGACGTTCGCCACTCACCTCATCTTCTCTGTCACAATTTGTTATGTCTGCTAAGGCATCTTTGTTACGATTATGTGGCCATACTTAGGCTTCAAGCGAGAGTGCTGTCCAGTGGAGATCCTTTGTGTTAAGCAGAGCGTGATCCTTAGTGAAGAATCCTTTAATATTGGGTATGATCCATTGGTTGTTTCTTGGTGCTATTAAGCCTTGCAGGTCCTTCGTCAATGAGTACAAATGGACGTCTGTCAATATCAGCGATTGAGTAGTTAAACAACCTAGTATTCGGGCTGTTGATTGGCTGAGGGTTACATCACATGACCTCGCTTTGCCTCTATATTTAAGTGGTGGATTGCAGCACGACTTATATGCATAAAATATTCCAACAATCTACCCTTTAACAAAAAAAAAAAAAAAATTTGAAATCATGTAGCTGACCCCATTTCCTTCAACAAAAAACATTACACCAGAAGCTATCCTAGTAGAAGAACAGTTATTGTATTATTTAATGGTGATATGAGTGGATCCATACGTTTCCCAATGGTATCAGTTTGAAGCGAGTGAGCTCAACTTTTGTCTGTGTTCTCTACTGAGACAGTGTCGTCTCCGATGTTTTTGCTATGTCCACCGGATGGATGATAAACGAATCTCGAACGACATCCCTTATGCAGAGCTTTCGTCTGGTAAGAGAGTGATTTGTCGTTCTAGCTGCATTTCAAGGATGTCTGCAAGAATGATCTCATGTTCTTTGGTATTGCCCCTTCCAGCTGGGGAAATTTGTCTCAGGACCGCCCACGGTGGCGACAGGCTCTCCGTAGCGAATGTCTATCTCTGAAGGTTGCCTGGAGCAACAGGATAAAGCCATGAGATCCACAAGAAAGCAGCGGCAACAAAGCATCGGACACATCAACATCTTCAGGGGCAGCCTTCATATGCGACATCTGTGGTCGAGAATGTTTTTCAAACATTAGATTTTACAGCCATAGGAGGCGTATTAACTTCAGGAGCACAAAAAACTATATTATAGTCTTCCGAAACTGAAATGCCAATGAATGAATGAATGAATAGTGTATCATCAGGGTTAGTAATATTCTCATATTAACGTTTAACTAAAAACAGAAGAATTTTTTAACAGAACATATACACTGTTAATATAATATCTACCAACACATCATCTTTTTTTTTGGTTAAGTAATTCATCCAATAGTTCAAAGTTTGGTTTGTTTTGTTTTACGGCATATCAACCTCGGTGGGTCATTTTTTTAAATGAATCAATTCTTAATGGATAATCAAATTTTGTTTATAAATTCATGTTTTTCTGTTTAAACCATAGATTGGAACCTGATAGGTACTACCACTCCGGATCTGAGTGGACCAGGGAGCAATGGTGATGAAGGGGTGCTCCACATTCTTCAAACCTCCAGAACTGGAACCTCACCATCAAATAGAGATTAACGTCATTCCCAGGACATGTAGACCCTCAGTCACCGCCTTCTAGCACCATATGATAAAAAGGGGTTGGGGCTTGCCATAAAGGACAATAGGGTTGGGGGCTATCATATAGGTGCTAGGGCTTGACATGACCAGTCTATTGATCGGAGGGGGCCTCTTCGACCGGCCGTCTAGTTCAAAGAAGGGCCAAAGTGGGGAATTGCAAGTCATGGAATGCTCATCTTATACATTTTACATTTCAAAAGTTGTAATAATATTGTGATATATCCACTGATTATTATTATTATTATTATTATTATTATTATTATTATTATTTACTCCTTTTGAGTTTTCACATCAACATTAGCTGATGGTCTTTCACTGGAGTCTGAGTGACAGCAAGTCCCCTCAGGTCTCCCGGAGTCTTCTGAGTATTCTGGCAGATTTCAGCAGTGCAGTGTTCTGAATGGTATCAATCCCTCCTCTGATTTCCAGATTTTCCAGTCTTTTTCCAATCGTTTTGGGACCGTTCCAAGTGCACCAACTACAATTGGTATCACTTTCACTTTCATATTCTATAACTTTTTCAGTTCTCTGGCAAGGTCCAGGTATTTGTCCATTTTTTCATTTTCCTTTAGCTTTACCCTGTGATCTGCTGGAACTGCAAAATCCACCAGTTGACACGTTCTTTCTTTTTTGTTTATCAACACTATGTCTGGTCTTCTTGCTGGGATAAGGTGATCCGTTTTTATTTCAAAGTCCCAGAGAATTTTATGCATTTCGTTCTCATGAACAGATTCTGGTTTATGCATATACCATTTTTTGTACAGTCAAAATTTAATTTTTTGCATAATTCCGAGTGGATCACCTTTCCAACCCAGTCGTGTCTAGTTTTGTACTCCCTTTGTGCTAGTTTGCAACATTCGCATAGTACATGGTTTACAGTCTCATCATAGTACATGGTATTATTATTATTATTATTATTATTATTATTATTATTATTCGTCAGCTACTTACACAAAATTTTGTATCAATTTTAGAATTTCTAATTTTACCAAAGAAATTTATTGCGCTGAATCCTCTTAGCGTTTGTGCCGGGCGGTTCAAAGCTTTAGCATCTCAGCTCCAGGGGGAGAGGGTTGCCACCAGGCATCACCTACATTCTCGCCTAACAGGATTACGTACTAAGTTTATTGCTCCGTGCCTGAGGCGCCTCTTAAGGGAGAAACCGGACGGAACTGGAGCTAACTTTGATACCAAAAAATCACCCAGGAGGCTTCCTTCAGGGCAACCATATTAAACCGGAGTGTATTTGGATAAATATATTTACCTCCATAAATTCCGGTTTTAGCACAGTTTAGATGTCAGCATTTCTTTTTGTCACACGGTGAGTTAACCATCAGCTTATATATATATATATATATATATGTGTGTGTGTGTGTGTGTTGTGTGTGTAAAAAGTAAAGTCGTTGGGGTGGCCTAAAGTCGCTATCAGCCAGTGGGGGGGTCTATCCCCTTTTTACTAGCGCTATACCAAGGAGATTATTTTTGTCGACTGGAGGAGAGCGCCACACCTTCCACCAGTTCCTCACTTTACCACACATATCCTTGTGCTAATCATACACTTGTGGTTCCTAGGTAGACGCTCTACCGACTGAGCTAAACCGTCCTATTATATATACTAGCAAATATATGCACCCTCCGGGTGCAAGTATTTAAGTTTAAATGTAATAAAATATTAGATTAAATCAGAAAGGCTAATGAAACTAATTAAGAATTCAGATAAAAAGATTTGAAACGGAGGGGGTATGATGGGAAAATAGAACAACTGAAACTTACTCTTTCATCACTTCCGTTTTTCAATGCTAAATTTTCCTAATTTAACTATTTAGTTAAAATAGGAAGTAAAGAATAAAATTACAGTTATTTCTTCTTGTTAATGAATTTCTTTTAGGATTTATTGAAGAGATTTTTACTCATATTCATTAAGATAAAATCAAACAATTAGAAATCAATAATACCAAGCACATTTTTATTAAAATCAATTTTTTAATATCAATATGCAAATTAGCTTCACGTTTACACTGAAAACTGGTATTTTGTTGTATATATAAATACAATTGCATGTTATTAGTATTTAGGTAAGGCCAACAGTATTAATAATGTCAAACAGTTTTATTATTAATTGCGGTTTAAAATAGAAATAGAATCATGGAGAATGTGACGTAAATAACTAAGGAATTGTGACTTGAGTAGTGATATAGTTTCGGTTACAGACAGAAAAACACACAATCTCCATTATAATAAGATATATAATATATATATATATATATATATATATATATATAAACCGGTCCTATTATATATATATATACTAGCAAATATAAGCACCCTCCGGGTGCAAGTATTTAAGTTTTAATGTAATGAAATATCATATTAAAATAGAAAGTCTAATAAGAAGGCAGATAAAAAGATATGTAACAGAGTGGGGGTATAATAGAAAAATAGAAATGAAACTTACTCTTCCATCACTCCCGTCTTTCATTGCTGAATTTTACTTATTTAACCATTTAGTTAAATTAGGAAATAAAGAATAAAATTACAGTTATTTTTTCTTGTTAATGGATTTCATTTAAGATTCATTGAAGAGATTTTTGCTTATATTCATTAAAATAAAACCAAACAGTTAGAAATCAATAATACTAAGCACATATTTAATAAAATCACATTTTTAATATCAATATGCAAATTAGCCTTCCCATTCACACTGCAAACCGCTATTTTTTGTATATATAAATACAATTGCATGTCATTTGTATGTAGATATGGACAACACTAATAAAAAGGTGAAGCAATTTTATTAATAATTGAGGTTTAAATATAAATAAAATCATGGAGAATGTGATGTAAATAACTAAAGGGAATTGTGACTTGTATAGTAATATAGTTTCGGTTACAGACAGACAAACCCACAATCTCCATTATAATAAGATATATATATATATATATATGTGTGTGTGTGATTGAGAAAAATGGAAGATTTTAAGTATGCAGAAAACGGTCTTCTTCGGGGCAAAATATTTCTTCTGTATTCTCAAAATTTCATGTTTCTCTATTGTTATCATTTTATTTTATTCTTTATCTAAAATACGATACTAAATACGATGCTACATATAAAACGAAAACTCTCTGGTCAAAACACGTGTCGGAAATTCAATAAATTTTCATCCATACAACATTTTATTTCCATTTATCTTTCAATATGTATATATATATATATATATATATATATATATATATATATATATATATATATGCGTGTAAGGGGGAAAATAGAAATGGATTAATAAATAATGGAAAGAAAATGTTGAATGGATAATATTAGTTTAATGAATTACCAACACGTGTTTCGCCCGGGAGTTGTTTGATGTATTATTGTTTTATTTCATATTTGAAATAATAATAAATAAAATACAATGTGTACACCCGGCTGAAACACGTGTTGGTATTTACTAAACTAATCATATCCATTCTACATTTTCTTTCCTTTATTTATTAATCCTTTCAACACACACACACACGCGAGCGCGCACACACAGACACACACACACACACACACACACACACACACATATATATATATATATATATATATATAGTGTACAATATATTTGGGGTGCAATTACTACCATTGGTTTCTAGGCAGTATTCTTGATACTACCCTTCGTCACGTCTATGCGCATATATATATATATATATATATATATATATATATATATATATATATATATATCGTATCTTTTCCTTTGAGAAACTGGGACTACTTGGTTGTGCGCAACGTCTTTACAAGTCACACGTGACAGATTGCATTGGGTTACATGGTATCAGCGTCATGGTACGATCCCTGATCTGACCGAAAACCACTGAGACAATTTTCTAATTATTCATAATGGATTGCTAACAATGAGATGAAGACAGAATTCGGCCTGTCATTTTCGCAAATCGAATGAAGCGGATGTTCGCTTGTCTCTAAATTAAAACAATTATTCAATGCAATTAGTCCCCATCATTAAAACGAGGACATCTCATGAATCATGATGAATGGAGATTGTTCGATTTAATGAGCAATGGCCGTAGCGGCTTTCAATGCAACAAAATCACCGATGGCTTAATAAAATTATTACTCCTATTGCAGCTAAAGTCTATATCAATTCCGTTTCCCGCCCCCCAAAAACCCGGCCAAACAAAAGCTTTTGTTAAATTGATTAAATGCTTAAAGTGACACACTTCATTAAGCTTTTCAACGTGCTCGTAGGGCAATGGCTTTTACTCTATCCCACGATTCCTTGCTAAATTACTGTTGTATAGTCGACTACTAGACTTCAATAAAACCACAGACACGCGTATATAAAAATATGACCCGTCTTTATGTTCTTCGGTGTGTGGGTGGTGAGGGACGACGAGGTTCACAATGAATTCCAGTAGGTTGGTGAGGAGCGCAGTGTTCACAATGAACTTCCGAGGGTGGTTGATGAAAGGAGACGACGAGGTTACCTTCTGGGCTTCTCGCTGTGGACTGAATATGACACCCTACATCCGCTAGCCTTTATATACAATAAATATGCCCACGCATTTTTATCATTTGATCTGATAACAGACATATATATTTCTTTATCTTTCTCTCCGCCTCCTCACCGGAAGCCTCCGCTTCCATTTTCCTTTTTTAATTTAATCTATTTCTTCATCTTCACTCTGCTTCTTGACCAGAAGACCTCTCTTCCGC
The DNA here is from genome assembly GCA_023376005.1 of Doryteuthis pealeii. Classification (NCBI taxonomy): domain Eukaryota; kingdom Metazoa; phylum Mollusca; class Cephalopoda; order Myopsida; family Loliginidae; genus Doryteuthis; species Doryteuthis pealeii. The sequence goes on along the minus strand of CM042159.1, from coordinate 92,731,255 downwards.
TCTAAAATATATATTTTTATCCTTCTCTTTGTCTTTTTGCCGGAAGCTTTCTCTTCCGTTGCAGAATATGCAAAATTATCGGGACCGGTTGATATCTGAGGCATATTTTAGCGAGTCTTCCGAACGGAGTTTTTTTTTATGTGAAAATAGACACACGTATATTTGAGCATCAAATGAGTAGCTTTTATTCTCCCCCACCCCAAATTCCTTGCTGAATTCAGCACTGTCTGCTGGGGCTTTGGAATATCCGACTGCACCTCTGCAGAGGGGTAAAATCCCCAACCCTTGGGTTATTTTAGGCAGAAGACTTTTGTTTTATTCATTCTCTTGGATATTCGAATTTTTCAAACTCAGTTTTTTTAATGCATTGTTTCTTTTATCTGTTAACCGTAAGTGGCGACCCGTGATGCTTAAGGACGTATTCCTGGTGGCTTAGCAGCTCATGATATGCAACACTCCCATTTAACTCTTACTTAGGCTAGACAGGTGGTCTAATCACGTCAAGCCCTAGCACTGATATCATTATAACTCTTATGGCTACTCCAAACCTTTTTATCATATATTTGCTAGAAGGCAGTGGCTGAGGATCTTAGTGTCCTATAATGTAATTAAATTGAATACTGTAGTAAGATCCCAATTCTGGAGTTCTGGGGATTGTGGATAACCCCTTCATCGCCATTACTCTCATTCTCACCCGGCATGGTAGTACCTGTTAGGGTCCCATCATGGGTTAAATGGGAAAAATGAGTTTAAAACATTTGAATACACAAAAATAAAACATATGTGGGCCTAAAATAACCCAATGGTTGACATGCCGTAAAATCCAACCATCCTATTTCTCTTTCTATTAACCTTGAGTACAGAGTAGTTCGAAAATCTTATAACCACATCCTATTGTTTTAACTTTCGTCATTTTTTATAATATAATATATAAGTTATGTAATCATTTTGCCTTTAAAAAATCTTAAAGATTAAATTATTTTTCTGGAATTTCGGTTTGTTTTATGTAATTAATTTACCACTAAAAATAGGTGGGAGAAGGAGAAGGGCTTGAAGTTCGTATGTTTTTCTCAAAGCGTTTCGTTGCTTGCTTGGTTGGTTGGTTGGTTTTTACGGCGTGTCAACCCTTGGGTTATTTTATGCCAAATACATTTTTGTTTTATTCATTCTTTTTGAATATTCAAATTTTTAAAACTTACTTTTTTTAAATGCATTATTAAAAAAAACTCATTTTTATCTATTTATCCTATAGATATAACACTAACATATACTACCACTCCATGTGTGTTTATGTGACGAAAAGAGAGATAGAGCAATTGAGATAAAGAATGTTTGTGTGAGAGGGTAAAAGATAGATAGAAGGATGTGGAATGTAAGAGTGTGTGAGAAAGAAAGAGGAGAGAGAGGGGGGAATAAGGAGTGTGTAAGGGCTGTGTTAGCTCAGTTAGTAGAGCGTTCGGCTAGAAGCCACAAGGTTCCTAGTTCGATACTGGCTCTCGCCAACTCAACGTAAGAGTAGCACAAGGATCTGTCGGTAAAGAAAGGAGTTTATTATAGGTGTGGTGCTCCACCTCAGACGCAAAAAATAATCTCCTTGGTCTAGCGCTGAT
>CM042159.1:92712145-92724645 GCA_023376005.1 Doryteuthis pealeii | reverse complement strand
GCGGTTACAGTTGAACGAGAAGGCTAATTTGCATATTGATATTTAACATTTTATTTTTATAAGTATGTGCTGGTATTATTGATTTCTAACTGTTTGGTTTTATCTTAAGAATATAAACAAAAATCTCGTGGATAAATCTTAAAAGAAATTTATTTACAAGAAGAAATAACTGTAATATTATCCTTTACTTCTTATTTTAACTAAATAAATTAGGAAAATTTACCAATGAAAGAGGGGAGTAATGGAAAATGATGGAATAGTTAGTGCAAAGTTGTTCTATTTTCGATTATACCCCTCTGTTGCAGATCTTTTTATCTGCATTCTTAGTCAGTTTCATTAGCCTTTCTAATTTAATGATATTTTATTATATCAAAACTTAAATACTTGCACCCGGAGGTGCATTTATTTGCTAGTATATATATATATATATATAAAGTGAACGTTTCTGATGACGGATAATCACCTACAAGTGATGTTCCGAAACCATTGGTAAAACGGACGTTTAAATGTATTGGTGATTATAAATAAATAAATACACCTCTTACAGAAGTAATTGAGCACTTTATAATTATTTCTCCAATAATAATAACAAAGAATTAACCACACACACACATATATATATATATATATATATATATATATATATATATATATATATTTCTAAATATTGTTCTCTCTCAATATCTATCTCTATTTGTCTCTCTCTATCTCTTTATACCTCCCTGTTCCGGTTTTTATATCTCCCACTGACTATCTCTATATATCTATATGTCGCTCTAATACATCTTGTTATCATATATATATATATATATATATATATATATATATATATATATATAATTGGAGTCGTATCCTAAACAAATCGAGAAAAATCAATCATGATTTTTCTCTTAGCCATACATTTAATAGGTATTCCCGCCTAATTCATTATTAATTAATTATTTTCAAAATTAGGTACGACTCCAATTAAGCATATATATATATCTATATATATATATATATATCCCTCTCTCTCTCAGTCTCTCTCTCTCTCTCTCTCTATATATATATATATATATATATATATATATATATATCTGTTTCTATCTCTATCTATCTGTCTCTGTCTCTATATCTCCCTCTACCTATCGATCTCTCGATCTCTATCTCTCGTTAGTAAGTCGTGTTTTCATACACGCACACACAGACACACACATACAAACACACAGACACACACATACAAACACACACACACACACACACACACATACAAATACAAACACACACACACACACACACACACACACAAACACACACACACACACACATATATATATGTATATAATATATATATATATATATATAATATATATATATTCGTTCTTATTAAATCCATTGTAAAAACGTATATACAAATTTAACAACAATGAAAATGCCTCGGGCTGAATTAAATACGGCATCTGACGCTTTAAGTTGAAGAAGAACTCCACAGACAATTTGAAATCTACAACGTTTCAAGTCTCAGATGTTATCAGATGTTGAGCACGAAATTCAACAGGGGGACATATTCACGCCCCCTCCCGCTCCCTAGAGATGTGTTTTGAATCTCAATTTATCTGGATTTTCCAGTATGGACCCCCCTTCCTGTATTCCACGGATCATATAAACACTGACTAAAATCTATATAAAATTCCCTTTTGAGATGGGTTTTATATATAAACTTGGCTGGCTGGTTGGTTGGTTGGTTGGTTGGTTGGTTGGTTGGTTGGTTTTGCGACTTGGATCTTACTAGGGAACAGGTGACAGCAAGTACTGATCATCTGCCCAATCCTGTACGTCACAAGAGGTCAAACAGCAACATTTCTACCAGTATAATAACTTGCAAGAACATATGCTCTCTGCTGGGCGTAATGTAATGAAATATATTAAATTAGAAAGACTAGCGAAATTAAATAAGAACTGATATAAAACTATTACATTTATTCTAGTTATATCTTAGTTTCTATATAAAATCATTCATGTGGCTGATGTTAAAACGTTGGAGAATAAAATAATAATATTAGAGATCAATAACACCAAATAATTATTTATTAAACCTGGTTTATAAGGGGATAGACTCACTCCTTGTCCAGTTAAAACCGACAGTAGGCCACTCAATTTACTTTCTATTGTGACACAATACGAGTATGTCAACTAGTTGTTATAAGCTTTTACAAAATTATAAATACTAACAACAGAAAACACCCTCCGGGCATTGTAAAAATTAATTTTTGAAAGACATTGCCTAAGAGGGTGGCAATGGGCCACTCAATTTACTTTCTATTGTGACACAATACGAGTATGTCAACTAGTTGTTATAAGCTTTTACAAATTTATAAATACTAACAACAGAAAACACCCTCCGGGCATTGTAAAAATTAATTTTTGAAAGACATTGCCTAAGAGGGTGGGAGTTAAAAAAATTCAATGTCAGAGGGTTTGTATCATAAGTAAGCAAATATTTATTAAAGGAGTAAAAAAAAAACAAAAAAAAAACAATTTGAAATGAAAACTGAGCCCCGTCCCTCTCAAATAAAATTTTGCATGCATGTAATAATTAAATATATATATATATATATATATATATATATATAGGTCCGATTCTGTAGTGTTCCTTGCAAAATGTACAAGTCCAAATCTGTAGTATTTCTCTGGTGTTAATCCAAATGATGGGTCTGCCAGTAAAAATTCCAATCGATAATTGGTTTGATGAAAATTGAAAACGATCTTAAATGCTTTCTGTCGTCTTCTCTCATAAGATAAATATTACCTAAAGTGTCTGCTGATGGTGGGTAAGTTCATAAATAAAAGTAACGATTTTGCGTACATCTTGTACTTTGCTAATTAATAGTTTAGTCTTGTGCAACAAGACTTTTTACTATCTAGACTTTACGACTTTTTATCCTCATTATTGCTACTAGCAACAATAAAACACCCTCCGAGTGGTGTAAAAATTAATTTTTAAAACATATTGTCTGAGGGGAGGCAGTTCAAAATTCGATGTCTTAGGGTTTTTATCATAAGTAAGCAAATCCATTAAATTTATTAAAGGGTAAAAAAAATTAGCAATTTGAAATGGAAACTTAGTCCTGCTCCCCCCACAAATAATATTTTGCGTACATCTATTAATTATTAATCAAACAATTATTTTGAATATTTTGCACTTAAATTTTACACAAAATCGTAGGTATTTATTTATTTGTAAACTAGTTCGCTTATTTATTAAACCTGCAATGAAATAGAAAAAGGAGTGGAGAGTAGTTCACTACCAGATGCAGTTTAATGACATATCCAGGATATCGCTTCTTTTTTGGCGGGGGTTCCCTAGAGAGTTTGTAGTCAGCGTATTCAGAGCCCTACAGACAGAATTTATTATTATAGGATATAGGTCGAAACATTTTGGCATTTGAATTGGATCATGTAAACCTTTATTTCTTAAGGAATAAATTCTTTTTTTTATAAATGATTATGGCATTTCTCGGGATTGATGGGCATGCAAAAACAAAGACATCATCATTTAACTCTTTGCATACCTAATCCGCTTACAGCAGCTCTCCCACCACTGTGATCAAAGTACAAAACAGATGGTTAGTTCATTAAAATTGAGAAGAAAAACTCAGATTATGATAATAATAGGACTTTATTTAAATAGAATGAGTTCTGAGGTGAATAGATAGGGAATTTTAAAATATCCCGTTATACAGGTAAAAACTACCAAGAAAATTTGGTACAGCCGTGGGAGAAATTTGGTAGGCAAAGTGTTAAATGAGATCTTCATAAATTCTTCAACGCTTTGTTTGCTCAACAGTCAAACTATTCAGAATGATTTCCCAAGTTGATTCATTGCTATGCTCGGATAGACAAGAAACACCTGAAAAAGGCTGGAGGGGACAACAGCCAAAATGTTGTGTTTTCACCATGAAGATGAGGAAAAAGTCCGAAAATCGAAATAATACTTATTCTTTTAACCTTCATGTTTGACATATACGGATTTGATTGAATTAACTCTTAATGTCCTATACTAAATCTTTCCGTCCAGCCGGAAGTCACATTCATTTTCCTAATCTGCCCTAAACAATAGCCTTTGTTTAAATGTAATATTAAACATATTTAGAAGTCTTTGATTTAAGGGAAATAACAGGTAACTTTAAATGAAAAGACCATTTTTAGCCATTTTTTGATAAATTCTTATATAAGAAAGATTGCAAGTGCGTGGTGTAATGGGTAAAGTCATGGGAAATGGACTAGTCGACCCGAGTTCAAATCCTGGATGTAGTAATTGCATTTCACTTAGCACTAATACCCTTGGGAAAGGTATGAATCCTACTCTCCCACCAGCTATGAATAAATAGTAGGGTAGACTGGGCTATTTAACCTTGGTTAGGCAACCAGTCTAGGAAAAGGAAAACTCTGAATTCAAACCTGTTGAACTTCGCTTAAGAAATTGACCTTGTGTCACATCCAGCTCATGCGGAGGGGTTGGTAAATATATATATATAAGAAAGATTACAGGTTGTTAAACGCACTAATGTATCAATGATTTTTAGTATAAATTAAATACTCATTGATAAACATACGTGATTCCCGAGCGTATTGTGACGTAGACAGTGACGTATTTTCGGTTAACGACAGCGAATCTCCATTATAAAAGATATATTGTAAATTTAAAGGTATTTTATATTATAGAAATATTTCTAATATGTTTTCGATCATTTTTTATCACATTTCTCTTATCTCTGAACCCCTCCCCCAGACGGTTACTGAAAAAAAGAAACTTTCTTCTATTTAACCCATAGAAGGGGCACTAACAGGTAATACCATTCCAGATCAAGTGGCATCTTTGGGAGGATTTTACTCCTCTGCCGAGGTGCCGTCGATGTATTCTGCTGTCGCAGCCGACAGGGCTGTACTTAATTAATTCAAATAGTTTAAAGTTTGTTTATGGTACATTTTATGAAGACAGAATGTTCAGTTATTAAATATTTTTTTTTGTGTGTGTCCTATTTGTTATTAGTTTATTTACTGCTAATTAAAAATACTTAAGTGAATATCTAAGTGTGCTAATTCCCTATTTATTGCCCTGGGTAGTAAGTAGTATTAAGAAAGAATATTTATGTAATAAAAGATGTGGATGCAATGTAAAAAAAAAATGGATTTAATTATTTTGAAAATTCTTCAGAAGAGATGGAAAATAATTGCATTTTTTATTTATTAAAAAAGAAAAAAAAGAAAAGTGTTTCTAGCTGTCTTAAGAGTGTTAATTTTTTTTCTCTTTTCGATATTTCCTTCTCCCAGATGTCAGATGACATTGCCAATTATTTAAAATGAGAAGCTAGTTAAATAAACTTGGCATGACATAACTAATATATATATATATATATATATAATATATATATATATATATATTAGTTATAAAAATATATAACTATTTAAATAATTCTATAATCCTATTATAATATAATATCTATAATAAATATCCCATTATTAATCATAATATCTATAATTGTTAACATAATTAATATAATTACATTATATATTATTATATAATATATCTGTTAATATGATTAATATAATTATCTATAATTAATATAATTGATATCAATAATATCTTATTATAATGGAGATTGTGGGTTTGTTTGTCTGTAACCGAAACTATTTTACTATACAAGTCACAATTCCTTTAGTTATTTATATCATATTCTCCATGATTTTATTTTTATTTAAACCTCAATTATTAATAAAATTGTTTTACATTAATTACACTGTTGACCATATCTACATACTAATAATTGTATTTATATATACAACAAAATAGAGGTTTACAGTATGAATGGGAAGGCTAATTTGCATATTGATCCAAAAAAAATGATTTTAATAAATATATGCTTAGTATTATTGATTTCTAATTGTTTGGTTTTATCTTATTGAATATGAGCAAAATCTCTTCAATAAATCTTAAAAGAAATCCCTTAACCAAGAAGAAATAACTGTAATATTATTCTTTACTTCCTATTTTAACTAAACAGTTTAATTAGGAAAATTTACCAATGAAAGACGGGAGTAACGGAAAATGATGGAAGAGTTAATTTCAAAGTTGTTCTATTTTTCAATCATACCCCCTCATGTTCAAAATCTTTTTATCTACATTCTTATTTAGTTTCATTAGCCTTTCTAATTCAATATGATATTTTATTATAAAATTTAACTAAAATACTTGCACCTGGAGGATGCATATATTTGCTAGTATTAATAATGGAGATGGTCTATATTTCTGTCTGTAACAAAAACTACGTCATAGCTCTACGTCACAGCTTACGTCAAAATATTCTTATGCTATATACACCCAAAATTTGAGTAATGCAATTTTTAAAATTGTTTTTTACTCTCGTCCCCCCTTTTTTTTACAGTAACAAGAAGTTAACTAAAAAGTTTACAAATAAATAAATACCTACGATTTTGAGTTTTGTGGAAAATATTCAAAATAATTGTTTGATTATTACATGCACGCAACATTTTATTTGAGAGAGACGGGGCTCAGTTTTCATTTCAAATTGTTTTATTATTTTTTTATTTTTTTACTCCTTTAATAAATATGAGGATTTGTCTTACTTGTGATACAAACCCTCTGACATTGAATTTTTAACTCCCACCCTCTCAGGCAATGTCTTTCAAAAATTAATTTTACGACGCCCGGAGGGTGTTTTCTGTTGCTAGTCAATTTACTTATCTATAATATATAAGTATTATATATAATATATTTAATATTATATTCAAAATGGTAATATATATAAAATACTTAACTATTGAAAATTATAACTATAGGGTAGTAACCATAGGGGAGTAAACCCCGAAAACAAATCTGGAGCCAGAGGTTAAGTAACGCGGAACTTCAATGGAACACATCAACTCCTGCGACACTGCCGTTTCCAAACTGCATTGATTTCATACGTTTCCTTTGGACTACAGTGGCAGTGTAGAGATGGGGAATCTGCTGCTTTGACAACTGCACAAACTCCATATCAACCAGCCCAGGGTACGTTGTCAAATAATAAAAAATGGACACTACGCCATCGTATTCCACTCACGGAAGGATGGCAGCCAATTACTTAAATAATTGCATATTTTTATTTATGAAAACAAAACAAAATAAAAGTGTTTGTAGCTGTCTTAAAAGTGTTGATTTTTTGTTATCTTCTATTTTTTATTCTCCCAAATGTCAGATGCCATTGCCAATTATTTAAAATGAGAAGCTTGTTAAATAAACTTGGCATGACATAACTAATATATATATATATATATATATATATATATATATATATATATATGTGTGTGTGTGTGTGTGTGTGTGGAATGGCTTATAAAAATATATTATTAATTATAAAAAACACGGTGAGCTTTTAAATTTGTTTCTAATTTGTGAGATGTAAATGTCTAATTTTCAGGCTGTTATGAAAATCCTCAGGGTAATGTGTTGCCAGTCTGTTAAACTGGAATAAGGGTGTAACTGTAAAGGAAGGATACTCAAAACCACACACACACACACACACACACACACACACACATCTCTTATTATAATGGAGATTGTGTGTGTGTCTGTCTGAAGCCGAAACTAAATCACTACTCAAGTCACAATTCCCTTAGTTATTGACGTCACATTCACCATGAATTATTTTATTTAAACCTCAGTTATTGATAAAATTGTTATACCTTATTAATACCTTTGATTTATCTACTTCTAAAACATGCAAGTATTTTTATGCAACAAAATAGCTTCAGTGTGAACAGGAAAGCTAATTTGCATATTATATTAAAATTTAATTTATCAAATATGCGCTTGGTATTATTGATTTCTAATTGTTTTTTTCTTAATGAATATGAGCAAAAAACGGGATAAATCTTAAAAGAAATCCTTTAATATAAAGAAATAACAGTAATTTTATTCTTTACTTCCTTTTAACTAAATAGTTTTTTCAGCAATAGTGATGGAAAATGATGGAAGACTTAGTTTCAAAGTTTTCTATTCTTCGATTAACCCCCTCTGTTTCAAATCATTTTTTTAGATTTTTTAGTTCAAAAGTACATTAAAATTCAAATACTTGGTGCATATATTTGCTAGTATATATATATATATATATATATATATATATATATATATATATATAATATATAATGAATAGAAAATGAATGAGAAAATGAGAAAAGTATTAGCATGAAAAGGTGTTCAATGCTAATAAAGCAGAGCAGAATAATCAATTGTAATATTTGGACTCATAACTTAAAGTTTCATGTTATGCAATCATCAGTTGAGTCAAATGGTTGAGATCTTAAAAACCAGAAGTCAAATGGTTGAGATTTTTAAAAAAATATATATATATAATATCATGGATCTTTGCTAATCCACGAAGCAAACAAATTTTATTTCTGTATTAATAAAATCGAAGTGCTCAAGAGCTAAATATACGTTTTTAAAAGCTAACATAACATAACGGCAGCTACTACAGTATATTTTATAACATTCGCTTTTCTATTATAATGGAAAAGCTCAAGCTAAATTGACATCACATTCTCCATGTATTAATAAAATTGTATTAATAAACTATGACATGTATACAACAACATAACAATGTAATCTACGACAAGATGAATGACAAGTAACTGAATATAAATTAGCAATGAAAGACATTCGCTTTTATTATACTCCCTCTGTTTCAAAATCTGCTTCATAATAATACAATATTTATTATTATAAATACTTAATATATATATATATATATATATATATATATATAATATATATATATATATATATATATTCCAAACTCTCCAGCTCGAGCAGGATGTGACAGCAGGTTAATTTAATTAAGCGGAATTTAAATTCAGAGTTTTCCTTCTCGTAGACTGGTTACCTAGCTATGGTTAAAGAACCCATTCTACCCTACTCATAAGCCATCACTGGAGGAAGAGTAATTGGATGCATACCTTTCCCAAGCGTATTAGCGCTATGTGAAACACAAACAGCCTCGCTCAGGATTTGAACCTGGGTCGACCAGCCTATTTCTTACGAGGGTAACCATTACATTTTTAATTTAATTCGTTTTGCAAACTCACTTTTTTTTCGGAACACAGTTATCTATCCATAGCTCAATGTGTAATCCAGTGGGTCACATTTTTTCAAGTAAATATATAAATATATATATTTACCAACCCCTCCGCATAAGCAGGATGGGACACAAGGTAAATTTATTAAGTGGAGTTTGACAGGTTTGAATTCAGAGTTTTCCTTCTCCTAAACTGGTTACCTAGCCAAGGTTAAAGAGGCCAGTCTGAAAGGGGGGGGGGTAGGATTCATACCTTTCCCAATGGTATTAGCCCTAAGTGAAATGCAATTACCACGTCCAGAATTTGAACTTGGGGCGACGAGTCCATTTCCCATGAGTTTAACCATTACACCACGCGCTTCCCTCATATATATATATTTATTTATTTATTTTACAGAGTTTTCACAGATCAATGTTCATTATAAACAGCGACCCAGGTTTCATGCCAAGGGGCAATCATCAAATGTTGAGCAAGATCCCATGGTGTTTGTTGAAGATCTTATATATATATATATATATATATATATATATATATATATATATATATATATCAAGGGCGAGGTGTGTATGACAGAGAGACGGTATGAGTGGACCGTTATAAGCCGAAAGTGGTACAGTGCTTGAATCTTGAACTTTTTGATACTTTCTTTTACATTTTTACACATATTTACATCAAACTCTTTTGGGTTTTCTTTGTGGAATATAATGCTTCTGATTTAATAAAATAAAATAAAATTTATTTTATTTTATTTTCAAAACAGAATATGCATTTTCAAAATTTAAAAAAAATTTAAATTAAAAAAAATAAAAATAAAAACAAATTCCGGCTATGAACTCGACCGTTTCGCCTGTACCACTTTCCTCTTATAACCGTCCACTCATACCGTCTCTCTATCATACACACCTCGCTCTTGATGAAGACCACTTCAATAAAGGGTCGAAACAGATTTCTGTCAGCGAATTTTAACATCATGTGTTTGTTTTTTCTAAAATATTAATTTCATACTGTCGGATTCACTTCCACTCACTTTTTTCACACACACACACACACACACACACATACATATATATATATATATATATATATATATATATATATATATATATATATATAAGTGATTTTTTCAAAATTTCTGTAACCTTTAATCAAAGTAATAAAAATAAAACTATTTTGACTCCATGTCAAATGTTAGTTTTCTATTTTAGCTCGCAATCCCTGCTGCCAATAGAGCGATCCTTTGAAAGTTTCTTCCGACGTAATGAGGTGGGTTGGGGATGGAACTAAGGGGGGAGGTACCGCTCGTAAAGGAGTTGGCAGCACAAGCGGGAGTTCGTTATCCGGAGGAATGGCGTTGCTCTTACCCGGACCATTCAAAGATCGGAAGCGTTGACAATAAGTTCCATGATTTATTGCAAGTGATTGATTACGCCCTTATAGACCCTCGTCACTAGGCCTTCCATAATGATTGATTACCCCTAATGTACGCACCCCCCTCTTACACAGGCCCCCCATAGAGTCGATAGATTTCTCATAGTCGTTATCTAAACGCGATCTCGTCTCGTTCTCATTCGAAGAATCCGCGGGTATTACTTTTCTGGTTCCCTTTCTTTCTTATCTGATTTTCGATATCGTTATTAAGAAGGTTTGGATTAGTTTGGCTTAAAGCCACACGTATATCGAACCCGGTGAGGAGCGACGTCAGTATCTACTACTAAGCGCAAACAAATCCAGTATAAACTTAACACTAACATTAATTAACTTTTCTTGGGTGAATTTATCGTTAACTTTTCCTGGGTATATTTATCGTTATCGTTTGGTTTTGTTTTGTTGGATTTTACGGCATGTCAACCCTTGTTGGGTTATCGTTATGCCTAATAACGAAGCGGCTACCCATATTGCCTAAGTAGAGACAAGCATAATAAAAAAAGTTAGACTCGCAGATCCATTGATTGGTTTGGTCTTACATAATTGGTTTATGCTTTAATCACGAACGCACCTAATGACTTCCTTTCTCTTACTGTTACATAATCTATGCGGTTGCATAAGATTATTGTCAATCCCCTGTATTTCTAAGGGATGGCCCTTTTCATATTACGGGAGGGACTTTCCATGGAATAGTACAGAAAGCCCGACAAATTACGTGAAGTCACGTGGGACCTGGTTGGGTCCTCAGTTTTCAGTTTAGATGTCAGTCAGAGAAGATGTACTGCCTTAAATGGAACTCACACTGCATACGCGCGCTATGTTAGTCAGATGTTTAGTTACATGAAATGATTAGTTAAGTAAATAAAAGCTTACGAAAATAACACGGTTTTGTGGTTGGTGAATGTCTTGGTAACAAGACTGATCTAGAAGAAGAAATGAGTTAAGTGCGACCGACCACCAAGACGAAGTCCACACGCTAGAAGAGATGTTAGAAGAGGACGCTAGAAGAACTTAAGATATCAAAGACACCAGAAGAAGAATAGAAGTAAGTAAAGAAAGAGGTATACAACATTAGTACTAAGATCCTAATTTTTAAATATCTTCCCAGATATAAATAAAATATACATTATTTTTGCGTAAAATGCAAGCTCTGTGTTAGTGAATGTTTATATATATTTGCTTGGACAGTAATCTTTTGTAGTTTCCTCTGGACATACATGAAAGAAAGAAGGGAACATTTGTACATCATGATATTATAGTGGTAAACGCATGTACAACACGAATACCACTCTCTAAATTTTGATGATCATTGTCCAGTGACAAGCCTACGCAAGATAGCTGGTAATCATGCCAATCGTAGGTGTTAAATCAGAGTTGTCCTTCTCCTAGATGGATAACCTAACAAGGAATAAGGGGTCCAACACTCCCCCCCCCAAAAAAAATAATGTTCTAGATGGCCGTTGAGCTAATAGCTTTATCCGCCCTTTGAACAGGTCTTGTTTTTCGTCCTGCAGGATGTCTAGCCACCCTCCTCATCAGATATAATCTGTGGGGTTACCGGTTTAGTCGCCGATGACCCGACTATAAAACAGGTTGTACTGGATTACATAGTACCAGTAGCACATTAAGCGACCTGACACATACATACATACATACATACACGCAATTGCTTTTATATATTTATAGATGGATATTCATTTTTTATAGTACTCAGTTTCTCTTTTTAAGCCATTGACGGGACCCGGTTCAAAATAGAACTTGGAATAATAGAGATGACGGGATACTCCTCACTCACCAGAGCTCCAAAATTGAAACCTCACCTTTCGATAAAGTTTAATGTCATAATTAGGAAACATTTCTGCTGTTTTATTAAATTCTTAAATTAAGACAGACTCCAAAAGATCTGAAACACGTGTCGCAAATTTAAAATAATAATAAAAAGTAAAGAAAAAAATCAT
>CM042159.1:92672145-92709645 GCA_023376005.1 Doryteuthis pealeii | reverse complement strand
TAACATTAGACGCTAAAAGACGTTTGACTTTGTATTCTTTTGGAGGATTGTAAAATCCTAATCCCGCTCATCTGATTGGCCGGCAGAAACAACAAATCAAATGCGCAGCACATTCTATTTAAACGGAATACGTGGACAGTAACATATATATGGCGCAGTTGGAAGAACTCCGACTGACGAGAAATGTTGATCCCGTCCTGAAGTAACCGGCTTCTCTGCACTGTACTCATATTGACACCCTAGTGAAATCTTCGTATTGGAGCTTCATGTTTCAATGCCAGCAAGTACAGCCAGTCGTTTCCATATTTTCGGAGGACGAGCTTCAGATACTCTTATGTTAATAAGTTCACTTAAACTTTTTAAGCTTCCAAATTTATTTCATAAAAAAAATATTTATAAAGAAAATAAACATTAAAATATATCAAAGGACATAATTTATTGCATTCAATATTATTATGTGTTTATACAATGAAGTATGTCGTCGGGGCGGCCAGACAGCGAGGGAGTATATCCCCTTTTCACTAGCGCTAGACCAAGGATATTATTTTTAGCGTCTGAGGTGGAGCGCCTCACCTACCATCAGCTCCTTACTTTACCGCACATATCCCTGTGATACTCATACGCTTATTTGGCGGGGGCCGGTATCGAACTAGGAACCTTGGGATTCCTAACCGAACGCTCTACCGACTGAGCTCCGCTACTTTTCTCCTTAAAAAAAAGATTAGGGTATTTTGCTGGGCAGAAACGGATTGATGGCATTTCTATTTATTGCAATCAAGAATATTGATTCGATATACGTGGAAATTGAGTTAAATGCCTATGTAAATGTAACACAGTATTTCAATTCTTGAACTCTGAGGTGTGTGGAGTACCCCTTCATCGCGATTACTCCAAGGTCCACTCTCACCTGGAGTGGTAGTTCTAGGGTGCCATTTATGGGTTATAAAGAAAAATTAGTATTATCTGCGTTATTCGGACTATTGTCCCCATCTTCATTGTTATTTGTACAACGTTTCGGCCGATATACCCTCCGGCCTTCTTCCGGTATTTCTTGTCGGACTCGCGAATCTTCTTTTCGGACTAGGGAACCTTCTTTTCGAACTCGGGAACTTTCTTGTCGTATTCGGGAGCCTGAATAAGACCGGAGAGTATATCGGCCGAAACGTTGTACAAGTAACAATTAAGATGGGGACAATAGTCCGAATAACGCAGATAATACTAATCTTCAAGCCTCATCTCAAACATTCAGGGAAATAGAAAAATTAGTTTAACATTTGGTTTGTTTAAAAAAAAAATTAGTTTAAATCTTTTACACTGTAAATACCCATCAAGAATGAATAAAACAAAATGTTTTTGGCATAAAATAACCCAACAAGGGTTGACATACCAACCAACCAACCAACTGAAGAAAAGTATTGTTTGATTAACCCTTTAAGTATTGAAGATAAAAATAAATTGTTATTAACTCACTTTCTAACTTAATATAATACAAGTCCCCTAAAATCCACCATCATGCCCATATATGGACCGTCCGAGCAGGGAGTCAGTTACCAGTAATTGGTCCCTGGGAGGTGATTAAGACGCTACAACATGATCATTCATTTTGTTAATCTGATCTGAAGATCTCACAAATGAACGCTGACTTGAAGGTAAAGTGTTCACATCTAAATCTTCGACTTCGGTCCTATTAACTTTGGAGTTTGGGGTTAGAAGAGGTGGCATGTTTTTTTTATTTATTTATTCTTCTCAAAATTTACCATTTTTGCTGGGTGGGGGGTCATGTATTTATTCATGGTACTTTACTCATTTCTTCTTCTTCTTCTTCTTCTTCTTCTTCTTCTTCTTCTTCTTCTTCCAACTTGTCCTCTCTTCTTCTTCTTCTTCTTCTTCTTCTTCTTCTTCTTTCTTCCACTTCTTCTTCTTCTTCTTCTTCTTCTTCTTCTTCTTCTTCTTCTTCTTCTTCTTCTTCTTCTTCTTCTTCTTCTTCTTCTTCTTCTTCTTCTTCTTCTTCTTTTTCTTTTTTCTTCTTCTTCCTTTCTTCTTCTTCTTCTTCTTCTTCTTCTTCTTCTTCTTTCCCCACTCTTCTTCTTCTTCTTCTTCTTCTTCTTCTTTCAAATTCTTAACCATATTCTTCTTTCCTTATTGGACGTGTTCTCCTTTCAATTCTTAACGGCAATCTTATTCTTTCATTCTAAATGTGCTATCTTCATTCGTTCTTTAAAGTACTTTCTTTCCTCCTCCTCCTTCTCCTCCTTCTCCTCCTCCTTCTTCTTCTTCTTCTTCTTCTTCTTTTCTTTCTTTCTTTCTTTCTTTTTCGTCCTATTCTTCTTTCATTCGTAAAATTCTTCTTTTTTTAAAACTCTTTCATTCTTAAACTACTTTTTATTTCATTTTTCATCTTGCAATCTCGGTAATTTAGGTTTACGTGACTGCTAACTGATTGTGATCGGTTGCGAGATAAGCAGAGACTAACGATGGGGGAAAGTAGTCAAGTCTGACGCGGATAAAGACAAAGAAGACAGTTGAAAATATTTTGAGGAAAAATAAAAAAGTTAATGGCATGTTGATAAACTTTTTCGCTTTTCCCCCTCAAAATACGGGTTATTACTGCCAAAGCAATCGTTGTAGAAAAACAGTAATGTTACTATTTAACCCATAACTGGCGAGACTAGAGGGTTCATATCATCCCCAAGGGCATTAGAGCAAAAGTGAATGCAATAACGCGACTGTAATTCGAACTCGCTTACTACGAGGTTGCAGTCCAGGATTTTAGCCACAACACCACTGGAGTAAAAGTAATGTCGTCGGGGCTGCCTAAAGTCGGTGTCAGCCAATCAGTGAGGGAGTCTATCCCCTTTTCACTAGCGCTAGACCAAGGAGATTGTTTTTTAGCATCTGAGGTGGAGCGCCACACCTACCATCAGCTCCTTACTTTACCGCACAGGTCCCTGTGATACCCAAACGCTGAGTTGACGAGGACCGGTATCGAACTAGGAACCATGTGATTTCTAAGCCGAACGCTCTACCGACTGAGCTATCCCGGCTCTGGAACAGAGTCACAAATTATTTCAGTTAGATAAGTTTGGTTTGGTTGTTTTGTTTTTCGATATATCAACCCTTTTCGGTTCATTTAATCCCAAATCAAGTTATTTTTATATTCGTTTACAGTAACCGCTGTTGATTTAATGAACATCTAAGTGTTGAACGCTGCTTAACTTCGATGATTTAGCTTCGGTTTGTGCGTGGTTCTCCATTATAATGATCATTTTGTTCGACTGACATGGTGGGATGTCAGGAAATACTCGTTCATATCAATCTTATATAGCGGCTTCAAATTCACGACGCTAAATTCGTGTATGTTAGTACTGGGGTTTTCACTGTACCCAAAGCGATGTATGTTAGTAGTCAGCTACTACCGACTACTGGACTGATTTTTGATCAATTTAACTCTTTGAAATCTGTGATGATCCCAACTTCAAACATTAATTAGAAAAGATTAATCAAACACAGCGAATATATTTCGTTTAAGATAAAATCTCGCTCACTTTTTCGTAATTAGAAGAAAAATAAGAAAGCTAATCTCAAACAGTTTGCGAAATTGTCGATAATGACAATAACATAATGAATTTGAAAAAAGGCATAAGAGTTGCTGTTAAAATCCTTGTCACAGTGGTAGGGTTAAGATAGTTAATCCTTGTGATCCTAGTTTGCAGTGTTCCTTAAAATCCTTGGTAGGAAAGAGTGTAATATCTGTAGGCGTCCTTGTAATCCTAGTCTGTAGTGTTCTTTATAATTTAAGATGAAAAGAATGTAGTATGTGTAGGTGTCCTTGTAATCCTAGTCTATAGTGTTCCTTGAAATCCTAAGTAGAAAAGAGTGTAGTATCTGTAGGTCTCGTTGTAATCCTAGTCTGTAGTGTTCTTTATAATCTTAGGATGAAAAGAATGCAGTATGTGTAGGTGTCCTTGTAATCCTAATCTGGAGTGTTCCTTTGTTATACACTAGCATTAAATATCTATATGTTATATAGCGGCTTCAAATTTACGATGCTAAATTCGTGTATGTTAGTACTGGGTTTTTCACTGTACCCAAAGCGATGTATGTTAGTAGTCAGCTACTACCGACTACTGGACTTCAATAAACAACAGATACGTATGTACAAAGAGAGGACCCTTCTTTATTTTCTTCGGTGTGTGGGTGGTGAAGGCGCAGAACTTACAATGTGTGCCCGAGGGGTGGTTGTTGACGGGAGACGTGAAGCGTCCTTTTTGGCTGCTGGCTGGCGTCTCTGTGGTCTGACTCGAATCTTCTCGCCTTTATATTGATAGATACCCCTCCGCATCTTTATCTTTTGATCTGATAACGGACATTTGTTATATATTTCTTTATCTTCTCCCTGCTTCCTTGACCGGAAACCCTCTCTTCCGTGTTTTAACTTCTTTGTTCGCTTTTGCTGGGAAAAAAAGTCATTTGTCATTTTTTTCGTCTTTTTTTGTTTAATTTAACCGGAAATTCCTATTTCCGTTTGTACAATATACAACATCAAAGCTTAACAGGACAAACCAAAATATTTTTTTTGTTCAAAATAAAAAAAAATTAAAATACAAAAAAAATTATTAGTTCTTAACACGGTGTAAAATAAATTATTTTGTTAAATCCTACTTAACGGACACAAATTCCAGTATCGTATGTCACCTTGCCGAAAGAAAAATAACAAAAAATGAAGGAATTAACCGACTTTAAGGAAAATGTTCTGTGTTTATATATTAATGAATAAACAATATAATGCATTATTTATTTCATTTAAAAACGTGTACATTTTTTCAGGTCAGTTAACTTTGAACCACGTATCTTTGAGGCGTAACACAGATTAAAAAAGATACGTGGTTCAAAGTTAACTGACCTGAAAAAATGTACGTTTTAAATAAAATAACTGGTGCATTATATCTTTTATTCATAAATGTATCAACACAGAAAATTTCATTAAAATCGCTTAATTCCTTGATTTTTGGTATTTTTTTATTTTATTTTGGCTGGGTGACATACGATGGTGGAATTTATGTCCGTTAAGTAGGATTTAACCAATTCTATTTCAGAGATTTGGGCTAATAAAATTACCGCACAATTGTGGAAAAATCCGTGAAAATTTTTCATTCTTAAAAAGTGATCATCATAATCAGGTCATGCTGAGAGCACGGATTCCCATGACTTTCTCTCGCTATTAATGATCGCTCTTGGTAAGTCTTTCACACTTTTTAGTACATTCTTCGAGCCCTAGCATTGTCGCATCTTTGCAATCCTTCTTCTTTTCTCAATAGTATAGTCTGTCATTGTCCTCTCTCACGTGTAATGCATTGTGCATTGTCATTAGCTTCATTGTTCTTAGGTCCATCTGCCGGAGTCCCCCCTTGTCCATTTTAAGAATGGTTCACAATATCTTACAAGGACGAAAGCCTAATTATAATATTTTTCTATTATTTGGATTTTTCGGCCTGTTGTCCTCATCTTTATTATTTCGACCGAGGTGCCCTCCGGCCTTCTTCAGGTGTTATTTGTCGAACTCGGGAACCTTATTTCGAACTTAGGCGCTCTCGTGTCGAAATCCCGAGTCTTCCTGTAACTTTGAAACGAACGCTTTATTCAACCCTTCGGGGTAGATTGTTCTCCTTCTGTTAACCATAACTGGGTACAAGTTTTAAGCTATGTTAATTATTCTACGTTACTATCGCCCATGGCCAGGATTGAACCTGCAATCTAAGGATGATTGTCACTTATCGTCATAACTCATCTCTTTTATCCATTGCGCTATGTGTCCAACAAAAGAAATATCATCATCATCATCATCATCATCTTCTTCATCTTCTTCTTCTTCTTCTTCTTCTTCTTCTTCTTTCTTCTTCTTCTTCTTCTTCCAGTGTTCCATCCTTAAGCATCACTAGTCACCACTCACGAGTCACCACCCACAACCCACAGATGGTCTGATTGTCTCAAAGTCGGTGTATTCTATAGACCCCTGGAAATACGTTTGAAATACCCTGGGAAATAATTTCTTCTTCTTGTTCTTCTTGTTCTTCCCCCACCGCACCCTTCTTCTTCTTCTTCTTTCTTCTTCTTCTTCTTCTTCTTCTTCTTCTTCTTCCTTCCTTCCTTCCTTCCTTCTTTTCCTTCCTTCTTCCTTCCTTCTTCTTTCCTTTCTTCTTCTTCTTATTTCATGATCTTCTTCTTCTTCTTCTTCTTCTTCTTCTTCTTCTTCTTCTTCTTCCTTCCTTCCTTCCTTCCTTCCTTCCTTCCTTCTTCTTCTTACTTCCTTTTTCCTTTTTTCTTTCCTTTCTTTCCTCTTCCTTCCTTCTTTCCTTTCTTCTCTTCTTCTCCACCTTCTTCTCTTTCATGATGTTCTCTCTTCTTCTTTTCCTTCTTTCTTCCTTCCTTCCTCTTTTACTTCTTCTTTCCTTCCTTTCTTCTCTTTCCTTTCTTCTTCTCTTATTTCATGATGTTCTTCTATTCCTTCTTCTTCCTTCCTTTCTTCCTTCCTTCCTTCTTTTACTTCCTTATTTCCTTCCTTTCTTCTTTCCTTTCTTCTTCTTCTTATTTCATAATGTTCTTCTTCTTCTTTCGCTTCTTTCTTCTTCTTTTTCTTCTTCTCTTCTTCTTCTTCTTTTCTTTCGCCTTCTTCTTCTTCTTCTTCTTCTTCTTCTTCTTCTTCTTCTTCTCTCTTCTTCTTCTCTTCTCTTCTTCTTCTTCTTCTTGCCGTTAAACTGTCTGCCTTAGTCATGTAACGAGTCCAAAAATGAAAAAGTTCAAAAGGGTTTGATCGACTTGTGATTAAAAATGTCAAACTAATCATTCTCGGCGAATGTTAATCACTTTTAGACACTGAAACACACTAATTAGTAGCTTATTGAACGTTAATCAATCACAGCCTACAGCGAAATTCACTCGGTCGTTTCGTCGTTCGTTGTCGTTCCGTGTTCCGTGCCGCCTTTTCCAAAGTTCACAATTTTTTCTCTTTTCTTTTTATACAATTTCACGATAGTTTTAATCCTTTATTTTTAATTTACGTACTTCATTTTTATTTCTCGTTTTTTCTCGATTATATTTCTCGTTTTTTTTTTCTTCGTTTGCTACAATAATTGTTAATTTCTTTTCTTTCGGATATTTTTATTCGCAATTTCTTTTATTTTAAATTCGTTCTTTTCATTCTTTTCTTTCAATCTCTATTATTGTCCTTCGTGCTGGCTTCCATTTTAGTTTCTATTATTTCTTAATTTGATGAATTTCATTGCCTACTCTTTTTCTAATTCTTAATTTATTCATCTTATTTCTAGGTTTTCTTTCTTTTTCTTTCTTTTTCTTTCTTTTTACTTTTTTATTGCTTTTTCCTTCCCTTTTCTTTTCTTCTTTCTATTTAATTATTTATCTGGTTTCATTACTTTCATCTTGTTACTTCACAATTTGTGTTAGTCTTTCTTTTTTATTTCTTTTTTTAAATTTTATTTCTTCCTTTCTCTCATTTTCCTTCTTTCCTTCATCCATTCTTTCATTCGGACTTCATTATTTTCATCGTGTCACTCTGCAATATCTCCAGTCGTTCTTTCTTTCTTTGCTTTGCCATTGTCCTTTCTTTCTTTCTTTCTTTTCTCTCCTTTCTATGTCTTTTGCTTTCTTTCTTTCTTAACTTTCTTTCTAGTTCTTTTGCTTTCTTTATTCTTACTTTCTTTCTATGTCTTTGCTTTCTTCTTTCTTTCTTCTTTTTTCTGTGTTCTTTGCTTTCTTTATTTCTGCCTTTTACTTCTTTCTTCTACTTCTTTCTTTCTAATTTTCTTCTTTTTTCTCATCTTTCTTTCTTTATTTTTATTTCTTCTTTCATTTCTTTCTTTTTTCTTCTTTCTTTCTTTTTCTTTCTTTCTTTCCCTTTTTATGATTTAATTCACTATTTTTAAATATTTATATTATTACATTATATTCTTTCGTTCCATATTCATTTACAATGTTTTTTCGTTATCTTTTTTAGTTTATTGTTAATTCTCTATCTATCTAATCTATCTATCTATCTATCTATGTTCATATCTATGTTCATATCTATCTATCTATCTATCTATGTTCATATCTATGTTCATATCTATCTATCTATCTATCTATCTATCTATGTTCATATCTATGTTCATATCTATCTATCTATCTATCTATCTATGTTCATATCTATGTTCATATGTATCTATCTATCTATCTATTCTTTCTTTCTTTCTTTTGTTTTCTTTTTCTTATGTTCTTTATTTCATTCTTTCATTATTTCCTTATGTCGTCATTATTTTATCGTGTTACTGTTCAATATTTTAGATCTTTCTTTATTTCTTTTTACTTTCTTTTTCTCATTCCTGTCCAATATTTAAAATCTTCTTTTTTCTTCCTTCCTTTATTTCCTTTATTTAATTCATTCCTTTTTTTTCATTTTAGATTCTCATTCATAGATATAACAGTATATGCAAATTTATATTTAACAACCCAGCCACTCGAGCAGGATGTGACACAAGGTCAGTTTTTAACAGATCTGAACATAGATTTTCATCTCTGCGAGACTGCTTACCATACAAAGGTTAAATAGCCCAGTCTGCCCTACCCATAGCTGGAAGGAGAGATGATTAAACGAATACCTTTCCCATGGGTGTGGCGTCCCATTGTGGTGCGATAGTTAGCAAGCACAGATCCCTTACAACTGAATAGCGAGTTCGATCCTCACTGGATGCCCCGTGCTTGCAACATTATATCGCATCATTTTATACTCATATTCCTGTCTTCATTTTTTGTATCATTTTCCTTTCTTTTTCATTCCGTCATTTTTTTATTTCATTCATTCGTTCATTCTTTCATTTTTCCTTCATTTGTTATATCTTATTATTGTGCAGTCATTTAGTCTTTCTTTCTTTTTTCCCTTTCTTTTCATTCATTCGTTCCTTCGTTCATTCATTCTGTCTTCATTTTTGTGATCTTGTTATTCTTACTCTTTTTCTTTTTTTCTTTCTTTCCTTCATTTTTTTTCTAAATCTTCTTTTTAACTTGTGCTTTCTTTTATTTTTCATTTTCTTTCTTTATTCCTTTCTTTATCTTGTTATAGTGCTTCGTATATATATATATATATATATATATTAATAAGTCATCCACAGACACGTGTTTCGGCATATCATGCCTCTTCAGTGTGGCTAGACACAACTATCCTTGGGTAGGGTTCGAACTCAGACTGACCGCATGGTAGTCCGATATCTTATCCCCTCGCCCACTGACAGCTGATGCGGGGACTGGTGTTTTTAAACTATTAAATACATAGGAATGTATCATTCGGTCACTGAGAGATCAAATTTCCGGAGAAATGATCATT
Organism: Doryteuthis pealeii; assembly: GCA_023376005.1. Lineage (NCBI taxonomy): Eukaryota > Metazoa > Mollusca > Cephalopoda > Myopsida > Loliginidae > Doryteuthis > Doryteuthis pealeii. The sequence goes on along the minus strand of CM042159.1, from coordinate 92,700,272 downwards.
GCTTATTTGCTTAGTAGTGAGAGTTAATTTAAATTACCAATTAGAGAGCTCATTACCAAATTTATGGGAGCATATATATTAATAAGTCATCCACAGACACGTGTTTCGGCATATCATGCCTCTTATATATATATATATATTATACTAGCAAATATATGCACCCTCCGGTTGCAAATATTTAAGTTTTAACCTAATAAAATAGCATGTTAAATTAGAAAGGCTAATGAAACTGAATAAGAATGCAGATAAAAAGATTAGTAACAGAGGGGGTATGATTGAAAAATAGAACAACTTTGAAACTAACTCTTCCACCATTTTTCCTTACTCCCGTCTTTCAGTGGTAAATTTCCCTAATTTAACTATTTAGTTAAAATAGGAAGAAAAGAACACAATTACAGTTATTTCTTTATGTAATAGATTTCTGTTAAGTTTTATCCCCGAGATTTTTGCTCATATTTATTAAGAAAAACCAAACAATTAGAAATCAATAATACTAAGCATATATGTTTAAAATCAAATTTTTAAAGATCAATATGCAAATTAGCCTTCCCATTCACACTGTAAACCGCTATTTCGTTGAATATATAAATATAATTGCATGTTATTAGTATGTAGATATTGTTAAAAGTCTTAATGATGTAAAACAATTTTACTAATAATTGAAGTTTAAATAAAAAAATAAAATCATGGAGAATGTGATGTAAATAACAAAGGGAATTGTGACTTGTATAGTAATATAGTTTCGGTTACAGACAGACAAACCCACAATCTCCATTATAATAAGATATATATATATATATATATATATATTATATATATATATTAAGAATATTATTATTATAATAAAAATAAAGTCTACCATGTATACAATCAAATTGAAATGATTCCATCAGGACCCGTTAACTAAGTCGGTGTAATTCCTAAGTTAAATTAAAGATATTTTCAGATAATAACGATTGAACGCTACGTTATTTCTCTCTTTTTATTATTTTTCGTTATTATCCGAAAAATATCTTAAAATTTAAATAACAAATTACATCGACTTAGTTAACGTAAGGTAGGGCCCTGAAGAAATCATTTCAATTTGATTGAAACCATGGTAGACCCTTTCTTTTTCCTCTAATAATAATATTATTAGTATCATTATTGCTCTGTGTTTTTAATATATTGAGCACTTTTGGATTATTTACTGATGCCACTGCGACGGAAAGGTTAAAGCGCCAATTGGATACTATATATACTAGCAAATATATGCACCCTCCAGGTGCAAGTATTTAAGTTTTAATATAATAAAATATGTTAAATTAGAAAGGCTAATGAAACTGAATACGAATTCAGATAAAAATATTTGGAACAGAAGGGGTATAATCGGAAAATAGAACAACTTTGAAACTAACTGTTCCACCATTTTCCCTTACTCCCGTCTTTCAGTGGTAAATTTTCCTAATTTAACTATTTAGTTTAATAGGAAGAAAAGAATAAAATTACAGTTATTTCTTTATGTTAATAGATTTCTGTTAAGATTTATCCCCGAGATTTTTGCTCATATTATTAGATAAAACCAAACAATTAGAAAATCAATAATACTAAGCATATATTTATTAAAATCAAATTTTTAAGATCAATATGCAAATTAGCCTTCCCATTCACACTGTAAACCGCTATTTCGTTGAATATATAAATATTATTGCATGTTATTAGTATGTAGATATTGTTAACAGTCTTAATAATGTAAAACAATTTTACTAAAAATTGAGGTTTAAATAAAAATAAAATCATGGAGAATGTGATGTAAATAACACCTCTGCACAAACAGAAAATGGCACAAAGTCAATTTATTAAGCGGAGTTTAATATGTTTGAATTCACAGTTTTCTTTCCCCTACACTGTTTATCTGGCCAATGTTAAGAGCCCAACCCACCGTGCTATTTACCCATAGCTGGAGGGTGAGTAGTTGGATGCATTCCATTCCCAAGGTTATAAGCGCTATGTGAAATGCAAACAGCTTCGTCCAGGATTTGAACTTGGGTCAACAAGTCCATTTTGTACCACTTTAACCATTTCACTACGCACCTCCAGAATATGAATATATATAATATTTTTTAAATCCTTCTGCACGAGAATGATCAATTTTAACACGCATGTAGCAGGTTTTAATAGAGTTTTTATTCTTATATATATATATATATATATATATATATATATATATATATATATATATATATATATAAACTATTAGCCAGGAAAAGCACACATTGTAATGTGATATTTTTGTCAGATCAATGTAGGCTTTCTATCTTAGTGAATTAAAAATATCGATTCTAATTTGATATTAAACATAAATATCATAATGGACATCCAGATTCCAACCGTCTCGGGGGTTGTCTAGGAAAACTTTCAAAGGCAAAACTCTTTAATTAACGCTCCACTTAGGTTCCGTTCGTATATATATATATATATATATATATATATATATATATATATATATAATATATTTAATATACCAAACTTATTGGTAAATCCTCGCGGTGAAAAAATAGACAGCAAATAGTTTGATTGTAAAAAAATATACTACCAAACATCAACCGGGAAGAAAATTTGTTTTGGAAAAAAGAAAAGACCAAGATATTCGTACCAACAGAAAATAATCTATTGGTACAATATTTGGCCAAAAGAAAAAACAATTTATATACATATATATCTACAAAACCGCCAGGAGACTAAAGCTAATAAGTAAAAAGTGCTCAATACCTATGTAGAGCAAATAATAAAGATAAATCTAATGAGTCAGACGAACCTACTAAAAGTTTCGCTTAATGCTCTTCAGGCCTAAGATCTGATTATATATATATATATAATTGTGTGTGTGTGTGTGCGTGTGTGTGTGTGTGTGTGTGTTTAAGTTAAAAAATGAAAGCGAATCCGACGGTATGTTGAAAAGAAAAATAAAGGAAAGAAAGTGTTGAATCGATAAAATAGGATTATTCTATTTCATTTAATTGATTCGGTGAGGAGTTTATCTATATATATATGTATTCTATCTATTATTATTTTAAATACAAAATTGAAATAAAATAACAATAATAGAAAGATCTACAGAAATGTTTAGCACACAAAGAAATGATATTTCAACCGATTTCATTCAAAACAATAAGATTTTACTCTGACGAAGGTCGCTCTTACTTTGTGTACTAAACATTTGTATATTTTTTTCTATTATTGTTATTTTTTCAATTTTGTATGATATATAATATATATATATATATATATATATAGTGTACATATATGCATATACATATATATATATATATATATATATATATATGTATACATATATATATATATATATATATATATATACATATATGAAGGAAGGGTGTGGTTTAGGATCCGACGATATGCTGTAGATAAAAGGAAAGTGGTCAAGAAATGATCAACTCAAAAACAAGTCACAGGTGTACGTTTCGTCTGTATGCACAGACTTTCTCAGCCGATCTGAGACTTTATTGAAGCAAAGCATACGTTTAAATACATGTGGTGGTGGTGTCGGGAGGTCAGGGGGTGAGTGTGTATGATGTGAGCTAAGGAGGAGCGGGAGTTTTGGTTAGGATCAGTTGAAATGGAGGGGTAGAGGATGTTTGTTAGAAGTGCTGGGGCGGTGGCAGTGGTGAAGGTCAATTAGTGTGGGTGTATATTGATTTATGTGAGTAAAGGGGAGGTCAAGGGGTGAGTGTGTAGTGATGTGAGATAAGAGGAGTGGGGAATTTTGGTGTGGGCTAAGGACCCCCGACACCGCCACCACCATGTATTTAAACGTATGCTGCTTCAATAAAGTCTCAGACGGCTGAGAAAGTCTGTGCATACAGACGAAACGTACCACCCTGTGACTTGTTTGATGATCATTTCTTGACCACTTTCCTTCTATCTACAGTATATATATATATATATATGTATGTATATATATATATATATATATATATATATATATATATATATATATATATATAAACAACTTTTTAGCTATTTCAGCCGACAGTATATTTGGGAGAATATGTGCTTTTTAATTTTAGTCAGACCTAATTTTTTGAAAGTTAATTCATTTATGTATAACTCTGCTGATGAGACCTAATAGGTCGAAATATATATTCAGAGATTGATTTTTCTCGATTTGTTTAGCCTCACATTTAAGTAGTTTAAATCCCGCCTAATTAAACATAAATGAATTAACTTTCAAAAAATTAGGTCTGACTAAAATTAAAAAGCACATATTCTCCCATATATATATATATATATATATATATATATATATATATATATATATATATATATATTGGTTAGGGGGTTGATTTAGAAGGCTATCACAATGCAGGTGTAAAGAAAAAATAATAATACGGTAACAATGGTGTTGTGTGTTAACCTGTATTTAATTCTTGAATTTTCGAGATAAAATCTCTTTTTCAAAACGTCACTGGAACTGAAGTAGTCTAGTTATGGCATTTCTTTTTAAATTAATTTTTAAATGATTTTTTTTTTTGAAAATGATGGTATTCTTATATAACTGTATTCTCGTGTTGTATGTTTACGTGAATGAGTTTTTTTTGTACTTGTGCGTATGTTGTCATACGTGTGTCCATAAAAATGCATTCTAAATCAACCTCCTAACCAATATATACACAATGCTTCAAGCAAATTATAAAAATCTCTTTATATTATATATATATATATATATATATATATATATATATATATATATATAATATACCAAGCGTGTTGGTAGATCCTTGCGGAGAGAAAAAACCCAGCAGAGAGTTTGATTGTAAAAGTATACTACCAAACATCAACCAGGAAGAAAAAAATTTTTGAAAAAAAGAAAAGACCAAGATATTCGTACCAACAAAAAAAATCTATTGGTACAGTATTTGGCCAAAAGAAAAAACAATTTATATGTATATATATGTATATAAGATATATATATATTCATATAACCGCTAGGAGAAGCTAATCTGTAAAAAGTGCTCGATACCTAAGTAGAGCCAAGTAATAAAGATAATCTACTGAGTCAGACGAACCTACTATTAGTTTCGCATAAAGCTCTTCAGGGCTAAAATCTGAGTCAGATTCGTACTGATTTAATTGGTTTTAAAAATGTATATATAAAGTTATTTATTTTGATTAAAGCTAGTAGAATGTGTATACATGTATACACACGAGGGGCTTTCACCATTTAATGGTCTTATTATTATTTAAAAATATATATATATTGAGCACTTTCTATTTGTTTTATCGCTGTCTTATCATTGTGAAAATGTTCACCGGTAAGTCACTTTTTTTCCCACAAATACCATATATATATATATATATATATATATATATATATATATATATATATATATATATAAGTGTGTGTGTGTGTATGCTATAGTATTTGCTAATTTGCTTGAAACCCTAAGTAAAGTATATTATTATTTATATTTCAAAGGCAATTACAATGCGTATAAAATAGTTGTCAATATCTAATTAATTTCGAAATTAATTCGACATTGGACACTATTTTATACGCATTGTAATTGCCTTTAAAACATGAATAATATATATATATATATATTATATATATATATATATATATATATATATATATATATATATATACTAGCAAATATATGCACCCTACGGGTGCAAGTATTTATGTTTAAATGTAATAAAATATTATATTAAATTAGAAAGGCTAATGAAACTAAATAAGAATGCAGATAAAAAGATTTGAAACAGAGAGGGTATAATCGAAAAACAGAACAACTGAAACTTACTCTTCCATCACTCTCGTCTTTCATAGTTTTTTTTTTCTAATTTAAGTATTTAGTTAAAAGAGGAAGTAAAGAATAAAATAACAGTTATTTATTTCGTGTTAATGGATTTCCTTTAAGATTTATTGAAGAGATTTTTGCTTATATTCATTAAAATAAAACCTAAGAGTTGGAAATCAATAACACTGAGCAAATATTTATTAAATTCGATTTTTTAATATCAATATGCAAATTATCCTCCCAGTTCAGACCGTAAACTGCTATTTTGTTGTATATATAAATATAATTGCATGTTTTTAGTATGTAGATATGGTTAACAGTATTAATAATATTAAACAATTTTATTAATAATTGCGGTTGAAATAAAAATAAAATCATGGAGAATATGATGTCAATAACTGAGGGAATTGTGATTTGAGTAGTAATATAGTTTCGGTTACAGACAGAAAAACACACAATCTCCATTATAATATATATATATATATATATATATATATATAAAAGGAAGCTGATTATGTACGTGATGAAATATAGAAACTGTCGATGGGACACTAGATTTAGCGCAGCTTAATGCAAATTATTATTATTATTATTATTATTATTATTATTATTATTATTATTATTATCCGAATCATTTTTAGAATGGACACGAGGTCGGCCGTTCTTTTTAATCCATTTCACTTTTGATAATGCGTCTTGTCATCAACAAATCCATTTACGAAAAACGGAAAAAGGTTTTTGAAATCTACTTAGTTTTATCTAGTATTTTTAGATTTCGCTTTTTTCCCTTCTCTCTTTCCAGGTTAGAGTGTTATACACACACACACACACACACACACACACACACACACATATATATATATATATATATGTATATATAGTCTTTTTTAATTCTAAATGCATCTGTATTCTTGTTATTCGTTTCGTTTGGTTAGTCTCTTTTTTATTCAGATTATTTTCTTTTATTTTTCATTCATTTGGATATTTTGTTACTTCATAGTTTTTCATTTGATTTGCTATAATTTATTTATTTGTTTGTTTATTTGTGTCATTCCTTGGATTTTTTTCTTTCTTTCTTTCTTATGCCACGTTTCTTTCTTTCTTTGGTTTCTTTATTCTTTCTTTCTTTCTGTCTTTCTTTCTTTGGTTTCTTTATTCTTTCTTTCTTTCTTTTATTTTTTCTTTCTTTCTTTCTTTGGTTTCTTTATTTCTTTCTTCTTTCTTTATTTTTCTTTCTTTCTTTCTTTGGTTCTTTTTCTTTCTTTCTTTCTTTCTTTCTTTCTTCTTTTTTCTTTCTTTCTTTCTTTCTTTTTTGGTTTCTTTATTTTCTTTCTTTCTTTCTTTATTCTTTCTTTCTTTCTTTCTTTCTTTGGTTCTTTATTCTTTCTTTCCTTCTTTATTTTATTCTTTCTTTCTTTCTTTATTCCTTCTTTCTTTCTTTCTTTCTTTCTTTGGTTTCTTTTTTTCTTTATTCTTTCTTTATTCTTTCTTTCTTTCTTTCTTTGTTTCTTTATTCTTTCTTTATTATTTATTTATTCTTTCTTTCTTTCTTTATTTCTTTCTTTCTTTCTTTCTTTGGTTTCTTTATTCTTCTTTTCTTTCTTTCTTCTTTCTTTTCTTTCTTTGGTTTCTTATTCTTCTCTTCTTTCTTTCTTTCTTTCTTTATTCTTTCTTCTTTCTTTAGTTTGTTTATTCTTTCTTTCTCTTATTTCTTTCTACCATAAATTTGCTTGATTTCTTTCTTTTTTCTCACTATCGTTTTTTTTTACTTTGTTTTGTCCTTTCTATCTTTATTTATTCATTCTTTCTTTCTCCCTTTCTCTCTTTTTTTCTTTCTTTCTTTCTTTATTTCGTTGGTTTTCCTTCATTACTTGGCATTCTTTTTTTGTTGTTGGCGTTTCCTTCTTGGTTCTTTCTTTCTGCTTTTCTTTTATCTCTTCCGTGTTTGTTTGGGGTGGGGTCACGTTTTTTCATTTATTTATATATTTCTTCCTTCTCTCAATCTTTTTTTATTTTATTTTTCTTTTCTTACATATCTTCTTTGCTTTCTTTTCTTTTCTTGGCTTTCTTTCTTTCTTTATTTAATTTTCATTCATTCCTTGACAAGAATTAAAGAATTAAGATCTTGGTTTTTTTCTTCTGTTTTAATTTTTCTTTCTTAAGATATTTTCTTGACTTTCTTTCTTTCTTTCTTTCTTTCTTTCTTTCTTTCTTTCTTTCTTCACTTCTCTTTTCTTCTTTGGATTTCTTTCATCTTTCTTTCTAAATATGTTTTTATCGCGGTGAGAATGTTATTGGGTTAGAGTAGCAAAGCATACCTAGGGAGTCGGATTATTCGTTCCCTATATACTTGTCTTTGTAACACAACAAAATGTAGACAAAGTAAATTACTCTCACTCGCCCCTCGGCCTAGCCCTCCCCCCCCTCTCTCTCTCTCTCTCTCTCCTCTCTCTCTCTCTCTCTCTCTCGATAATATATATATATATATTATATATATATATATATGGATTTTTCTAAAACAAAATAACCTTTTTTTTTTCAATTTTTCCCGTAATCAAAGATCTGTATTGTTTTTTCCCATATATATATATATATATATATATATATATATATATATATATATGTATATGTATATGTATAAACATTTTTACTTGAAGTCACTTACAACGCATGTATCGCATAAAATTCGATACTTTTTCTTATAGAAAATGAACTTGACAAGTGTAATCCCAGCAAAGGATGGCTCGATGTGTAGAATACCGTACAGACTGTTTCGACTTTATTAAGTCTCATCAGCGGTATATACTAACGATTTCCCTCCGACAGAAATCGAAACCGGGACTTCAGCAGACACAGTGAAACACTAGTGAAACACTTTTATCGCCTCGGCCACAGTACACAGCTGACCACATATGAGAGTAAACAAACAAAATGAATTAGTTGATAAATAATGAATTAGGCAAATATATCTGTTCAAATGTAAGGCCTAAACAAATCGAGAAACAGTCGATCTCTGTATGTACATTTCGGCATATTATGCCTCATCAGCAGAGTTAGATATATACATATTGTTTGCATTTTTTCCGTTAATCTAAAATCTGTCTACTTTAGAATTAGTTTATAGCAAAAATTATTTGAACTCGGGAAAATATTTGTTTGGAAGCTATTACAAATGGTGGCAAATCGAACCGAGTGCTCCAGGTTTGAACAGAGATCGGTTATGAAATTAACTGAGTAAATTCAAAGATTAAATCAATTAAGATTTATAGAATAATTTTTGATGTTGTACGGAGAAGGATGTTTTAGTAAACAAAAATGTTGATAAATGGGCTAAACATTAGTTTTTCATAAAGAACCTAGGTTGAAAGGCAGTCTAAAGAGCGTCAACTCACTGACTATCCGGTAAAGAGAAAGTTTTGTGCGTAGCGGTCAGTAAATAAGATAATGCTGACTGACTTTTAGGATATCACAATTGATTTCCTGAAAAAAAAGTTGCAATTGTAAACATTGCTTCATGTTGGCAACTTAATGGTGTTTATGAAATGACACTCGTCTATCTCTCTCTCTCTCTCTCTCTCTCTCTCTCTCTCTCATATAATACCCTTGGGAAAGGTATGAATCCATATATTCTCCCTCCAGCTATGGGTAAAATAATAGGGCAGACTGGGCTCTTGGGTCGGTAGCCAGTCTAGGAGAGGGAAAACTCTGAATTCAAAATTCCTGAGGTCGGTCGTTGATTGGGTTCGTGGCATTCCTTCATGCACCAATTCTTTCCTATCGACTGTGCTAAAAAGTGTGGAATGGTCCTACACAAGCCTTCACCACTATAAACAAATCACTGTGTTGGTTGTTCATTAAATGAACACTCGTGCGTCGAAAATCGACGAGAGAGTCCATAATAATAATAATAATAATAATAATAATAATAATAATAATATACTAGCAAATATATGCACCCTCCGGGTGCAAGTATTTAAGTTTTAATATAATAAAATATCATATTAAATTACAATGGCTAATGAAACTGAATAAGAATGCAGATAACAAATTTGGAACAGAGGGGGTATGATTGAAAAATAGAACAACTTTGAAACTAACTCTTCCATCATTTTCCATTACTCCCCTCTTTTATTGGTAAATTTTCCTAATTTAACTATTTAGTTAAAATAGGAAGTAAAGAATAATATTAGTTATTTTTTCTTGTTAATGGATTTCTTTATCCCCGAGATTTTTGCTCATATTCATTAAGATAAAACCAAACAATTAGAAATCAATAATACTAAGCATATATTTATTAAAATCCAATTTTTAAGATCAATATGTAAATTAACTTTCCCGTTCACACTGTAAATCGCTATTTTGTTGTATATATAAATACAATTGCATGTTATTAGTATGTAGATATGGTCAACAGTCTTAATGATGTAAAACAGTTTTATTAATAATTGAGGTTTAAATAAAAAATAAAATCATGGAGAATGTGATGTAAATAACGAGAGGAATTGTGAATTGTATAGTAATATAGTTTCGGTTACAGACAGAAAAACACACAATCTCCATTATAATAATATATATATATATATATATATTTTTGGCGATGGATTTATTATTTTTTTCTTTTACTTTCTCTCTTTCTTCAATATTCTTCCTTTTTCTTCTTTGTTTTTTTTCTCTTTCTTTCATTCTTTCTTTCTTTTTTTACTTCTTTTTAAGAAAGAATTTATTCTTCCTTTTTTTCTTTTCATTTTTTAAAATCATTCTTTTTTTTGTAGTATTTATTCATTTTTTTCTTTCAATCTTTCTTTCTTTGTTTTAATTATTCTTTTTTTTTTTTTTCTATCTTTCTTTTTTCTTTCTAGCTTCTTTCTTTCTTTTTTTTTCTTTTGATCATCATTTTTTTTCTTTCTTTTTTTCTTTCCTTCTTTTCATTATTCTTTCATTCTTTTTCATTTGCTTTGAAAGTATTTTTATTACTCTTTCTTTTTTCCTTTTTTCTTTATTTCTATCTTTCTTTCTTTTGTTTATTTTTCTTTTGGAAATATTTTCATTACTCTTTCTTTTGCTTCTTTCGATCTTTTTTTTCTTTCTTTTTAATTCTTCTTTTTTTTCTTTTTTTTCTTTTTTCTTTCTTTCTTTTTTGTTCTTTCTTTTAATTCTTCTGTTTTTCTTTTTCTTTCTTTGATTATTCTTTTTTCTTTCTTTCTTTCTTTTTTCTTTCTTTCTTTTTTCTTTCTTACTTTAATCATCTTTTTCTCTTTTTACTTTCATTCTTTTGATCATTCTTTCTTTGGAAGTATTTATTACTCTTTCTTTTATTTCTTTTTCTTTCTTTCTTTCTTTTTTTTTTAACTATTCTTTTTTCTTTCTTCATTTCTTTCTTTCTTTTAACAATTTTTCTTTCTTTCTGTCTTTCATTCTCACCTTTTTATCCTTATTTAAATCTTAAAACCCCATATTTACAATTCCGTCTAAATGTGCTTATTATCCTTTCACATCCTTTTCTTTAAAATCTATTTAATGCAACTTTTAAAATACCTTTATTATTTTCCTTTTTATTCTTTCTATCTTAATTCTTCTTCTTCTTCTTCTTCTTCTTCTTCTTCTTCTTCTTCTTCTTCTTTCTTCTTCGTCATCGTCGTCGTCGTCGTCGTCCCCATCCCCTGTGCCTGAAGCTATTGATTCGACGAGGAAAAATCTTTTAAAGAAGTGTCTACAGATTCAAATTACCAACAAACATTTTCAGATAATGTCATAAAACCCGTAAAAGGCAAAAAAGCTCACTCCCCACCCCCAAAACCACTATCCATTCCCCCCCTCTCTCTTCTCTCTCTCTCTCTCTCTCTCTTCTCTCTCTCTCTTTCTATTTCTTTCTCTCTCGCAGACACACATTCACTTTGTGGATTTTTAGCCTTCACAACATTTCTCTCTCTCTCCCTCTCTCTCTCTCTCTCTCTCTCTCTCTCTCTCTCTCACACACACACACACACAATCTCTCTCTCTCTGTCTCTGTCTCTGTCTCTCTTTCTCTCTCTCTCTCTCTCTCTCTCTTTCTCTCTGGCAGACACACATTCACTTTGAGGATTTTTGGCCTTCACAACATATGTCTCTCTCTTCTCTCTCTCTCACTCTCTCTCTCTCTCGCTCTCTCTCTCTCACACACACACACACACCACACACAGAATCACTTTCTGTATGTGTTCGCTTCACAAATCACCCACTATCTCTTTCTTTCTCTCTCTCTCTCTCTCCTCTCCTCTCTTTGCACACACACACACACACACACATACACACACGTACACACTCATACACGCACTGCCTGGAAGGAGTGTCTCCTTTCACAATCCATCTCCATCTCTCTCTTACTCTCTGTCTCTGTCTCTCTTTCTCTCTCTTTCTCTCTCTCTCTCTCTCTTTCACACACACACATACACAGGGTAACTTTTTCCTCATCACAATCTCTGTCTCTCTCTCTGTCTCTGTCTCTCTGTCTCTCTCTCTCTCTCTCTCTGAGGCACACATATGCAAACGCACACACATACACAGTGACTTTATGGATTTTCCCCATTCACAACATCTCTCCCCCCTCTCCCCCTCTCTCTCTCTCTCTCTGTGTGTGTCTCTCACTCGTACAAACACACACACACATACACATACACAGTCATTGTTTCCTCTTCAAAACCTGTCTACATCTCTCTATCTCTATCTCTCTCTTTCTCTCTCTCTCTCTCTCTCTCTCACGCACACACATGCACGCACACGCCCACGCACACGCCCACGCACACACATGCACAGTCACTTTATGGATTTCTCCTCCCCCCCCCTCCATTCATGCTGCTATTTATTTCCCCGTCTATTCGCGTCCACGTCGACTCTAATGAAGTACCTTTTTTTTTTCCCGCGTTATTTCTGGAAATTCAACGTTTTAAGTGAACGTCACGTGATACTCCACAAAGATCAAGATAAAACAGATTTTATCTTAGCAAAAGGCGCGCACACAAGAGAGATCTGAAAAGCATTGTAGACTTAAAAACTTAGAGCCATTACATATTCAAGCTCATATCTCGTTTTCTATAGGTAGAATAGATATACAAATATATAATACTTTCAGGACCTGTGGATATATCACAGTATGATAATCTAATTATTACAACGTTTTATATGTTTACTTAAGAGCTATTGCGAAATAGTTCAATATGTAAAAAGTATAATAATCTTTACTTTTAGGACTTGTGGATATACCACAATCATCATTCATCATCATTGGCAATTCAGTCTCGAAAGACTATGATAAAAGTTTGTGTGCCCCGAGGTGCAGCGCCTCCTGTGACTATGAAGTCCTATGTTTGAGAAACATTCTCGACCACAGATTTTGCATTTGTTGGTTGTCCCTGTAGATGATGATGTTCCGATGCTTTGTTGCCGTTGCTTCTTATGGACCTTCTTAGCTTCATGATGTTGTATCAGGGTGAATTCTGACGTGTACAGGCCTCTATGGAGATTCTGCCGCCACCGAGGGCGGTCTTGAGCCAAATTTTTCCCAGCTGGAAGGACAATGTCAAAGCACCTGAGATCATTTTTGCAGACATCCTTGAATCGCAGTAGGGGGCGACCAATCTGTCTTTTACCAGATGTTAGCTCTCCCTAGAGGATGTCTTTCGGGATTCGTCCATCATCCATCCGACGTACATGACCCAACCATCGGAGACGACGTTGTCTCAGTAGAGAGTACAGGCTGGGGAGTTGAGCTCTCTCTAGGACTGCTGTGTTAGTGATCCTGTCCCTCATTTAATTATTAAAACGTTTGATACGTTTACTTAAGAGCTATTTACAAGCTATTACGATAGGTCAATATGTAAAAAGTATAATCTTGATTTAACTCTCTCTACTAGCAGGAACTGTGGATATACCAGAGTATGATAATGTAACTATTACGTTTGATATGTTTACTTAAGAGCTATTGCGAAATAGTTTAGTACGTAAAATGTATAATAATCTTGATTTAACTCTCTCTACTAGCAGGACCTGTGAATAAACCACAGTATGAAATTCTAATTATTACAACGTTTGATATATTTACTTAAGAGCTATTGCCATTACTTCAATATGTAAAAAGTATAATAATATTGATTTAACTCTCTTTACTAGCAAGACTCGTGGATATACCACAGTATGATAATCTAATTATTACAACGTTTAATATGTTTACTTAAGAGCTATTTCCAAATAGTTCAATATGTAAAAAGTATAATAATCTTGAGTTAACTCTCTCTACTAGCAGGACCTGTGGATATACCACAGTATGATAATCTAATTATTACAACGTTTGATATGTTTACTTGAGAGCTATTGCTAAATAGTTCAATATGTAAAAAGTTGAATAATCTTAATTTTTTACTTTTTTCTTTCTGTCGTTCTTTTAATCTTTTCATTATGTTCGATTAAAACAAATTAGCGTTATCGCTTCCCCGTGCTCACCCCAATCTCTGTCTATCTTTCGTTTACTTATATTTTTCTATGTAGTATATTCTTTTTCTTCCTTTATAATAAAAACGGAATGGTTCATTATTTACTTGAGGTGATGAGACTAATTAGAAATGAGAATTCGTTGGATGAGCAACACCATATAATCAGGATTTACATTTTTGCATTCCATCTTGGACGATTTGGACGTTCTCATTTTTAACCAGAAGGTGTTGCAAGATCATAACGGTCGTACTTTTAACGAACATTCTATAAAATACACATGCATAAACGCTCCAAAATACTACTTCTTATTTATTTTCACATAAACCATAAAAGATACAGGAAGCAAATCGGCTCAGTGGTTAACGTGCTGGACAGCGATTTTGTAATAACCGGGTTCGAGCTCCAGTTGCGCTATTACGTTCACTTTTGGACTAATACCATTGGGAAAGGTAAGGACTCCCTCATCAACCATCAATGAGTTAAATTGTTGTGTCTGACTTATCAAATAACAACATTGAAATTCGAAAGAAAGTTTAACATTGGTTTATTACCTTTGGTACAAGGATATCATAAAATTGAGTCCAACCCGCAGCGTTTCCACAACAGTAATTAATCACCTATTGCAACTAGCTACTAATAGAAATCGCTAATCGTCATTGTAGTCCGTATCATATATTGGTTTCGTTGGACGAATTCAACTTTCTTGTAGGGGATTTTTTTTTTACCTTACAACATAGATAGTACACCTACTATTATTTTAAAAGGATAGTTTGGCTTTGAATAAACTATGAAGGTTGATATGCCATTAAACTTTAAAATTATTTTTGCCACCGCTGAACATGACTCTTTAAGATCGTGATAGTAAGAGAGTCACTCCGAATATAAATATATATTAGCCATTCTATCAATCTCGTCTTTTTCTACTTTTCATATTTTATTCTAATTTATGTTCTTGACTTTTCTTCTTCTCGTACTTTTTTCTTTGTTTTTCTTGGGGTTTTCTTTCTTCTTTCTTCTTCTTCTTCTTCTTCTTCTTCTTCTTCTTCTCTCTTCTTCTTCTTCTTTTCTTCTTCTTCTTCTTCTTCTCTTCTTCTTCTTCTTCTTCTTCTTCTTCTCTTCTTCCTTCTTCCTTTCTTTTTTCTTACTTCCTTCTTCCTTCCTTCCTTCTTTCCTTTCTTCTTCTTCTTCTTCTTCTTCTCCACCTTCTTCTTCTTCTTTCATGATGTTCTTCTTCTTTTCCTTCTTCTTCCTTCCTTTCTTCCTTCCTTCCTTCTTTTACTTCCTTCTTTCCTTCCTTTCTTCTCTCTTTCTTCTTCTTATTCATGATGTTCTTCTTCTTCTTCTTCTTCTTCTTCTTCTTCTTCTTCTTCTTCTTCTTCTTCCTTTCTTCCTTTCTTCCTTTCTTTCTTTTCTTACTTCCTTCTTTCCTTCCTTCCTTCTTTCCTTTCTTCTTCTCTCTCTTCTTCTTCTTCTTCTTCTTCTCTTCTTCTTCTTTCTTCTTCTTCTTCTTCTTCTTCTTCTTCTTCTTCTCCACCTTTCTTCTTCTTCTTCATTGTTCTTCTTCTTTTCCTTCTTCTTCCTTCCTTTCTTCCTTCCTTCCTTCTTTACTTCCTTCTTTCCTTCCTTTCTTCTCTCCTTCTTCTTATTTCATGATGTTCTTCTTCTTCTTCTTCTTCTTCTTCTTCTTCTTCTTCTTCTTCTTCCTTCCTTCCTTCCTTTCTTCCTTCTTTTCTTACTTCCTTCTTCCTTCCTTCCTTCTTTCCTTTCTTCTTCTTCTTCTTCTTCTCCACCTTCTTCTTCTTCTTTCATTATGTTCTTCTTCTTCTTTTCCTTCTTCTTCCTTCTTTCCTTCCTTCTTTTACTTCCTTCTTTCCTTCCTTTCTTCTTTCCTTTCTTCTTCTTCTTATTTCATGATGTTGTTGTTGTTGTTGTTGTTGTTGTTGTTGTTCTTCTTCTTCTTCTTCTTCTTCAATCAATTCAAGACCATTTAAATGTCCCCTAGGAGATTGCAGTCTCCCAGAAAATGAAAATACATACATCGGCTTCACCTCAACGACATTGTCACGTCATCTAACTCTCCATTTGACAGATGATAGCTCCATTTCACAACACCTAAAATTACATTCATGCCCCCATTCTAATTACCGAAATATTCTAACGGAAAATACACACATTCTGCACAAAGAAAAATTTTTTTAAAAACTCCAAATACTGGAAGCTTTATACATAAAACAATACAAATCATCCTTAAACAAAATTAATTTCCAATGCAGTACACACATTTTAAAATGCCTATAACACCTTTCCCATCAATTCTTCTCCTTGCAGCCTTCACATTAATATAATTCTAAAAAAAAAAAAAACTGGAACACATCACCCCTGCTGATGGCACTTCGAAGTGCCGAAGGTACTCGGGATCTGAACTTTGGTGGTCTAATCCACGAATTTCACCCAAAATATTAAAATTGACCAAAAACTCGACAAGATCAAAATAAAATTGTTAAACAGGAGATGTGTCTTTTGTTTAATTCAATATACTAGCAAATATATGCACCCCCGGGTGCAAGTATTTAAGTTTAATGTAATAAAATATTATATTAAATTAGAAAGGCTAAATAAGAATACCGATAAAAAGATTTGAAACAGAGGGCGTATAATAAAAAATAGAACAACTGAAACTTACTCTTCCATCACTCTCGTCTTTCATTGTTATTTTTTTCTAATTTAAGTATTTAGTTAAAAGAGGAAGTAAAGAATAAAATGACAATTATTTTTCTTGTTAATGGATTTCATTTAAGATTCATTGAAGAGATTTTGATTATATTCATCAAAATAAAACCAAACAGTTAGAAATCAATAATACTAAGCACATATTTAATAAAATAACATTTTTAATATCAATATGCAAATTAGCCTTCCCGTTCACACTGTAAACCGCTATTTTGTTGTATATATAAATATAATTGCATGTTGTCACTATGTAGACATGGTTAACAGTATTAATAATGTAAAACAATTTTATTAATAATTGAGGTTTAAATAAAAAATACAATCATGGAAATGTGATGTCAATAACTAAAGGAATAGTGATATGAGTAGTAATATAGTTTCGTTACAGACAGAAAAGCACACAATCTGCATTATAATAAGATATATATATATATATATATATATATATATATATATATATGTATCTATTATAATGGAGATTGTGTGTTTTTCTGTCTGTAACCGAAACTATATTCCTACTCAAGTCACAATTCCCTTAGTTATTTACATCACATTCTCCATGATTTTATTTTTATCTAAACCTCAATTATTAATAAAATTGTCTTACATTATTAATACTGTTAACTATGTCTACGTACTGATAACATGCAATTATATTTATATATACAACAAAATAGCGGTTTACAGTGTGAACGGGAAGGCTAATTTGCATATTAATATTAAAAAATCCATTTAATAAATATATGCTTAGTATTATTGATTTCTAACTGTTTGGTTTTATTTTAATGAATATATGCAAAAATCTCTTCAATGAATCTTAAATGAAATCCATTAACAAGATAAAATAACTGTCATTTTATTCTTTACTTCCTCTTTTAACTAAATACTTAGATTAGAAAAAATAACAATGAAAGACAAGAGTGATGGAAGAGTAAGTTTCAGTTGTCCCATTTTTTATTATACTCCCTCTGTTTCAAATCTTTTATTATACTCCCTCTGTTTCAAATCATTTTATCTGTATTCTTATTTAGTTTCATTAGCCTTTCTAATTTAATACAATATTTTATTACATTAAAACTTAAATACTTGCACCCGGAGGGTTCATATATTTGCTAGTATATTTTAATGAGCGCTTTCGGCAATACAGTTTGTCATCGTTTCCTACCTGATGATGGCAAACTGTATTGCCGAAAGCGCTCGTGTTGAAACCATTGGTGAACTGTTACACCAGTTCCACCCCGACACCAAAAAGATGGCCCGAAAATTAGAAAGGATCAACCAAAATACTTGTCCGACAAGAATTATCTGTGCAGTTCAACAAAATATATATATATATATATATATATATATATATATATATATATATATATATATATATATATATATATATATATTGTGAGATTATGAGGCACCCAAACTCCCTGCTTTCTCACTTTTCCTATCTTCTTCAAGTAACAGCAGATTGTGGGTCGGGATGTGTTGAGGTCAAGTGCTAAATCTCGAGTACTTTTGTGCGGTTTTTTTCGACCAATTCTCCAAAAACGATCAAATGAAAGTTCCTCTCTCAACAACTTATCACCAGAAAGCAACATTAACAACCAGTTTTGGACTTGGCGGTCTAATAACACCTTGTTTTTTGTAGAGAAATTAAAAGAGGGTCTTTTAATCTGCCATGTCTGTTTCACTTTATGGAATATTATTTATTTGGTACATTTTTCCTATTTTAGGTTTTGGTTATTTTGGATTTTCATGTATATTCTAGACAAAACGTAACTTCTTGTATCACCCATTGAGCTCTGGTTAGATAATTGGGATTAGGGAAAAGTGAGTTTATAAAACAAATTGATTTTTAAAAAAATTAGATATGAACGAAGAATTTAAAAAAAAAAAACATTAAAATCATTTCTGTAAGGTTTCTAAGGAAGGGAACGTTTGACCTAATTCAAAGCTAGCTGGTTCTGAAACTTAACATACAAACATATTTTACACTCTCAAATCACTGTCCTTAGCCTCACAGATAAACTAACATGTGTAACCAGGAGGTAATTAAGATATACATAGAGTGGGAGAAGTGACAGGCAGCATGTGGAGTAAGTGACGGGTCAGTTTTTGAATTAATTGCAAATTACGACTAATTATAACCAATTGAAATAGATTTTTTTCAAACATAATTTCTTCATTAAACTAAATAGGAAAAAAGCCTTTAGCAAACAATCATTGATCCACTCAGCTTTAGTATAATAAAAGATTATTGTTATTATTTTGAATTTATTTTATTGTCATTGTTATCATCATTATTGCTTTGATTTTTTTATGTATATGTAAATATAGATAGATATATAATAAACATATATATTACATTTTATACATATATATATATATATATATATGTGTGTGTGTGTGTGTGTGTGTGTGTGTGTGTTTCTGTGTGTGTGCGTGCGTATGTGCGTGCGTGTGTGGAGAAAGATAGACAAACACGGGATGTTGTACACGATGGATGTTTATTGGAGGTAGTGATTTCGACGTTATAACGCCGTTATACTGTATGAAAATGTCTACCGTTGAAGCAAGAATTCAATCCAACGTCCCGAAAAAGGTCTAACAGACCGAAACGTTATAACGTCGACATCACTACCTACAATAAACATCCATTTTGTACTACATCACATGTTTGTCTTCTTTTCTCCACATACTGTTGGATTAAATTCCTCATAATTCTTCCATATACATTTTTTGGGGGGGTGGGGGCTGAGAATATGTGCTTAATTGAAGTCGTACCTAATTTGAAAAGTTAATTGATTGATAATTATTTAATTATGCGGGCATACCTATTTAAATGTAAGGCTAAACAAATCGAGAAAAATCAATCTCTGTATGTACATTTCGGCCTATCAGGCCTCATCAGCAGAGCTATAGATAGGAAGACCGCCTAGTGCGTGATTCGAACCCTGACTGTCTAACTGACAGGCGAGGACAGTAACCCCTACACCAATCAAAAATCTAAGAAAGTCCAGTTGGTGTAGAGTTTATGGTCCTCGCCTGTCAGCTTGACAATCAGGTATATATATATATATATATATATATATATATATATATATGTGTGTGTGTGTGTGTGTGTGTGTGTGTTGTGTGTGAAACCACTATCTACAAATAAAACATCCATCATGTACAACATCCCATGTTTGTCAACCTTTCTCCACATATTGTCAAATTAATTTCCTCTTATTTCTACCATATATATATATATATATATATATATATATATATATATATATATATATATATATATATGTAACTAAATGAAATAAAAACAAAAATGATGATAACATCAAAAAAGAAAATACATATATATATATATATATATATATATATATAAAATATATATAATATATATATATATATATATATACGTATACGTGTGTGTGGGTGTGTGTGTGTGTGTGTGGCTAGAAATGTTAGCTAACTTGTTTTGTATACGCTTTGGGGCTCTGATTACAGGCGACAATATTAATCTTTGTCACGTTGTAAAAGATTAGGATAACACATGGGCCTAATCTCGAACATACCAGCTGATAAATTCAGTATTTTATGAATATTTCATTCGCTAAGAATGATTAAACACATACAGCTCTTTGAGGTGGATTTTCTTTTTGTGTATGAGTCCACCTAAGAACGTTTGTGCAAGAAACTTGCATTTAAATTACATAATGCAATTATATATATATATATATATATATATATATATATATATATATATATATATATATTATATAAATATATATATATAGTGTGAACAAAAATTATTATTAAGACAATCAGGAATATTTCTTGTATGTTGTTTAATCTCAACTAGTTTCGACCTTCGTCATCTTCAGGAAGAAAAATTTATTATTTGAAGAAATTGTTGATACATTATTAGAAAGGGAGCATTATAGAAAGTTATAAATGTTTAAGTGTTATAGTGGGTTTAAACTGCTGTTAAAATCCGTAGGCGAGTGTGTTTAATAGTAGCATGTCCATTTGTTCCGGTGAAGAAACCTCTATGAGGAGTTTGTTTTTTTTGGATGCTCTTATAATGTGAGGGAGGGGTTCATGGCGTTTTGTGTATGACTGTATGTATATACATGTATATGACTGTATGTGTATACATGTATATGTGTATGTGTGTGTTTACATATACTGTGTGGGTGTGGGCGCGTGTCTGTATCACGGTACTGTGCGTGTGACTTCTAGAATTTTTTAATTGGGTCAGGAGTGGCTTGTTTGATGTTTGATGTGTGGTGGTCAGTGTTGTTTATTTTTGGTGACCTCGGCCACCCCTCGTAGGTGTAGACAGTTTTATTATCCACTGTTAAAGAGGATTTGTTTTATGGTTAAAGCCTTATGGATGAAAGGTTTTTAATTTTGTATCCATCTGTATTCGTGCTTCTCTATTACCGTTTTGGTTGTCAGTGTTTGTTAGAATTCTTTCAATGAGCGTAAACTTGGCGTCTCTATTAAAAATCGTGATCTTCCAGTCGGAAGTGTTGTTCTATTGGAATGAGCTTATCATCAGTCTGTATTTTTTATTCTGTGTCTGTAGTTGTTAAGTCTAAAGTAAAATTTCCCATTTCCCGACGTATTGTCTTTGGCATTTAGTACAATCTAGAAGGTAATCACGTTTTTGCTTTTGCAGTTTGATTCATGGTAGATTTTAAAAGTTTGTTTTGTTGTGGAGCTTGTAAATGTGTCTGTTGTTTTTATTTGTTTGCAGCATAGGTTATTTTTTGTACTACATATATATATATATATATATATATATATAGATAGATAGATAGATAGATAGATAAAAGGATATGAAAACACACAATGCTGTTAAAATGAAAATAGCTAATATTGAACAATATTTCGATTTATAAAAATCCTCACCAGAGCCTTTTTTTTAACCAGACTCAGCAAGAGAGAAGCTGAAAATAATTTGAATTCAAAACGAAAACATTGATGTTCCAAAATGTCTGTAGATTACTTATTGTATGTTCTCAAAACCTGGTAGAGCTCTCTAGGAGCGAATTTAATTGACTTTCACCGCCAGCGTAATAAAACAATGATCGTCTATTGTTTACAGACTTGATCTCTCTGATGATTGTGAAATATATAGACCGATGTATGTATTTATCTGTTAAAACATCGCTCCTAAATGGCAGCTGTCGATGGCCAAGAGGTTAAGGAACTGGGCTGATGAAAAATCCGTCGGGTTTTATTCTTAGTCAGAATTAGTTGCTGCGTCTACGTCTACCCACACTGATGAGACGTGAAACGTCGAAAAACAGTGGCTGTGGAAGACATATATATATATATATATATATATATATATATATATATATATATATTGGAGGATATGTGCTTAATTGAAGTCATACCTAATTTTTGAAAATTAATTAGTTAATAATTAATGAATTTAGGCGGGCATATATGTTCAAATGTAAGGCTAAACAGATCGAGAAAATGTCAATCCCTGAATGGACATTTCGACCTATTAGGTCTCATCAGCAAGGTTATAGACATGGGAGACTGTTCCGTGTGTAACTCGAAACCTCGACTGCCAAGCTGACAGGCGGAGATTCTAACCACTACACCAGCTTGCCAATCCCAAATTCAACGTCCGTTTTGAACTTATTTATACACCACATTTTATTGACTTGCTACACGACAGTATGAAAGTAAGTAAACAAACAATGTGTTTATTTGATATGGCTCTTTAGCCGACAATTTTTGGAGGATATGTGCTTAATTGAAGTCATACCTAATTTTTGAAAATTAATTAGTTAATAATTAATGAATTTAGGCGGGCATATATGTTCAAATGTAAGGCTAAACAGATCGAGAAAATGTCAATCCCTGAAAGTGCATTTCGACCTATTAAGTTCATAACGAACTAAGAAATTGGGATTGGTAAGCTGGTGTAGTGGTTAGAATTTCCGCCTGTCAGCTTGGCAGTCGAGGTTTCGAGTTACACACGGAGCAGTCTCCCATGTCTATAACCTTGCTGATGAGACCTAATAGGCCATTCAATGATTAACTTTAGAACAGTAGTGATCCTATCTAACCCACAGCTGGGGGCTGAAGGGACTTATACCTTTCACCAGGGTATTAGTCCAAAAATGAACATAATAGCGGAAGTGGAGTTAGAAATCGCTTCCTAAAATGTCACACTCCAACACGTTAGCCACTAAATTACAGGGTACTCTCTTATTGATAGTGAAGTTCTAATTCTGTAGCTCTGAGGAATGTGTGGCATGTACCCTGGTGCAACACCATGAAACCAAGAGATTCAGAAGAAAATGGCGGCAACAAACCACCGGCACATCAACATCTTCAGGGGCAGCCTTCAAATACGACATCTGTGTTCAAGAATGTTTTTTCAAACTTGGACTCAGTCACAAATGGCTTAGTCACAGTAGGGACACTTCAGAAGAAATGTCTCTGAAAACTACTAAGTCTTCAACTAAGTTACAGAAAAATTTAAATTCCACAAGATCAAGAAACTGCTGATTTGATATATTTTCAAAGGTTTAAGCCCAATATTCATGAACTTATCAAAAGTCATCAGCTTCACCCCATCACATTAGAAATGTGCTCCTTGGTAAGTTAGTATTAAATATTTTGCAGCTCTTTTAACATGTTATACTTACTTTACTGTTTATTTTACGCTTTACAAAACAGTTTTACATTGGAATTTTACATAATAAATGCAAAAAAAAATCTATGGCGTATGTGGATTGACGGCCGATCTAAGCTTTAACTACATTGCGGACATTTAGTTCTCGCGGCAACTCCGTGCTAATCAAAACTGCTGTCTGTTAATAATTATTTTAGTTTTCAAAGTGGTCTACATAAACCCTGTTCGATAGGACAACTCAGAGGGTCTGTTAGTATTCGAGGCGTCAACTATATAATTTTTACTATAAAAATGTATAGAAAATGATTTTTACTATGAAAATGTATAGAAAATGATTTTTACTATAAAAATGTATAGAAAATGATTTTTTACTATGAAAATGTATAGAAAATGATTTTTACCATAAAAATGTTATAGAAAATGATTTTTACTTTGAAAATGTATAGAAAATTTATTTTTACTATAAAAATGTATAGAAAATGATTTTTTTACTATGAAAATGTATAGAAAATGATTTTTACTATAAAAATGTATAGAAAATGATTTTTACTTGAAAATGTATAGAAAATGATTTACTTTGGAAAATGTATAGAAAATGATTTTTACTATGAAAATGTATAGAAAATGATTTTTACTATAAAAATGTTATAGAAAATGATTTTTTACTATAAAAATGTATAGAAAATGATTTTACTATGAAAATGTATAGAAAATGATTTTTACTATAAAAATGTATAGAAAATGATTTTTACTATGAAAATGTATAGAAAATGATTTTTAATTTGAAAATGCATTGAGCAATGCTTTTTACTCAGCTTTTCTCTGTTCAATTTTGGACAACTGCTTTCGCATCATTAGCAAAGGATTCATCACAAATTAGGACATCAAATCAAAGAAAAGAAGATTCTCCAGGTATGTGCCACAATAAGGCTAAGCTTAGTAAATAACTATAGTGCATCTCACATTGTGTAATGGTTATCAAATGCATTGGAAATGGTTTTTACTATAAAAATGCATTGGAAATGATTTTTATTGATATTATTGATATATTTTCAAAGGTTTAAGCCCAATATTTATGAACTTATCAAAAATCATCAGCTTCACCCATCACATTAGGAAATGTGCTTCCTTGGTAAGTTAGTAAGACACATGGCCTAGTGGATAAGGTAGTTAGGTTAAGACAGTTCTAAGTGACAGTCACCGCCTTCTAGCAGCCATAAGGGTTGGGGCTTGCCATAAGGGCAATAGGTTGTGACAGTCATACAGGTATACAACACTCCACTTTGGCCCTTACATAGGCTAGACGGGCGGTCGGAGAGGCCCCTCCGATCAATCGGTGGCGTTTGAAGTGGAATGCAAAAAAAATAAAAAATAAGAAATAAAGAAATGAAAATCAAATCAAAAGGGTTTCGCAAAGTATCTAAAATACCCGCCCCCCTGGGGTCTATACAACTCAGAGGGTCTGTAAGTATTCGAGAGTCTACAAGGGATCTATGGATACCGCGAAGCCTTCTCAGTAATTAGAAGAAATTAATTCTACAAGAATCATGGTGAGAAACATGCTCATGTTGATATTTATCAAAGGTTTAAGCCCAAAATATTATGAACTTATCAAAAATCATCAGTTTCACCCAACACCAAATTAGATATGTGCTTCATTGGTAAGTTATTTAAGTTAGTATTAAATATTTGTTGCTCTTTTTTTACATGTTATGCTTACTTTACTGTTTATTTTACGGTTATTTTACAATTAACAGTTTTAATTCCCAAAAAACGCATTGGAAATGATTTTTACTAAAAAATGCATTGGAAATGATTTTTACTATAAAAACGCATTGGCAAATGATTTTTACTATAAAAATGCATTGGAAATGATTTTTACTATATAAAAAAGCATTGGAAATGATTTTACTATAAAACTCGCAAAAATGATTACTATAAAAATGCATGACATGATTTTACTATAAAATGCATTGGAAATGATTTTTACTATAAAAACGCATTGGGAAATGATGATTTTTACTATGAATATGGAAACCTCAAATCCTTCTTAGTTATTAGAAGAAATTAATTCTACAAGAATCATGGTGAGAACATGCTGATGTTGATATATTTTCAAAGGTTTAAGTCCAATATTTATGAACTTATCAAAAATCATCAGCTTCACCATCACATTAGAAATGTGCTTCCTTGGTAAGTTAGTAAGACACATGGCCTAGTGGATAAGGTTGTTTAGGTTAGAGACAGTTCTAAGTGACAGTCACCGCCTTCTAGCAGCCATAAGGGTTGGGGGCTTGCCATAAGGGCAATAGGGTTGTGACAGTCATACAGGTATATGCAACACTCCACTTTGGCCCTTACATAGGCTAGACGGGCGGTCGGAGAGGCCCCTCCGATCAATCGGTGGCGTTTGAAGTGGAATGCAAAAAAATAAAAAATAAAGAAATAAAGAAATGAAAATCAAATCAAAGGTTTTCGCAAATTATCTAAATACCGCCCCCCCCCTGGGGTCTATACAACTCAGAGGGTCTGTAAGTATTCGAGAGTCTACAAGGGATCTATGGATACCGCGAAGACTTCTCAGTAATTAGAAGAAATTAATTCTATAAGAATCATGGTGAGAACATGCTGATGTTGATATATTATCAAAGGTTTAAGCCCAATATTTATGAACTTATCAAAAATCATCAGTTTCACCCAACACCAAATTAGGATATGTGCTTCATTGTAAGTTATTAAGTTAGTATTAAATATTTGTTGCTCTTTTTTACATGTTATGCTTACTTTACTGTTTATTTTACGGTTATTTTACAATTAACAGTTTTAATTCCCAAAAAACGCATTGGAAATGATTTTTACTATAAAAATGCATTGGAAATGATTTTTACTATAAAAACGCATTGGAAATGATTTTTACTATAAAAATGCATTGGAAATGATTTTTACTATAAAAACGCATTGGAAACTATAAAAATGCATTGGAAAATGATTTTTACTATAAAAATGCATTGGAAATGATTTTTTACTATGAATATGGAAACCTCAAATCCTTCTTAGTTATTAGAATGAATTAATTCTACAAGAATCATGGTGAGAACATGCTGATGTTGATATATTATCAAAGGTTTAAGCCCAATATTTATGAACTTATCAAAAATCATCAGTTTCACCCAACACCAAATTAGGATATGTGCTTCATTGGTAAGTTATTAAGTTAGTATTAAATATTTGTTGCTCTTTTTTTACATGTTATGCTTACTTTACTGTTTATTTTACGGTTATTTTACAATTAACAGTTTTAATTCCCAAAAAACGCATTGGAAATGATTTTTACTATAAAAATGCATTGGAAATGATTTTTACTATAAAAACGCATTGGAAATGATTTTTACTATAAAAATGCATTGGAAATGATTTTTACTATAAAAATGCATTGGAAATGATTTTTACTATAAAACGCATTGGAAATGATTTTTACTATAAAAATGCATTGGAAATGATTTTTACTATAAAAATGCATTGGAAATGATTTTTACTATAAAAACGCATTGGAAATGATTTTTACTATTTTGATTTACTATGAATATGGAAACCTCAAATCCTTCTTAGTTATTAGAAGAAATTAATTCTACAAGAATCATGGTGAGAACATGCTGATGTTGATATATTTTCAAAGGTTTAAGTCCAATATTTATGAACTTATCAAAAATCATCAGCTTCACCCATCACATTAGAAATGTGCTTCCTTGGTAAGTTAGTAAGACACATGCCTAGTGGATAAGGTTGTTAGGTTAGACAGTTCTAAGTGACAGTCACCGCCTTCTAGCAGCCATAAGGGTTGGGGCTTGCCATAAGGGCAATAGGGTTGTGACAGTCAGTACAGGTATATGCAACACTCCACTTTGGCCCTACAAGGCCTAGACGTGGAAGCGTACTTGTTGGTGTCGGAGAAGGGCACCCTCCCGCAATTCATGATCTACAGGTACTAGGCGGTTTGATACAGCTTCTGTGAATCGTCAAAAGTAAAAGAGAAGTTATCTTAAAAAATTAATAATAAGATGATCATATTGCTTTGGAATAAAGCATGAAATGATGAGGAAATCACTTAAATAGAAATCTATAGCTGAGCTGTCTATTCTCTGCACAAAAGGATGTATTCGATAAGATATCCCCCCTCCCACCCCCCTCGGTGCACAGGGTGGATGATACTAAAGTGTATCGTTGATGGACGCTCCAGGGGTTAGTGTTAGACTAGTTAAAGTTTTAGAGTACCCCTTCATTTCCATTACTTCCCAGGTCCACTCTGGCCTTAAAAGTGCCAGTCGTTGTTTAGGTATTATCCACACACTTCTGACAAGTGGGCATCGAGAACTAGTATCTGCTTATAAAGATCTTAAGTATTTCGTGTGAGAGCTCTACATATGGCAAATCTATGTAGAGATCTATCTCTCCATCTCTCTCTTAAAATT
>CM042159.1:92661698-92672045 GCA_023376005.1 Doryteuthis pealeii | reverse complement strand
GAGAAGAGATCGGGAAACTCGTGCTAATCAAGACCTGCTGTCTGTTAATATATTTTAGGGTTCTCCAAAGTGGTCTACATAAACACCTGGGGTCGATACGACAACTCAGAGGGTCCTGTTAGTATTCGAGGGTCAACTATATGATTTTTAAACCTAATAAAATGTATAGAAAATGATTTTTACTATGAAAATGATTGATGATATATTACTATAAAAATGTATAGAAATGATTTACTAAATGAAAATGTATAGAAAATGATTTTTACATAAAAATGTATAGATGATTTTACTTTGAAAAATGTATGAAAAATGATTTTACTATAAAATGTATAGAAAAATGATTTTTTTACTATGAAAATGTATAGAAAATGATTTTTTACTAAAAATGTATAGAATGATTTTACTATGAAAATGTATAGAATATGATTTTTACTTTATGTATGAAATGAATGAAATGTATAGTGATAATACTATAAAAATGTATAGAAAATGATTTACTATAAAATGTATAGAAAATGATTTTTACTATGAAATGTATAGAAATGATTTTTTACTATAAAAATATAGAAAATGATTTTTAACTTTAATGCATATGTTTATATTTGTGCATTGATGCTTTTACTCAGCTTTTATCTGTTCAATTTGGACAACTGCTTTCGCATCATTAGCAAAGGATTCATCACAAATTAGGACATCAAAATCAAAGAAGAAGATTCTCCAGGTTGGTGCCACAAAGCTAAGCTTAGTAAATAATATAGTGCATCTCACATTGTGTATGGTTATCAAATGCATTGAAATGGTTTTATATAATGCATTGGAAATGATTTTTATTGATTATATTGATATATTTTCAAAGGTTTAAGCCCAATATTTATGACTTATCAAAAATCATCAGCTTCACCCATCACATTAGGAAATGTGCTTCCTTGGTAAGTTAGTAAGACACATGGCCTAGTGGATAAGGTAGTTAGGTTAAGACAGTTCTAAGTGACAGTCACGCCTTCTAAGCAGCCATAAGGGTTGGGGCTTGCATAAGGGCAATAGGGTTTGTACAGTCATACAGGTTCTGCAACACTCCACTTTGGCCCTTACATGGCTAGACGGGCGGTCGGAGAGGCCCTCCGATCAATCGGTGGCGTTTTGAAGTGGAATGCAAAAAAATAAAAAATAAGAATAAAGAAATGAAAATCAAATCAAAGGGTTTCGCAAAGTATCTAAATACCCGCCCCCTGGGGTCTATCACTATCAGAGGTCTGTAAGTAATTCGAGAGTCTACAAGGGATCTATGGATACCGCGAAGCCTTCTCAGTAATTGAAGAATTAATTCTACAAGAATCATGGTGAGAACAATGCTCATGTTGATATATATCAAAGGTTTAAGCCAATATTTATGAACTTATCAAAAATCATCAGTTTTAACCCAACACCAAATTAGGATATGTGCTTCATTGGTAAGTTATTAAGTTAGTATTAAATATTTGTTGCTCTTTTTTAACATGTTATGCTTACTTTACTGTTTATTTTACGGTTATTTACAATTAACAGTTTTAATTCCAAAAACGCATTGGAAATGATTTTTCTATAATGCATTGGAAATGATTTTACTATAAAAACGCATTGGAAATGATTTTTACTATAAAAATGCATTGGAAGATTTTTACTATAAAAATGCATTGGAAATGATTTTTTACTATAAAACGCATTGGAAATGATTTTTACTATAAAAATGCATTGGAAATGATTTTTACTATAAAAATGCTTGGAATGATTTTACCTATAAAAACGCATTGGAAATGATTTTTACTTATAAAAACGCATGGTAAATGATTTTTACTATGAATTGGAAACCTAAATCCTTCTTAGTTATTAGAAGAAATTATTCTAAAGAATCATGGTGAGAAACATGCTGATGTTGATATATTTTCAAAGGTTTAAGTCCAATATTTATGAACTTATCAAAATCATCAGCTTTCACCCATCACATTAGAAATGTGCTTCCTTGTAAGTTAGTAAGACCATGGCCTAGTGGATAAGGTTGTTAGGTTAAGACAGTTCTAAGTGACAGTCACCGCCTTCTAGCAGCCATAAGGGTTGGGGCTTGCCATAAGGGCATAGGGTTGTGACAGTCATACAGGTATATGCAACACTCCACTTGGCCCTTACATAGGCTAGACGGGCGGTCGGAGAGGCCCCTCCGATCAATCGGTGGCGTTTGAAGTGGGAATGCAAAAAAAAAAAAAATAAAGAAATAAAGAAATGAAAATCAAATCAAAGGTTTTCGCAAATTATCTAAATACCGCCCCCCCCCCCTGGGGTCTATACAACTCAGAGGGTCTGTAAGTATTCGAGAGTCTACAAGGGATCTATGGATACCGCGAAGACTTCTCAGTAATTAGAAGAAATTAATTCTATAAGAATCATGGTGAGAACATGCTGATGTTGATATATTATCAAAGGTTTAAGCCCAATATTTATGAACTTATCAAAAATCATCAGTTTCACCCAACACCAAATTAGGATATGTGCTTCATTGGTAAGTTATTAAGTTAGTATTAAATATTTGTTGCTCTTTTTTTACATGTTATGCTTACTTTACTGTTTATTTTACGGTTATTTTACAATTAACAGTTTTAATTCCCAAAAAACGCATTGGAAATGATTTTACTATAAAATGCATTGGAAATGATTTTTACTATAAAAACGCATTGGAAATGATTTTTACTATAAAAATGCATTGGAAATGATTTTTACTATAAAAACGCATTGGAAATGATTTTTACTATAAAAATGCATTGGAAATGATTTTTACTATAAAAATGCATTGGAAATGATTTTTACTATGAATATGGAAACCTCAAATCCTTCTTAGTTATTAGAATGAATTAATTCTACAAGAATCATGGTGAGAACATGCTGATGTTGATATATTATCAAAGGTTTAAGCCCAATATTTATGAACTTATCAAAAATCATCAGTTTCACCCAACACCAAATTAGGATATGTGCTTCATTGGTAAGTTATTAAGTTAGTATTAAATATTTGTTGCTCTTTTTTTACATGTTATGCTTACTTTACTGTTTATTTTACGGTTATTTTACAATTAACAGTTTATTCCCAAAAACGCATTGGAAATGATTTTTACTAATAAAAATGCATTGGAAATGATTTTACTATAAAAAAAATGCATTGGAAATGATTTTTACTATAAAAATGCATTGGAAATGATTTTTACTATAAAAACGCATTGAAATTTTTACTATAAATGCATTGGAATGATTTTACTATAAAAAATGCATTGGAAATGATTTTACTATAAAAACGCATTGGAAATGATTTTTACTATGAATATGGAAACCTCAAATCCTTCTTAGTTATTAGAAGAAATTAATTCTACAAGAATCATGGTGAGAACATGCTGATGTTGATATATTTTCAAAGGTTTAAGTCCAATATTTATGAACTTATCAAAAATCATCAGCTTCACCCATCACATTAGAAATGTGCTTCCTTGGTAAGTTAGTAAGACACATGGCCTAGTGGATAAGGTTGTTAGGTTAAGACAGTTCTAAGTGACAGTCACCGCCTTCTAGCAGCCATAAGGGTTGGGGCTTGCCATAAGGGCAATAGGGTTGTGACAGTCATACAGGTATATGCAACACTCCACTTTGGCCCTTACATAGGCTAGACGGGCGGTCGGAGAGGCCCCTCCGATCAATCGGTGGCGTTTGAAGTGGAATGCAAAAAAAATAAAAAATAAAGAAATAAAGAAATGAAAATCAAATCAAAGGTTTTCGCAAATTATCTAAATACCCCCCCCCCTGGGGTCTATACAACTCAGAGGGTCTGTAAGTATTCGAGAGTCTACAAGGGATCTATGGATACCGCGAAGACTTCTCAGTAATTAGAAGAAATTAATTCTATAAGAATCATGGTGAGAACATGCTGATGTTGATATATTATCAAAGGTTTAAGCCCATATTTTATGAACTTATCAAAATCATCAGTTTCACCCAACACCAAATTAGGATATGTGCTTCATTGGTAAGTTATTAAGTTAGTATTAAATATTTGTTGCTCTTTTTTACATGTTATGCTTACTTTACTGTTTATTTTACGGTATTTTTACAATTAACAGTTTTAATTCCAAAAAACGCATTGGAAATGATTTTTACTATAAAAATGCATTGGAAATGATTTTTACTATAAAAACGCATTGGAAATGATTTTTACTATAAACATGCATTGGAAATGATTTTTTACTATAAAAACGCATTGAAATGATTTAACTATAAAATGCATTGGAATGATTTTTACTATAAAAATGCATTGGAAATGATTTTTACTATGAATATGGAAACCTCAAATCCTTCTTAGTTATTAGAATGAATTAATTCTACAAGAATCATGGTGAGAACATGCTGATGTTGATATATTTTCAAAAGTTTAAGCCCAATATTCATGAACTTATCAAAAGTCATCAGCTTCACCCATCACATTAGGAAATGTGCTTCCTTGGTAAGTTATTAAGTTAGTATTAAATATTTGCAGCTCTTTTAACATGTTATGCTTACTTTACTGTTTATTTTACGGTTATTTTACAACTAACAGTTTTACATAAACGTTTGTGTAGATCTCATTAATTACATAATTGGTTGAAACAAAAAATCTATGGTATATCATCATGTGGAAATTTGATCTGATGAGGCCGATCTAAGTTTCAACTACATTGCGGACATGTTATTTCTCGGGGCAGTGCTAATCAAGACTGCTGTCTGTTAATATTATTATTAGGGTTTCTCAAAGTGGTCTACATAAACAACCTGGGGTCGATATGACAACTCAGAGGGTCTGTTAGTATTCGCGGGTCAACTATATGATTTTTACTATAAAAATGTATAGAAAATGATTTTTACTATGAAAATGTATAGAAAATGATTTTTTACTATGAAAATGTATAGAAAATGATTTTTACTTTGAAAATGTATAGAAAATGATTTTACTATAAAAATGTATAGAAAATGATTTTTTACTATGAAAATGTATAGAAAATGATTTTTACTATAAAAATGTATAGAAATGATTTTTACTTTGAAAATGTATAGAAAATGATTTTTACTTGAAAATGTATAGAAAATGATTTTTACTATAAAAATGTATAGAAAATAATTTTTACTATGAAAATGTATAGAAAATGTTTTTACTATAAATGTATAGAAAATGATTTTTACTATAAAATGTATAGAAATGATTTTTACTTTGAAAATGTATATAAAATGATTTTTACTATGAAAATGTATAGAAAATGATTTTTACTATAAAAATGTATAGAAAATGATTTTTACTTTGAAAATGCATTGAGCAATGCTTTTTACTCAGCTTTTTCTCTGTTCAATTTTGGACAACTGCTTTCGCGTCATTAGCAAAGGATTCATCACAAATTAGGACATCAAATCAAAGAAAAGAAGATTCTCCAGGTATGTGCCACAATAAGGCTAAGCTTAGTAAATAACTATAGTGCATCTCACATTGTGTAATGGTTATCAAATGCATTGGAAATGGTTTTTACTATAAAAATGCATTGGACAAAGATTTTTACAATAAAAATGCATTGGAAATGATTTTTACTATAAAAACGCATTGGAAATGATTTTTACTATAAAAACGCATTGGAAATGATTTTTACTATAAAAACGCATTGGAAATGATTTTTACTATAAAAACGCATTGGAAATGATTCTTACTATAAAAATGCATTGGAAATGATTTTTACTATAAAAATGCATTGGAAAAGATTTTTACTATAAAAATGCATTGGAAATGATTTTTACTATAAAAACGCATTGGAAATGATTTTTACTATAAAAATGCATTGGAAATGATTTTTACTATAAAAATGCATTAATGATTTTTACTATAAAACGCATTGGAAATGATTTTTACTATAAAAACGCATTGGAAATGATTTTTACTATAAAACGCATTTGACTATAAAAATGCATTGGAATTGATTTTTACTATAAAAACCATTGGAATGATTTTTACTATAAAAACGCATTAAATGATTTTACTATAAAAACGCATTGGAAATGATTTTACTATGAATATGGAAACCTCAAATCCTTCTTAGTTATTAGAAGAAATTAATTCTACAAGAATCATGGTGAGAACATGCTCATGTTGATATATTTTCAAAGGTTTAAGCCTAATATTTATGAACTTATCAAAAATCATCAGCTTCACCCATCACATGAGGAAATGTGCTTCCTTGGTAAGTTAGTAAGACACATGGCCTAGTGGATAAGGTAGTTAGGTTAAGACAGTTCTAAGTGACAGTCACCGCTTTCTAGCAGCCATAAGGGTTGGGGCTTGCCATAAGGGCAATAGGGTTGTGACAGTCATACAGGTATATGCAACACTCCACTTTGGCCCTTACATAGGCTAGACGGGCGGTCGGAGAGGCCCCTCCGATCAATCGGTGGCGTTTGAAGTGGAATGCAAAACATAAAAAATAAAGAAATAAAGAAATGAAAATCAAATCAAAGGGTTTCGCAAAGTATCTAAATACCCGCCCCCCTGGGGTCTATACAACTCAGAGGGTCTGTAAGTATTCGAGAGTCTACAAGGGATCTATGGATACCGCGAAGCCTTCTC
Organism: Doryteuthis pealeii; assembly: GCA_023376005.1. Lineage (NCBI taxonomy): Eukaryota > Metazoa > Mollusca > Cephalopoda > Myopsida > Loliginidae > Doryteuthis > Doryteuthis pealeii. The sequence continues at coordinate 92,665,393 of CM042159.1, read as the reverse complement.
AGTAATTAGAAGAAATTAATTCTACAAGAATCATGGTGAGAACATGCTCATGTTGATATATTATCAAAGGTTTAAGCCCAATATTTATGAACTTATCAAAAATCATCAGTTTCACCCAACACCAAATTAGGATATGTGCTTCATTGGTAAGTTATTAAGTTAGTATTAAATATTTGCTGCTCTTTTTTTACATGTTATGCTTACTTTACTGTTTATTTTACGGTTATTTTACAATTAACAGTTTTAATTACATAATTGGTTGCAACAAATATCTTATTTTAATGGAGAGTGTCTGTTTTTCTGTCTGTAACCGAAACTATATTACAACTCAAGTTACAATTCCCTTAGTTATTGACATCACATTCTCAATGATTTTATTTTTTATCTAAACCTCAATTATTAATAAAATTGTTTTATATTATTATTACTGTTGACCATATCTACATACAAACAACATGCAATTATATTTATATATACAACAAAATAGCGGTTTACAGTTTGAACGGAAAGGCTAATTTGCATATTAATATTAAAAATGTGATTTTAATAAATATGTGCTTAGTATTATTGATTTCTAACTGTTTGGTTTTATTTTAATGAATATAAGCAACAATCTCTTCAATGAATCTTAAAAGAAATCCATTAACAAGAAAAAATAACTCTAATTTTATTCTTTACTTCCTCTTTTAAGTAAATACTTAAATTAGAAAAAATAACAATGAAAGACGAGAGTGATGGAAGAGTAAGTTTCAGTTGTTCTATCTTTCGATTATACTCCCTCTGTTTCAAATCTTTTTTTATCTGCATTTCCTATTTAGTTTCCTTAGCCTTTCTAATTTAATACAATATTTTATTACATTAAAACTTAAATACTTGCACCCGGAGGGTGCATATATTTGCTAGTATATATATATATATATATATATATATATATATATATATATAAGTTTAAAGAAAGGAAGAGGTGCTTTCATGTCGAAATCTTGGCCATACTTTACTAATAAATTTATCTAATTGGCGGCAGGGATAGACCACAATTAACCAATTAAATATAGCTGGATGCACAGAATACATAGACCATCTTTAGCCAATTAGATTGCTTACATGAAACAAATATCTATACATCAATATAGGTGATCATTAATCTTCCGACCGTTATCATCTTGCAACACTCTTTCGTTAAAAATGGGAACGACCTTATCGTTCAAGAAGAAAGTGTCGTCACCTCAGCTAAATAAAGGACTATTCCGTTTTTAATATAAAAAAAGAATTAAAAGAAAGAAAGAGAGGAAGGAAACGATATATATATATATATATATATATATATATATATATATATATATATAGGAGAGAGAGAGAGAGAGAGAGAGAGAGAGAAAGAGGGGAGAGAGGGAGAGAGAGAGAGAACTGCAAGGTTGACTGGGGTATATATGGATGGGTCCATGATAGGTCAATCAAATTTTTGTAGGGGTCTACGAATTTAAAAGAGCACCTGGTCTAAACAGGTATTTGCCTCATACTCCGAAGCTCATGGGTGGGAACGAACAAAAATTGCATCGATCCCGTCGGCATTCAACCTCAAGGGGGCGCCTCAGGCGCTGGGCAATAACCCCAGCCCTGTCCCTTTAAACACCTGGTCTTCTATGTATGATTAACCTTACAGGACAAAGCGTTCGAGTAAAAAGTAAAGTCTCTGTGGTGGCTTAAAGTCGCATTCAGCCAGTGAGTGAGTCTATACCCTTTTCACTAGCGCTAGACCAAGGATATGTTTTTTGTCGACTGGGATTAACCAAGACCAAGGATATTGTTTGGGTGTCTAAGACGGAACACCACTCCTACCATCAGCTCCTCACTTTACCGCACATATGCATGTGCTACCCATATGCTGAGTTGGCGAGGGCTTAAATCGAACCAGGAACCTCGAGGTTCCCAGCCGGACACTCTACCGACTGAGCTAAACCAGCTCTAAATGATTTCAAAATAAAAGTCAAATTTTCTTCTGGGACTGCAGTGCCAATGAGGATGAATGAATGGTGATGAATTTTGGAGCTCTGGGGAATGAGGAGTACTCCTTCGACGACATTACTCCCAGGTCCACTAAGATGATAGTACATGTAAGGGTCCAGTCTATGGATTAAAGAGAAAAATGAGTTTAAAAAAATGTATTAAAAATGAATCTGTAAACCATGTATTTAAAAAACTTCAGTCCCTTCAAGAATGAATAAAGCAAAATGTCTTTGGTATAAAATAGTCCAGCGGAGATTGACATGCCGTAAAATCCAAATACTACGCAACGGGTTCTTCCCTCCCCTATGTGTTTGTTAAATGCTTGTATTGATAGTCCCAACGAGCCTTTTAATCTGGTCTTGCGGAAGTTTCTTAAATTGTTATTAGCCAGACAGCAAGGGAGTCTATCCCCTTTTCACTAGCGCTATACTAAGGAAATTAATTTTAGCGTCTGAGGCGGAGAGTCACACGTATCATCAGCTCCTCATTTTACCATACATATCCCTGTGCTACTCAAACGCTGATTTGGTGAGGGCCGGTATCGAACCAGAAACCTTGACGTTCCTAGCCGGACACTCTATCGACTGAGCTAAACCGGGTCGTTATTTAACAATGAACTACATTGATTCATTCGAATTTGTTTTAACCTTAACCCTAACCCTAACCCCACCGGCGCAGATTACCGGTGTATTTTAAGTGTTTGTGGAAATTTAAAAACAATTTTTTTTTATTGAGTACCCTTCAAGAATGAATGAAACAAAATGTATTCGGCATGAAATAACCCAGCAGGGATTGACATGCCGTAAAATCCAGCCAGCCAAACACTACGCAACGGTGTGCTCCTCCCATGTGTTTTGCTAAGAGGCTAGTGTAGGGGATTATCTTCCCTTTGCCGGAATAGTTATCTTCTCGCAGCGTTGCTGTTTGTTCCCACTAGGGGACCTCTGGTAGTTAAGCGCGTTCATTGGAACTGGTCTTCCTCTTTTTAGCTGGATCTTCTGAACGAACTGCTATGGGCTAGAGTCTATCTACCCCCCTTCTCTGTAGGGCGCCCCCTTACATTACTGTAAGTCCTTTATACAGCATGCACTATCCTTTAGTTCCATGTCTGTAACATTTATATGTTACGTACATTTGGGTATCTTGTTTATACCTAAATATTGTATATGTATTTACATGTTCTATTCTCCTGTACATTATGTATTTTATCGTTTCCATGTGCTGTTATATATATTAAATGTTTTGTCTCACAACGTGTTGGAATTGTATGTTCATTAATTAACTTTGAATCTTACACTCATATTAATGGTTCCAACGAGCATTTTAATCTGGTCTTGGGGAAGGTTCCTCATTTCCTTCTGAGGAAAGTAAGTAAGTCGTCAGAGTGGTCTAAAGGCGGTATCAGCCAGACAGCAATGAAGTCTATCCCCTGTTTCCTATCACTAGACCAAGGAGATTATTTTGCGTCCTCACTTTACTGCACAAATCCCTTGACGAAGGTCGGCATTGAACCAGGAAACTTGATGTTCTAAGCCGGACACTCTACCGACTTAACTAAACCGTGAGTCGTTATTTAACAATGAACTACATTGATTCCTTCGAAATTTGTTGTATGAATTCATTCTACCGGCGCAGATTAGCGATGTATTTTAAGTCATTGGGAGAAAAAAAATATTCTTCTTTTTTTG
>CM042159.1:92654198-92656698 GCA_023376005.1 Doryteuthis pealeii | reverse complement strand
TTGCATTTCATCTTGGACGATTTGGACGTTCTCATTTTTAACCAGAAGGTGTTGCAAGATGATAACGGTCGTATTTTTTATAGATGAATAAAATAAGGGGTTTTAGCTAACAAAGCAACACCGTAATTGCTAAACTCCGCTTAACAAATTGGCCTTGTGCCACATCCTACTCGTGCGGAGGGGTTGGTAAATATGTATACTCTCATGGTAAGTTAAGTAAAGTCATCGGGGTGGCCTAATATCGGTATCGGCCATGCAGCGAGGGAGTCTATCCCCTTTTCAATAGCGCTAGACCAAGGAGATTGTTTTTTAGCGTCTGAGGTGGAGCGCCACACCTACCATCAGCTCCTTACTTTACCGCACAGATCCCTGTGCTACTCATACACTGAGTTGGCGAGGGCCGGTATCGAACTAGGAACCTTGTGGTTTCTAGCCGAACGCTCTACCGACAGAGCTAAATGTGACCAAATAAGGTTTATTTTTCAACAAAGTCCACAGACTATTTTCTTCGGTGTTGCAGGGCATGGAATTTATTGGTGAAATATAGTCATCAAAAGAAGATATGAGGTCGTAGTAATGTTTTCTCTGCTTCTTTATTCTTTTCTTCAGAAGAAATGGATTCGAGCCTTTCCTTAAAGCAGTGGTTCCCAAATATTTTCAGACAAGTGCCATCTTTTCTTCCAAGTGGATTCTTAGCGAATATTACAGTAAAATTGTAAACAAACACTAAAAACCATCGAAAAAGAGACAGAATAGCGGATCGCGTCGAAATTGACCAAAACAAATCCCTTTAAATGTATTAAAAATAAACTGCATATGTAATGATATTTTTCTTTTTTTAATGATGGTCCTTATGTAACTACTTATCGATTTAAACAAATAGATTTAATTATTTTTAATTCGCTTTTAGAATTCCTAGCAGACGACAAAAATGCCAGTAAGCTAGTGTATAGAGATTAAATTCTCAAAAATAAAAAATAAAACAAAAACATTCGGAAATTGAAAAATCTAAAGAAACTTTAAAAGCCTAACTAAAGATGAAATTAATGGTACAATTATCTAAGGTAAAATTGTATTAAGGTACAAAATTAAATTACGATTATGAGGAACAAGTATAACCAGTAAATTATAAAAGGATTTATCCTAATTTTCATCGTAAATGTCCTTTACTAATTTATTAACTGATCAAATGCACTTACTATTAAAGGCCGTAGGTAATGAAACAATAACGTACTAGCTGCATAAGTTATAACATTTTTGGAGGTGCATGGTCTAATGATTAGAGTCGTAGGAAATGGGCTTGTCAACCCGAGTTCAATTCCTGGACGAAGCTGTTAGCATTTCACATGGGACTAATACCCTTGGGAAAGGTATGAATCCAACACATGCGAACCCAGACTATTTTTTCAGGCCAGCGCCTCCTTTTCTTCCGAGTGGGTCCCAAGTGTCCCCACATGCACACAGGCGACACTATTTTTGTTATGTTTCAAATTGAAAACAAGATTAAACAAAAAGATGTATTTCACAAATAAAACCTTATTTATTAACCTGGCGGGGCGCCCTAGCATCTATATGATTTTCCCAACCCTATTGCCCTTGTGGCAAGCCCCAACCCCTTTTTATCATATGGGTGCTAGAAGGCGGTGGCTGCAGGTCTACATGTCATGGGAATGACGTTAAACTCTATCTGATGGTGAGGTTCCAGTTCTGGAGGTTTGGGGAATGTGGAGCACCCATTCATCACCATTCCTCCCAGGTCCACTCTGACCCGGAGTGGTAGAACCTGTTAGGGTCCCATCTATGGGTTAAATAGAAATGGGTTAAATAGAAAAATGTATTTATAAAAAAATTGTATTATCCATTAAGAATTGATTTATTTCAAAACTTTATCGGCATTAAATGACCCACTGAGGTTGATATGCCGTAAAACAAAACAAACCAAACCAAACCTGGCGGGGCGCCATGTGGTAACTGTAGCTCCACTGTATTTGAGCTTCACCATCAAATGAGTTTAATGTCTATACCCAGGACACATAATGTTCCCTCTAAAAAATAAAAATAGACAATAGATAATATGTACATTATTTGAAATTGTGCTATTGAGTCATATAAAGTATCACTGCACAAGAATGATCTGTAGACAAAAAAATAATGATTTTACTAAAAAAAAAAAATGTGAAAAAAATCACTAATTAGGAGAGAGCCTATTCTAGTAGTGACCACCCCAAGCGGATTTAACATGTGAGAATTCAGAGTTTTCCTTCTCTTAGACTGGTTGCCAAACCAAGGTTAAAGAGACCAGTCTGCCCTAGTATTTACCCATAGCTTGAGGGAGAGTAGTTGGATTCATACCTTTTCCAAGTGTATTAGCGCTATGTGAACTGTAGCTTCGTCCAGGATTTGAACTCAGGTTGACAAGTCTATTCTATACGACTCTAACCATTAGAGCACACACCTCCAACTAAGACCATATACAACCCCCACCCACCCCCAAAATAAT
>CM042159.1:92636698-92644198 GCA_023376005.1 Doryteuthis pealeii | reverse complement strand
TTTTACGACATGTCAATCCTTGTTGGGTTATTTTATGCCGAAGACGTTTTGTTTTATTCATTCTTGATGGGTATTCAATCTTTTTGGTTTTTACGACATGTCAATCCTTGTTGGGTTATTTTATGCCGAAGACGTTTTGTTTTATTCATTCTTGATGGGTATTCAATTTTTGGTTTTTACGACATGTCAATCCTTGTTGGGTTATTTTATGCGAAGACGTTTTGTTTTATTCATTCTTGATGGGTATTCAATCTTTTTTGTTTTTACGACATGTCAATCCTTGTTGGGTTATTTTATGCCGAAGACGTTTTGTTTTATTCATTCTTGATGGGTATTCAATCTTTTTGGTTTTTACGACATGTCAATCCTTGTTGGGTTATTTTATGCCGAAGACGTTTTGTTTTATTCATTCTTGATGGGTATTCAATCTTTTTGGTTTTTACGACATGTCAATCCTTGTTGGGTTATTTTATGCCGAAGACGTTTTGTTTTATTCATTCTGGTAAGGTATTCAATTTTTTAGGCTCACATTTTTAAACACATTTTCTATGTAATCCATGGATGTGAACATAACAGGTGCTACCACTCCGGGTCAGGGTGGACCCGGGAGCAAGAAAGGGGTACTTCACACTCTTCAAAGCTCCAGAATTGGAACTTTATGACTAAATGCAATTTAACGTCATACCCAGGACACTAAGATCCTTAGCTATCGCCTTCCAACACATATGATAAAAGGCATGAAGGTTTGCCATAAGGGCAATAGGGTTGGGACAATCATATAGCAGCTAGTTCTGTGACTGTGATCAGCCGACCGATCGAACAGGGACCTCTACGAGTCAAGGGGGGGGGGTATGTCATGGACAGCTACCAGGATTCCGTCCATAAGCATCTCTTTCTCTCTCTCTCTCTCTCTGTCTGTCTCTCTCATTCTCTCTGTCTCTCTCACTCTTTCCACTCACACACAAACAAGTGTCTCCTCTCTCTGCCCCCCACTGTCTTAATCACTCATATGAGTGATTAAGACACATATTTCCCCACTCCCTCTTTCTCTTTATCATTTACACACACTTTCCCCCTCCCCTCTTTAACTCCCCTCTCTCTCTCTCCCTCTCTCTCTCGGATTCTCTCTCTCCCCTCTCTCTCTCTCGGATTCTCTCTCTCCGTCTGCCCCCTCTCTGTCTCTGTCATGTATCTGTCTCTATATATCTGTCTGTCTGTCTGTCTGTCTCTTTCTCTTCCCCCCTCTCTCTCTCTCTCTCTCTCTCTCTCTCTCATTCACTCACGCAAACATACACACTTTTACCCCCTCTTTGTCCCTCTCTCTTTCATTTACGCACATACACATATCGTATCTCTAAATTGAGTTTTAAAAAATGAGTACCCATCAAGAATGAACAAAACAATGTCTTCGGCATAAAATAACCCAACAAGGGTTGACATGCCGTAAAACCCAACCAATAAATAAAAATACTCCCTCTCGCTCACACACACGCATTCTATCTCTCTCACTCCCTCTCTCTCAAATATATACACATACAGACTCTCCCTCTCTGTTAAACGCACATGCCGAGACTCTCTCTCTCTCTCTTTCTCTCTCTCTCCTGTGTGTGTGTGTGTGTGTGTGTGTGTGTGATTTTCTCTCTCTATGATTCACTCTCTCTCTCTCAAATGCACACAGACTTTCTTTCTTTCTCTCTCTCTCTCTCTCTTAAACACACACACATGCAGACACTCTCTGTCCCCTCTCTCTGATTCTCTCTCTCCCCCTGCCCTCTCTGTCTCTGTCTCTGTCTGACTGTTTTGTGTGTGTATTTCTCTCTCTGTCTTTCACTGTCTCTCTCTGTGATTCACTCTCTTTCTCTCTCAAACGCACACAGACGCTCCTCTCTCTCTCTCTCTCTCTCTCTCTCTCTCTCTCTCAGACACACACAAATGCAGACTCTCTATCTCCCTCTCTCTCTCGGATTCTCTCTCTCCCTCTGCCCCCTTTCTGTCTCTGTCTGTCTGTCTCTGTCTCTGTCTCTCTCTCTCTCCGTCTGTCTGTCTGTCTGTCTGTCTCTCTCTCTCTCTCTCTTGTCTCACAGCGCATAAATCTCAGCGGACCTATTTTCACATCTTTGGAGGTAAAGAACCTTTTTCTTTTTTTTTATCAAGACTTGTCTTTTAATTCTTTCTTTGTTTCTGTTTAATTCAACTCATTAATCTTTGAGCAACATCTCACCACATTGTATACAAAACTCCAACAGTTTATTCGCTTAAAATATAAGAGCGAAAAGAAACACTAAAAACATTTTTTAAAGGAAAAAAAATGAAAGAAAAGACTAAAAAAAAACACCTAATGACATAGATATCGCACTTTTGACGGTAGAGAGATGTCGAACAAGTGCACTTTGTCTTCGATTTCAGGTCATTTGAAAAATAAGAAATAACATTTTTTTAAAAAAGAACGGACAACTGCAATAAGTATCTGCATAAATGTATATATGTTGTTTTTTTTTGGGTTTTTTTCAGTGTTTAGATTGGTTATTATTTTCGCGTGTGGCCAAGAAATAAAATTTAAAAAAAAGAAATAGAATATTTTTTTTAAAAAGATACGAATAGAAGAGGAATGTTAAAACGGGAGAAAAAAGAGAGTTACGGTTTTTAGTGCAATCGTTTAAAATTACGTGAAAGAAATATCTCAGTAAAACAAAATGTATACACACACACACACACACACACACACATACACACACACACACACACAAACACAAACACAACACACACATATATATATATATATACATATATGTATATATATATATACTAGTGTGGGATTGTCACTGTTTCAGCTTTTACTGGAACGGTGTGTCAAAGTGCAGTATTATTGGGGGAGTGCTCAGTATAGAATAGAGCTGTTATATAATATAATAAAATAAATATATAAAGGTTTTACATATCTATTTATTAGGTGACAAAAGAACAGTCACAACGTTTCGGTCTATTTGACCTTTTTCAGGACTTTAGAATAGAGTTCTTGCTTCAACGGTGAACATTTTCTCGATACTTTTTTGTCACACCTTGTATATATATATATATATATATATATATAGAGAGAGAGAGAGAGAGAGAGAAAGACATCCACGGACACGTGTTTCGACTTATCAAGTCTCTTCAGTGTGGCTAGACATTTGTAAGCTACCTAGAGCCGGGATTGAAATCCGATCGTTTCAGTGTCAGTCAGACACCTTAACCGCCAGGCTATCATCACCTAGAGAATGCGAAGGGGATTTTAACTGTTTTAATACACTCATCGCTTTGTATGTAAATGTCGTCATAGAGTGCTCCATTCCTTATATAGGAGAGCGTCACGTTTTACGCTTATATAAATATATATATATATATATATATATATATATACATGTGTGTGTGTGTGTGTGTGCATATATGTATGTATATCAATGGACTAAAACAAATGTATATATATGTAGGTATGGTATGCACGCGCGTGTGTGTATGTATGTATATGTGTATATGCATATGCATGTATGCAAATGTGTATATGAATATTTCCGTGCCTTTTCAACGTATATATACATATATATATGTGTGTGTGTGTGTGGATGTGTGTGAGTGTGTGTGTTTGACGGGTGTATGCACAAAACACAAATGTATATATGTGGGAGTGTATATATGTGTGTGTGGCGGGTGTATGTATAAAACACAAATGTATATATATATATATATATGTGTGTGTGTGTGTGTGTGTGTGTGAAGTAGACAAACAATCTGTTTGAGATGGCGATAGCCGACAATTTTTAGGAGATTATGTGCTTAATTGAAGTCATACCTAATTTGAGAATTAATTAGTTATAATTAAATGAAGTAGGCGTGCATATCGGTTTAAATGTAAGGTGTAATCAAATCAAGAAAAAAATCAATATCTGTTTGTACATTTCAGTCTATTAGGCCTCATCAGCAGAGTTATAGACAGGACAGTGCTTTCTGCGGGATTCGAACTCTACCTGTCAAGCTGACAGGCGGGACTCTAACCAATATGTGTGTGTGTTGTGTAGTGTGTGTGTGCGCAAACTGAAAACAAACCATGTTGCACTCTCTTGGCTGTAACTCGAGTGTCATGCGTCTATACAATTATCAGATAGCGAATTGCTGTGTGAAGATTGTGTAGCCACAGAATATGTGAGTAACACTAAAGAGGGTATGATACTGGAAGTTGGCTTTTAGATTTTATACCGCCCTATCGTTTGAGCAATTTTTTTATCACAACCCTCATACTTCATTAATTATCTCTCTCTCTCTCTCTCTCTCTCTCTCTCTCTCTCTCTCTCTGCTTTCCGGTTAACACCGGGGTCCAGCGAGGGGGAATGCCGACTAGATCGACGCAATTTTTGTTCTTTCCCGTCTATGAGCTTCGGTTGTGGGTGGGTCCACGTTAAAACGAGGCCTTGTGCCCAGCCCATACAAGTGGGGTATGAGGCAAATACATCTCTCTCTCTCTTTCTCTCTCTCTCTCTCTCTCTCTCTCTCACACACACACACACACACAAACACACAGCTTGGATAATCTGACCTGGGGGGTAAAGTGCGGAGCTGACAGTAAGTGAGGCGCTCCCCAACAGCACAGACGATCTCCCTGGTCTAGTGCTATCAATAAGGCGATAAACTCCATCGCAGTCCGGCTGATATCGACAATAGGTCGATCCATTTCATAACCAATCTTATTGATTTGATTTTACCCGTCTCACTGATTTTCTCGATTTGTGTTCGCGGGAAAATATAAATATATAGATATACCCATATCAACTCGATGTACGTATATTTATATATAATATATATATATATATTATATATATATATATATATATGTGTGTGCGTGTGTGTGTGTGCGCGCGCGTATAGGTGTGTGTGTGTGTGTGTGTGTGTGTGAGGAGTGAAGGATTGAATAAATCCAACAAAATGTGGTTGAGAATAGAGGAAAATGTGGATATAACAACACAACTAAATTCAATTGAGAACATTTCAAACGAATTCAACTCAAAGAATTTTTTTTTTTTACTGAACAGATGTACTCACTGATTTTCTGATGAAATATTCAAATCGCTTAGCAATACGCACAAACAAGCACACACACACACACCTACATATATATATATATATATTTTTAGAGAGAGAGAGAGAGAGAGAGAGAGAGAGAGAGAGAGAGAGAGAGAGAAAGAGCGAGTGAGAGAGAGTGTGACAAAGACAGAGACAGAGATAGAGAAGGACAGGGACAGAAAGAAAGAAAAAGAGATAAAGTAAATTGGAAAAAAACTTTCAGTATTTAATTACAGCATAATGATCTTTAAGACAAGAAATTGACAGTTGCGATTCATATGATTGTAACTTTAAAATTATATATATATATATATATATATATATATATATATATATATATATATATATATACAATAGTATAGTATTAAACTATTTTTGCTTTTAGCTGTCATTATAAACGATTAATCTTATTGACCTTAATCATTATCTATATCCGATACCATATATATATATATATATATATATATATATATATATATATACTTTGGTGCGGTACCAAGTTTCTTGGTACAAGGTGATTCTAGGTGGGTCCTAATTCTCTACCCGTAGTTTGTTGTAGAGTTCAGGTTCCGTATGAGAGCTCAATGTTTAATTATTGTAAACAGAGCAAAGTTATTTGGGAATAAAAAGGCCTTAAATACCATGGGTATCGTGGTTATGGACCATTTCCACTCGCGAGTATGCTCACGAGCTTCTTCAGACCACTGATATATTTTATTTAGCTAAATAAAATATATCAGTGGTCTGAAGAAGCTCGTGAGCATACTCGCGAGTGGAAATGGTCCATAACCACGATACACATGGTATTTAAGGCCTTTTTATTCCCAATATATATATATGTATATATATATAATTTGAAATTTGTTTTTTGTTAAGTAAAGTATATTGAAAGCAATTACAATGCATATATCGTATAAAATTCGATAAATATTGAAAATAATCATGACAAATAAACTCAGCAAATGACGCGCGCGACATGGATCACCGTACAGCTGTTTCAACTTCATCAAGTCTCATCAGCAGTGTATACCTACGATTTCCCTCCGACAGAAATCGAAGCCGCGAACCCAGCACGCAGAATCAGAGATTCAACCTCTGGGTCACCAGCACGTGGCATACGAAACAAGGCGAATTAACCTTGTCAATAGATAAACGCCACTACTATACAGTCTATATCAAATTCTAAATCTTATGCCTGAGCAAAGGCCAATTTGCGATCCCCCCCCCAACGCTCACTGTACTTTGTATAGTAGTGGCGTTTTCCCAAAGGGCATTAATTTGAAAGTGAACGTAATAGAAGAATAGTACCCGAAGTACTATATAACATTTCCCTACGGTATTTGTCTGAAACTGAACATAATACCACGCATAGGAATTCGAACTCGCTTACTATGGTATATATATTTACCAACCCCTCCGAACGAGCAGAATGTGACACAAGGTCAATTTCTCAAGCGGAGTTCAACAGGTTTGAATTCAGAGTTTTCCTTCTCCTAGACTGGTTGCCTAACCAAGGTTAAAGAGCCCAGTCTGCCTTACTATTTATCCATATCTGGAAGGAGAGTAGGATTCATACCTTTCCCAAGGGTATTAGCGCAAAGTGAAATGCAATTATCACATCTAGGATTTGAACTCGGGGCGACGAGTCCATTTCCCATGACTTTAACCATTACACCACGCGCTTCCATATTTTATGGTATAGCAGTCAAGCACGTTAGCTACTAAGCCGCGTGGTCTTTGTCCACATTATATAAAACACAATGAGCTTTTGTAAATGCTTTTGAATATGTGACCATGAATTAAAGAACGACCTATACGCGAGACCGACTCTTACACGAGACTATACGGTGTATAAAATACAAAAAAAAAAAGAAAAAGAAAAAGACGAAACTAATTGATAAAAGCGACACCACCGCCTCGTTTTGACGAGATAAGTGTCATTATTCAATTTGAATTGACAGTTGAAATAAATAAAATTTACACAAGGGCCAAAATCGGAAATAAATTGGTGGGAAAAGGAGAGCAAGGAAAATAAAGGAGAGCAAGGGGGAAAAAGGAGAGCAAGGATAGAAAAAAGAGAACTAAAGAATAATAGAAAAATAGGAGAGTCGATCTTAGAAAAAAGCGGATAGAGATGTGTGCTTAATAGGTTAATAGCGAAAGAAAGAGAGAAGGGGGGATCAAGAGAGGGACAAAGAAAGAGAGAAGGGGGAACAAGAGAGGGACAAAGAAAGAGAAGGGGGGAACAAGAGAGGGAGAGAGAGGGGTAAATAGAGAAGGTGAAGAAAAGAAGAGACATGGAGACAGAGGGAGAGAGAGAGGGAAGGGAGAGTGAGGGGGGAGAAAGATAGCACTCGTTTTCTTTGCTAAATTTGTGATATGAAAAAAAGAAAGAATAAAAAACCG
>CM042159.1:92594198-92629198 GCA_023376005.1 Doryteuthis pealeii | reverse complement strand
CTCCTAAGAAATAAGAAGAGAAATTATAACCACACAAATAAAAAAAATTTTGTCTTTATTTTTTACGCATTGTATTGCCTTCGAATTTATTATATATATATATATATATATATATATATGTAGAGAGAGAGAGAGAGAGAGAGAGAGAGAGAGAGAGAGAGAGATTAACAGATGTATATAAATAGATAGATATGAAAAACTGATAGAGAAATATGAACACACTGAGATAGATATGAGTAAACTACGTGCTTCTGATAGGTACTTTGTCCAAATTAATATCGAACGTCCCGTCGTAATTTTATGGTTAGTAAGCTACTCTCGCAAATCCATTACTACTAAAAAGCGAGTTCGATCCTCGTTGGATGTCCCATCAAAATCTTTTTAAAATCCAATATGTCAATCCGGCCTGGTGGAAGATCAGGATCTTTTTTTTTTAATCTCAATATCTAAGAGTTTCGAACAGCAATACATAGGAAGGCTGTGCCTACAAGAAAGAACTCCCAGCTCCTTATACATATTTACCAACCCCTCCGCACGAGCAGGATGTGACACAAGGTCAATTTCTTAAGCGGAGTTCAACGGGTTTGAATTCAGAGTTTTCCTTCTCCTAGACCGGTTGCCTAACCAAGGTTAAAGAGCCCAGTCTGCCCTACTATTTATCCATAGCTGGAGAGAGAGAGAGTAGGATTCATACCTTTCCCAAGGGTATTAGCGCTAAGTTCCATCTCCTTATAGAGTGCAATAAAAGAAGTATACCAACAAAAATATCATCTATGGACGTGAAAAGTTCGAATAATACACGCTTGCCACCTTGTATCATTGATTTTTTTAAAGATCTCCCATTTAATTATTGGTGTTAACTTCTGATCATTTATAACACTGACACACATAAGACATATACATACACACACACACACACACACACACACACACGCACATACATAAGCACAACATACAACACTGACACAAACATACAAACATATACGTACACATACATACACATGACATACACAAACATACACACTCACCGGCGAGATACACACACACGTACAATACCGACATACAGACAATACACAGATACAAACATATACATACACATATACACACATACAACATAGACATAAATACAAAACATATGTAATGGCTGTCAACTCGTGTTCGAGTAAGACCATTTCCTGTTTGTTTGTTTTTTTATCATAGTTAGGTGCCAGTAGCATTTGACCATCTATCCTTGTGTTTTCTCAGATGACTCACCAGGCCAGTCCTGGAGAAACATACTTGTAATAGGGTTGTTACATTTCTTAGCTTGGAGAACGTGTACATTTGATTTGCATATCTTGTTTTAACATATAGTTTTATGTATCTCATTTGGTTTTGTTTTGTTTTACGGCATATCAACCTCAGTGGATCATTTAATGCCGATATAGTTTTGAAATAAATCAATTCTTAATGGATAATACAATTTTGTTTATTAACTCATGTTGTTCTATTTAAACCATAGATGAGACCCTAACAGGTACTACCACTCCGGGTCAGAGTGGGCCAGGGAGCAATGGTGATGAAGGGCTGCTTCACATTCCCCAAACCTCCAAAACTGGAACCTCACCATCAGATAGAGTTTAACGTCATTCCCAGGACATGTAGACCCTCAGCCACCGCCTTCTAGCACCCATATGATAAAAAGGGGTTGGGGCTTGCCATAAGGGCAATAGGGTTGGGAAAATCATATAGGTGCTAGGGATTGACGTGACCAGCCGATTGATCGGGGGGCCTCTCCGACCGACCGTCTAGCCCAAGAAAGGGCCAAAGTGGAGTATTGCAAGTTATGAACTGCTCAGCCACCTGGGTTCTATACTTAAGCATCACGGGTCGCCCCCACGGCCAATAGGTGGCCCAATTGGAGGAGTCGTAGCCTTCTGCAGAGGTGCAGTCGGTGCATTCTAACGCCTCAGCCGACAGGGTGTTATGCATCTCATGTAAAATTTAGTTAGATTTGGCTTTTGTGTAGAGGTCGTAGATGTCTGGTAAGAAGACAAGATGGCAAGACGAATATTTAACACATATTTAACCAATCTTTCGTTATAGGCGCAATTCATCACACACTCTGAAGCTATTGTTACTTTGCTTGTTATATTGTGCCTTTTAAAAATATATTTACTTTTATTATAGGGCATTTTACCGTTCTCTGTCGCTATGTAAGTATTCGTATGTTAAAATTTTCAACTGAAACTGATAACTATATATGAGCATAATATAACAATAAATCTTATTATAATGGAGATTGTGTGTTTGTCTGTCTGTAACCGAAACTATATTACTATTCAAGTCACAATTCTTTTTGTTATTTACATCACATTCTCCGTGATTTTACTTATATTTAAACCTCAATTATTAATAAAATTGTTTTACATTACTTACACTGTTGACCATATCTACTTACTAATCACATGCAATTTTATTTATATATACAACAAAATAGAGGTTTACAGTTTGAACGAGAAGGCTAATTTGCATATTGATATTAAAAATGTGATTTTAATGAATATATGCTTAGTATTATTGATTTCTAATTGTTTGGTTTTATTTTAATGAATATAAGCAAACGTCTCTTCAATGAATCTTAAATAAAATCCATTAACAAGAAAAAATAACTGTCATTTTATTCTTAACTTCCTCTTTTAACTAAATAGTTAAATTAGAAAAAAATAACAATGAAAGACGAGAGTGATGGAAGAGTAAGGTTCAGTTGTTCTATTTTTTCGATTATACTCCCTCTGTTTCAAATATTTTTATCTGCATTCTTATTTAGTTTCATTAGCCTTTCTAATTTAATACATTTTATTACATTAAAACTTAAATACTTAAATACCGTAAGTTAGAAACCATGCAATAATTGAATATATATATATTCATTATATATATATATATATTCATGAGAAAGGTAAATGCATGAAAAGGTGCTCAATGCTAATAAAGCAGAGCAGATTCATAATCAATGGTAATATTATGGGTTTACACTCATAACATTTCACGACTGGTTTTCAAGGTCTCAACCATTGAACTCATCTGATGATTGGATTACCATGAAACTTTGATGATTGGATTACCATAAGTTATGAGTGTAAACCCATAATATTACCATTGATTATATATATATATATATATATATATATATATATATATATATATATATATACCAACCCCCTCCGCACGAGCAGGATGTGACACAAGGTCAATTTCTTAAGCGGAGTCCAACAGGTTTGAATTCAGAGTTTTCCTTCTCCTATACCGTTTGCTCGACCAAGATTAAAAAGCCCAGTCTGCCCTACTATTTACCCATAGCTAAAGGGAGTGTAGGATTCCTACCTTTCCCAAGGGTATTAGCGCTAAGTGAAATGTAATTATCACATCCACATAATTATCACACACACACACACACACACACACACACACACACTCGTTTCGAAAATGCAGGCATTTGAACAAATTTGTATTGTGACACTTACCACCTGATCCTAATTGATCTATTAATTTTCGCCCTCCTTTTATTTATCTATAAAAAAAATCATCTGGACACCGCGTACATTAAGAGCAAACAAGTTTTATTTTAGTCTTTTTTTTAATACAACTTTAGTGCTATAACATTTCATCGCGAGAACACGCTTCACGTTTATATAAACGCTAAACAAACCACAATTTGTAATTTTTAAATTTAGCCTTATAACATTCCAACGTGTGAACACAATTCACGCTAAAAAAAACTACTGTTTTTTTAAAATCTCAACCATTTGACTCTTGTCTGAGGATTGAGTAAGCATGAAACTGATAGTTACAAGATAATAATATCCATAATATAATATTTATTGATTGTAAATCTGCTCTGCTATTTTAGCATTGAGCACCTTTATATGCCAATACTTTTCTATTTATTCTCTTCATTCATTCTATCTATCTATCTATCTTATTATAATGGAGATTATGTGTTTGTTTGTCTGTAACCGAAACTATATCACTACTGAAGTCACTATCCATTTAGTTATTATACACCACATTCTCCATGAATCATTTTTATTTAAGCCTCAATTATTAATAAAATTGTTTTTCATTATTAATACTGCTGGTCATATCTACGAACTAATAACATGCAATTGTATTTATATGTACAACAAAAAGTGGTTTACTGTGTGAACGGGAAGGCTAATTTGCATATTGATATTTAAAAATTTTAATAAACATGTGCTTGGTATTGTTGATTTCTAATTATTTGATTTTATCTTAATGAATATGAGCAAAAATCTCGGAGATAAATCTTAAAAGAAATCAATTAACAAAAAGAAATAACTGTAATTTTATTCTTTACTTCCTAATTTAACTAAATAGTTAAATTAGAAAAGTTTAGCAAGGAAAGGCAGGGGGATGGAAGAGGAAGCTACAGCTGTTTTATATTTCGATTATACCCCTCTCTGTTTCAAATCATTTTATCTGCATTCTTATTTAGTTTATTTAGACTTTCTAATTTAATATAATATTTTATGACATTAATACTTGCACCCGGAGGGTGCATATATTTGCTAGTATATATATATATATATATATATATATATAGCAAATATATGCACCCTCCGGGTGCAAGTATTTAAGTTTTAATGTAATAAAATATTGAATTAAATTAGAAAGGCTAATGAAACTAAATAAGAATGCAGATAAAAAGATTTGAAACAGAGGGGGGTATAATCGAAAAATAGAACAACTGAAACTTACTCTTCCACCACTCTCGTCTTTCATTGTTATTTTTTCTAATTTAACTTTTTATTTAAAAGAGGAAGTAAAGAATAAAATGACAGTTATCTTTTCTTGTTAATGGATTTCATTTAAGATTCATTGAAGAGATTTTTGCTTATATTCATTAGAATAAAACCAAACAGTTAGAAATCAATAATACTAAGCACATATTTATTAAAATCACATTTTTAATATCAATATGCAAATTAGCCTTCCCGTTCACACTGTAAACCGCTATTTTGTTGTATATATAAATATAATTGCATAGTGTTAGTATGTAGATATGGTTAAGAGCATTAATAATGTAAAACAATTTTATCAATAATTGAGGTTTAGATAAAAGATAAAATCATTAAGAATGTGATATAAATTACTAAGGGAATTGTGACTTGAGTAGTAATATAGTTTCGGTTACAGACAGAAAAACACACAATCTCCATTATAATAAGATATATATATATATATATATATATATATATATATATATATATGCTGCAGCTGGATACGCAGTTTCATTATACGATCATTAATATGGTAGTGCATAAGCATCACATTTTATCATCTATCCATTAGATCCAGTGCGAAGGGCGTCTTTACTATGTCATATTTGCATCAAACTGTGTGGATCTGCAGCGGAATTGATGAGTCATGTCTGGGCTCATGAGAGGAAATGTTCTGGTGGTGGGGTTGTAGGGTTGTGACGGAAGGCAGTCATCTGTACAGATTATGCTATTGCTATATATATATATATATATATATATGTGTGTGTGTGTGTGTGTGTGTAAAATATATCTTATTATAATGGAGATTGTGTGCTCTCCGTCTGTAACCGAAACTATATTCCTACTCAAGTCACAATTAGTTATTGACATCACATTCTCCATGATTTTATTTTTATCTAAACCTCAATTAGTAATAAAATTGTCTTACATTATTAATACTGTTAACTTTGTCTACATACTAACCACATGCAATTATATTTATATATACAACAAAATAGCGCTTTACAATGTGAACGAGAAGGCTAATTTGCATATTAATATTAAAAAATCGAATTTAATAAATATGTGCTTAGTATTATTGATTTCTAACTGTTTGGTTTTATTTTAATGAATATAAGCAAAAATCTCTTCAATAAATCTTAAATGAAATCCATTAACAAGAAAAATAACTGTCATTTTATTCTTTACTTCCTCTTTTAAGTAAATACTTAAATTAGAAAAAATATCAATGAAAGACGAGAGTGATGGAAGAGTAAGTTTTAGTTGTTCCATTTTTTATTATACTCCCTCTGTTACAAATCTTTTATTATACTCCCTCTGTTTCAAATCTTTTTATCTGTATTCTTATTTAGTTTCATTAGCCTTTCTAATTTAATATTTATTACATTAAAACTTAAATACTTGCACCCGGAGGGTGCATATATTTGCTAGTATATATAAAATTCATATCTATTTTATAATATAAAATATGTATATATATATGGGGGTAGTATCTATCTATTTTGCGTATGGTAGTCAGCATGTGTGTGTTTGTGTGATATACGATTAAATTATTTTAAAATGAATCTCATATTTGAATTTCTTTTTATATCAAAAACAATATCCATCTCACGTTAATCAAATCAAAGTCTGTTTTAAATTATTTTTATATAACTCTCGAATCCATCGACTGGTTTAATCACACGTCTGGCCGTTGACCCATGTTATTCCTACAATTTCACATCTCTCTCTATCTCTCTCTCACTCTCTCTCTCTCTCTCTCTCTCTCTCTCTCTCTCTATATATATATATATATATATATATATATATATAAAAATTCAACCTGAATTCAACCGCTGATTTTGGAACTCTAACATCTTTCTTCAAATTACACTGTGGACTTGTATATTTTTAACAGCTGAAATATATACTATACTATTTTGATACCCACTTTACATTTTTATATAAATTTTTACAACAAACTCTTTTGAGTTTTTCTATAAACTATAATGCTTCTGATTTTTTTTAAATCAAAAATAAAATTATTTTATTTTTAAAACAGAACATGCATTTTTCAAAATTTCAGCGGTTGAATTCAGCGTTCGTTTCTGTAAACAGTCTTTTAACGGATATCTTTCTTCCCGTCTATGTCGCTCTTTGATGAAGACCAACTTATCGATTTGGTCGAAACAGTTCTGTCAGCAATTACATAACAAACATCATATGTTTTTTCAAAATGTTAAATTATATATATATATATATATATATATATATATATATATATATATATATATTTTCAGAAAGTGTATTTTCAGAAAGTGTATTTCTGAAAATACACTCTGATGATAAAGCTTTGCTTTGAAATCGATTAGACATATAAAACATCTTTCAAGTGTATTTCTGAAAATACACTCTGATGATAAAGCTTTGCTTTGAAATCGATTAGACATATAAAACATCTTTTTGTCTTTATTTTTTACGCATTGTATTGCCTTCGAATTTTATTATTTTATAACATACTTAACAATGCTTCAAGCAAATTACCAATTACTTTTATATACATACATATATATATATATATATATATATATATATATATATATATATATATATGGCGGTTTCTATCTATCTATGACTGTTCTTATATATATATCGTATTATCTATATGTGTATTCTGTTTAATACATAGTGGGTTTTGGTGTAATGAATTTACCTTTTCAGATTGTTCATATATATGTGCATACATATATATATATATACCAACCCCTCCACACGAGCACAGCGCGACACAAGGTCAATTTCTAAAGCGGAGTTTAACAGGTTGGAATTCAAAGTTTTGCTCTTAGACTGGTTACCTAGCCATGGTTAAAGAGCCCAGTCTGCCCAGCTATTTATCCATGGCTGGGGGGAGAATTGGATTCATACCTTTCCCAAGGGTATTAGTGCCATGGGAAATTCAAACAGCTTCGTCCAGGAATTGAACTACGACTCTACGACTCTAACCATTACACTATGCACCTCCATATGTATGTATATATATATATATAATATATATTATAATATATATATATACCAACCCCCTCCGGACGAGCAGGATGTGACACAAGGTCAATTTCTTAAGCAGAGTCCAACAGTTTGAATTCAGAGTTTTCCTTCTCCTATACCATTTGCTCGACCAAGATTAAAAAGCCCAGTCTGCCCTACTATTTACCCATAGCTAAAGGGAGTGTAGGATTCCTACCTTTCCCAGGGGTATTAGCGCTAAGTGAAATGTAATTATCACATCCACATAATTATCACACACACACACACACACACACAACTTGCACAAAGGTGTCAAAATTAGGGTGACCCGGAAAAACAGAACCCACACATTTTGTAATAAATCTGTTAATTTTAGCTATGGGGGTTTATGGTTAGGGTTTAGGGTTAGGGTTAGGGTGTAGGGTTAGGGTTAGGGTTAGGGTTCACTTTCAGAATAATACACTTGGGAAAGGTATGAAACCTCTAATCCCCCCGATACAGGTTAAATAGTACCATTAATGTTTTTCTACTACAATGGGTTTGGCATTATCTAACCCAAGGTTGATATGCCATAAAAAAAGAAATAAAAATATCTATCTGCGTTACTCGGACTATTGTTCTCATCTTCATTGTTATCTGTACAACGTTTCGGCCAATTTGCCCTCCGGCCTTCTTCAGATATTTCTTGTCGGACTCGGGAGCCTTCCCGAGTCCGAAAAGAAGGTTCCTGAGTCCGAGAAGGTTCCCGAGTCCGACAAGAATACCTGAAGAAGGCGAAGGGCATATCGGCCGAATAACAGATAACAATGAAGATGGGGAGAATAGTCCGAATAACGCAGATAATACTAATCATCAAGCCTCATCTCAAACATTCAGAGAAATAATCTATCTATCTCATTCTGTTCTTATCCTGTTCTATCCATCTATCTATCTGTCTGTCTGTCTATCTATCCATCTATTCATCTATCTATGTATCTATCTATCTATGATTGCTCATCCATATATAGTTGCATTTATATGAATATATCTGTTTAATTAACCACTTCACATCTATCTATAAAAAATCTCCTTCTCTCTCTCTCTCTCTCTCTCTCTCTCTCTCTCTCTCTCTCTCTCTCTCTCTCACACACACACACACACACACACACACACACACACAATCCGTGTGAGGCGAACAAGACATGCTGGGCACTGCTGGAGAAGCAAGGATGAACTCATTAGTGACGTTTTCTGTGGAAGCCAAAACGTGGGCAAGCCAGAGTAGGTCACCCTGTGAAGACGTACATAAATCAGCTCTGTGCGGATACTGCATGATGTGCAGAGGACCTCCCAGGGGCAATGAATGATAGGGAAGGATGGCGAGATTCACATAGATATTCATGCTGCCAGCGTGACAGGATATATATATGTGTATGTGTGTGTGTGTGTGTGCGTGTTTGTGATTGTATGTGTGTGTGTCTGTGTGTGTGTGTGACTGTAATCATTCGCAATATATATTTATGTACATATATATATATATATATATATATATATATATATATATATTACATTTATTATATTTCTATCTGTTCATCTTATTATAATGGAGATTGTGGGTTTGTCTGTCTGTAACCGAAACTATATTACTATACAAGTCACAATTCCCTTTGTTATTTACATCACATTCTCCATGATTTTATTTTTATTTAAACCTCAATTATTAATAAAATTGTTTTATATTATTAATACTGTTAACCATAATTACATACTAATAACATGCAATTGTATTTATATATTCAACAAAATAGTGGATTACAGTGTGAATGGGAAGGCTAATTTGCATATTGATCTTAAAAAATTGATTTTAATAAATATATGCTTAGTATCATTGATTTCTAATTGTTTGGTTTTATCTTATTGAATATGAGCAAAAATCTTGGGGATAAATCTCAAAAGAAATCCATTAACAAGAAGAAATAACTGTAATATTATTCTTTACTTCCTATTTTAACTAAATAGTTAAATTAGGAAAATTTACCAATGAAAGACGGGAGTAATGGAAAATGATGGAAGAGTTAGTTTCAAAGTTGTTCTATTTTTCAATCATACCCCCTCTGTTCCAAATCTTTTTTATCTGCATTCTTATTCAGTTTCATTAGCCTTTTCTAATTTAACATGATATTTTATTATATTAAAACTTAAATACTTGCACCCGGAGGGTGCATATATTTGCTAGTATATATATATATATATATATATATATATATTTATATATATATATATATAGTATATTCGTGCACCTATAAAATATTTCAAGATGTTATGCATGAAAATTAACAGGGAAAACAGTCTAATAATTCTTTAATTTTTTTATATATATTTGTCGATTTTTTAAAAGACTGCATCACGAATATGAAAATAGACGTCTGTCTCACACACGATTTTCTAAAATCCAAACCCGATTCTCTAGGTATTGAGTCATTATAACTACGTGTGACACAAGGTCAATAATCCAGGTGGCTCAACTAGTCCCAGCTTAAAATGTGGAATTTGCACTTTTAGAGGATGGTCCCTTTGTTATATACATTTTGTTCTGTGTATATAAATGGCAAGAGAGTTCTTATGAGAAGATGAGAGGCATTCGTGTATGTCTCCCTCCAGCTATGGGTAAATAGGAGGGCAGACTGGGCTCGTTAACCATGGCTAGGTAACCAGTCTAGGAGAAGGAAAACTCTGAATTTAAACCTGTTAAACTCCACTTAAGAAACTGGCTTATTTCCTATTTGAGTAACGTGATATTACGGGGTGACCCAGAAAAAACAGAACCCAACATATTTATGTTCTCATTAAACCAACCCTAAACCCTAACCCTAAACCCTAACCCTACCCCCCTAGTTGAGTAACATAATATTACAGGGTGACCCAGAAAAAACAGAACCCATACATTTTAAGTCCAACAAGGGTTAGGGTTAGGTTTGGGGTTTAGGGTGAGTTTAATGGGAAAATAAATAAATAAATTGGGTTCTGTTTTTCCTGGGTAACTTATGTTACTCAACTAGGAAATTACCAGAAACTAACCTTGTGTCGCATCCTGCTTAGGCGGAGGGATTGATAAATATATATTTAAGTCTTTTCTTACTTACTTGAGTCGCTCAGCTGGTTTCTTTTTTCTTCTGTTTCTCCTTTTGTTTTCAAACTAGTCTTTCTTAGTTCTGGCATCTTCCTTTTTTCTAATTGGTCTGCTTCTCTAGAAGCTGGTTCTCAAAAGCTGTCATTAGCAGAGACAACACGAGGCTTATATTTTTAATGATCACATTTTTTAAATTTTGAACCAGACTTCTTAAACGCGGTGGAGTCGAAGCGTAGACGATGCTTACATCATGGCGTCATTCGTTTGACTGACTGACTGACTATGCTCTGGGCTTTCATTACCAGGCAATTTCTAAGCCTACGGATTTCGAATTTCATCGACTTTTTAATTCAAAATCCAACTACACTAACCGTACCCAAAACAACGTGGTTTTTATATTAACAGTAAATTAACTAATAACATATTTGACTGAAAAGATTTTATTTAAATGCTGAATATTCTGGCTTCTTAAATATATGATATATCTTGATTAAATAATTAAATAAATGGACTGCTCAACCACCTGGGATCTATCCTTAAGCATCACTGGTCACCACTCACGACCAACAGGTGGCCTAGTTTAGGAGGGGGGCTTACCCCTCTACAGAGGTGCAGTCGGTGAATTCTAACGCCCCACCGACAGGGCGGCCCACGTTTCTGATTTTGCTTCTACTTACAATAGCAATGAAAAGTCTGTGTAACTATGGGTTAAATAGAAAAACATGAGTTAATAAACAAAATTGTATTATGCATTAAGAATGAATTTATTTCACAACTTTGTTGGCATTAAATAACCCACCGTGGTTGATATGCCGTAAAAAAACTCGTATAAATGAAGGGCTACTGTCTTGATACGCATCATTTCCGATGCGTCGATATCTTTGTCTGCCCTGTCGGCTGCGGCGTTAGAATGCACAGACTGCACCTCTGTAGAGGGGTAAGACTCCCCTAATGGGGCCACCTGTTGGCCATGGGTGGCCACCCATGATGCTTAAAGATAGAACCCAGTCCATCACTTGCAATACTCCACTTTGGCTCTATCTTGGGCTAAACGGGCGGTCGGAGAGGCCCCCTCCGATTAATCCGTTGGTCATGTCAAGCCCTAGCACCTATATGATTGCCCCAACCCTATTGCCCTTATGGCAAGTCCCAACCCTTTTTATCATATGGGTGCTAGAAGGCCGTGACTGAGGGTCTACATGTCCTGGGAATGACGTTAAACTCTATCTGATGGTGAGGTTCCAGTTTTGGAGGTTTGGGGAATGTGGAGCACCCCTTCATCACCATTGCTCCCTGGTCTACTCTGGCCCGGATTGGTAGTACCTCTTAGGGTCCCATCTATGGGTTAAATAGAAAAATATGAGTTAATAAACAAAATTGTATTATGCATTAAAAATGAAATTATTTCAAAACTTTGTCAGCATTAAACATTTTTCAATACCAAATTACCAATAGAAGTATTCGGCATAAAATAACACAAGAGGTTGACATGCCGTAAAACCCAACCAACCAACCAAGATATCTTTGTATAAAAGAAGAAAGCGCATTTGAATGTCGACAACCTGCACTTTTGACCGAGCTTCTCTTAATTCGTCAGGTTTTAAAATCCACTCAAAAGGCGACATTGCATTACGACGTCAATAACAACGATAACAACTTAGCAGTCTCACTCACTTCTCTCTTTTTCTCTCCACTTGATTATGTTTCTTCTCTCTCACTCACTCTCTCCCACTCTCTCTCTCTCTCTCCCTTCTCCTCTCTCTCTCTCTCTCTCTCTCTATCTGGCTGCTCTCGTTGTGTCTCTACTTTCTCTTCAATTTCGTTTCTCTCTCTCTCTCTCTCTCTCTCTCTCTTTTCTGCTCTCTCTCTTCTCTCTCTTCACTCTCTCTCACTTTCGCTTCTCTCTCTCTCTCTCTTCTCTCTCTTCTCTCTCTCTCTCTGGCTGCTCTCTTTGTGTCTCTACTTTCTCTTCACTTTGGTTTCACTCTCTCTTTTCTGCTCACTCTCTCTCTCTCTCTCTCTCTCTCTCTCTCTCTCTCTCTTCTCTCGCTCTTCTCTCTCTCTCTCTCTCTGGCTCTCTACTTTCTGTTCACTTTGGTTTCACTCTCTCTCTCTCTCTCGTCTCTCTCTCTCTCTCGTCACTCTCTATCTCTCTTTTTCTCTTATTCTCTCTTTCACTAATTCTCACCCATTTTCTCGCTCATGCCCACGCTCACTCACACTCTATCTCACTCTTTCTTGCTCAAGCTTACGCACTCTCCCCCCCTCTCTCTCTCTCTCCCATTCACCCTCTATCTTTCGCTCATACTCATCTGTCTCTCTCTCTCACTCTCTATGTCTCTGTTTCTTTCCCCTTCTCTTATGGATAGACTATATTAGCTCATATTCCTTTCCCTTTTATCCACTTAATTTTCTCTCTCTGTCTGTCTGTCTGTCTCTCTCTCTCTCTCTCGTTTACGCTCAC
Organism: Doryteuthis pealeii; assembly: GCA_023376005.1. Classification (NCBI taxonomy): domain Eukaryota; kingdom Metazoa; phylum Mollusca; class Cephalopoda; order Myopsida; family Loliginidae; genus Doryteuthis; species Doryteuthis pealeii. The sequence goes on along the minus strand of CM042159.1, from coordinate 92,615,838 downwards.
TCTATCTCTTTCTCACTCACTCTCTTTCTCTCATTATCTCCCTCCTTCCCCCTCTCTCAGTCTCCCCCCTCTCTCTCTCCCATCTTTTCGATTGACTATTATAGCTACACGTTTTCCATTATTCTTTTTTTCGACGGCCAATCTCAGTTGAAAGAACTTAACCATTAGGAGCGAACAAAACGAAGAAGAAAAAAAGGCCTCGATTTTTACGGGGCCAAAGCCAGCCTCTCTCTCTCTCTCTCTCTCTCTCTCTCTCTCTCTCTCTCTCTCTCTCTCTCTTGACGACGTGTGTGGTTAAATCACTTATCTTAAAAGCTTTCAATTTTCCTAGTTGCTAACAACCCTCGCTACTTTGAATCACCGAGACCCGCTACGACGCATGCGCTTTGTGTTTCATGTAAACACGATGCTAAGGTTTTAAAGTCGCCGTCGTTCAATTTCAGGCTCCCCCCCCAATGTATCTGAACACACACACACACACACACACACACACACACATATATATATATATATATATATACAAATGCACGAACGTGGATATACACTATCTATATGAATGAATATATTACGGCAGTTTGATTCATACGTAAAGTCTCTGTCGAGCAACGTAGCTAATATTGGAGATAACCGGTTTTGGACATTGAAAGCAAAGATGTGCACATTCTTATGGCTGATAAGGACAATACAATATGTATTCATCCAGCCCCTACTATTTACCCATAAGCTGGAAGGTCTCTTACCAAGTACTGTAGTTAATATTCGAGGATCTTGCTTTTACTATTGAAAGATCTATTTTCGCATTCTTCGACGCCGATGGCTGATAAAGACACTACCATATAAACCATTTTATATGGGTAAAAAAATTGAGCAACCGTAAGCGGATTCGTCCTTAACCAGAATTCTTTATTTTCACCTGAGTCTCATCAGAAGATTGCCGCTGGAAGAAGATTAGTGTTCGCAGAAACAACCTATATTACTTTCTTTTTCTTTCTCACTTTGTTCTTTCAAAAACTAAGAAATATATTCTTTTTTATTTCAAGTCTTTTCGCAGAAATCCACGGTTTCTTAATTTATCAATATAAATGCAAGTGCAATATTCTCTGTAATAGGCGTACCACCTAGAGGCTTAAAAATAGAATCAATGAACGTGTGCCTTTAGCCATCCGTTCACATATTGAAAAAATGATCTTGTAACACGAATCAAAAAGCTGACTCTGCCATTGGTCAACATCTGTTGGCTAGCCTCGATTGTTCTAAGCCATTCAAAAACAGGAAATGCAGTCTTAGATTGTGTTGTTGTATACTCTCTTTCCTTACTTTCTTACTTCTATTCTTCTAGTGTCTCTTCTAGCGTCTGGACTTCGTCTTGGGGACTTCGTGTCTGGTCTTCCATTGGGGATTTCTCTTTATCAGAAGCCCAGTGTCATTGGTAGTTTTTAGATAATAACACAAGACTTCGATTTACTTTAGATCATATTTTATTTTGAAATACCCTCCAGACTACCTGCGCAGATTGAGTCGGCACCGTGCATAACACGACTTACCACCGTCGTGGTTTTGGCCGATCTGACTAAAATATCTTTCTGGTCTAAACCGGAAGAGGGTCTTCTCCACCGATTCTCACGGTATCCACCGGAAGGAGGATCAGGACTGAGGTCAAGCCTTGTCATTCAATCCTTCAAGACCGCTGGCTGCAACTTATTACAGCCATTTTGGTTTCTACACTACTGTACATAAGTATTAGGAATCTAATAATTATGTAACGGTTGTTCCAGCATGAGGCTACCGGATCCTGGGTAATCACAATCGTTTTTTTCTCCCCTCAATATGACTTTCCTGCATTCTCTATCGTAGTTCTTCTTCCTGAGGTAATCCTCTGGTGAGACCCAGGCCAAATAATTATTATTAAGGATGAATCCGCTTATAGTTGCTGCGATACAATATGTATTTTTCCAACCCCTCCACACGGGCAGGATACGAGACAGTGCCAATTTCAAGCGGAGTTTAAAGATTTTGAATTCAGGGTTTTCCTTCTCTTATACCGGGTGTCATATCATGGTTAAAAAGCCTAGTCTGCCCTACTATTGACCCATAGCTGAAAGGAAAACATAACTTTCCCAATGGTATTAGCGCTATGCGAAATGCAAACGAACTCGTTCCGGATAAGAACTAGTCTCGCTGTATCCACTTCTTACGACGAAAACAATTTACACAGCAAACACCTCTTACTGAGGACTATGCTATATAGACAGGACCTATCACAGCGACTGAAGTCTCATATTCAATTTGACCAAATCATTCCGGTTCCAATTGTATATACGGGTGTGGAGGCGCAGAGTGTAATGGCTACCATCGTTGAAAATTGGCTACGACGTGACGAGTTCAAGTTCTAGAAAGGGTATATGCATTTCAAATTCAACTATTCTCCCTCCATTTACAAGGTCTTTTTATCTATACATATATAAAGGGCAGTTGGCGTGCATGTATGTATGTATGTATGTATGCATGTATGTATGTCTTATCATAACGGCTCAAATGCGTTGGGCAGGTCATGTTGTGCGTATGAGTAATGCTAGATTGCCAAAGCAACTGTTTTACGGTCAGCTGCGTGATGGCAAAAGGCCGCAGCATAAGCCTAGGAAGAGGTATAAGGATTGCTTAACAACAACCTAGTAAAAATAAAAATAGATCCTGACAACTGGGAAAAGCTGGCACTGGAGAGAACTGACTGGAGAGTTCATGTGGGTGATGGTTGTGCCAGTTTTGAGAGTGAAAAAGCAAGCATGAAAACCTAAAGCGTCTTCGAGTTTTGCTTTCGAGGGCTGGCTATGTCAATCATAGGAAGTCTCACCTGGGTCAATCCATGCAGATTCCAGGAGCAAACAATGTGTCGTGCTATCTCTGGCAAGGTCTGTAAGTCGGTTTCTGGTCTTAAGAGACATATGGTGGTGCATAAGCATCAAATTTTATCATCTGATTCATCTGAATCATCTCATTCAACGGGAAGGAAGTCTTTTCAATGTCATATTTGCATCAAACTTTGTGGATCTGCAGCAGGTTTGATGAGTCATTTGGGGGCTCATGCAAGGAAGGGTTCTGGTGGTGGAGTTGTGGGATTGTGAGGGACGGCAATGATCTGTAAAGATTATCCTATTGCTATGTATGTATGTATGTGATCCCCAACATGGGGACGTTTTATGTTCCTGCTGCACAAAAGTGTGCTGAACAGCTGGTGGTCTCAAGCTTCACATGAAAGTTCACAGTGATGTGTATACAACACCTGTCGACTCAGTCAACACTGATCGTTATGTGTGCCCGATATTTTCTAAGATATGCAAGACTTTTGTAGGATTGAAAAGTCATGAACGAGCTCACAAATGGACAATGAATGAAGGAGTGGCAGTCACCTGAAAAGACGCTGTGATTAATAAATGTTTGTATGTACGTGTGTCCGGAGGAAACAACGAAAATAAAACAATTCACGACAATATGAACATATATACCCATTCACTATGAACAGATCTTGCTTTTTGAGGAAAAATAATTTTTCTGACGCCCCATCAGGCCAGATCAATGCAAAGTTATTTACATAGGGGTTTTAATGGGGCACCCTGCGAGGATCCAACTCGCGATTCAGTAATAACACTGGTTTACAAAAGAATATTTTTTGTCTGACGCAAGAATGTGAATAGGTGTTTTTTACTAATTTGGGTGTGCTGAATTCAAATTTATAAACAATTTTGCTCTATCACCTCTAGTTTTCTATCTTGCTTATTTCAACAGTTGCAGCAGCTTATTACAGATAAAACAGGATAGATAAAGAACATTGGCGGAATAAATATACTTGGATGACACAATGTACACAATTCAGAAAGAATTGGCCTTGTTGAGGCATCCTCGATGTTTTGACGAGCTTGAAGCCATTGAAGAACATGAAAAAAAAAAAAAGTAAAATTAAATCATATGTAAGGCAATAACATGTGCGTCGTTGGAAATTGTAATACAAATATATACCCAAAAAGATTGTGTAACACAATTGTCGAGGGACACCTTCCTCCTGCGCTGCGAGGGACGACAACCTCCTGCGCTGACTGCCAGAGCACGACTGGCTGTTGATTGAGACGTGTTCGCTACGCTTAACTGCTGAAATCCGTCTTGATATATAGCTATATATATAATGTAATGCTATCACTTACATTTATTGCATAACAACTAAAAAAGAAGACATAAGTCACACAATATTAGAAATTAACCCTGAATGCATATACGCCTTTATGTAAAGTATATATATTTAAAAAAAAACTAGAGGTGATGAGTAAAAACGGATTTTAAATCTGAATTCAGCAACCCCAAATTAGGTTAAAACAGTTATTTTTGTGCTTGCCTCAATTTCTTTGTAAACCAGTGTAATGGATCTGTGAGACTAACTTCCACCTCTACCCAGGTGACGCCGGGTATCCACTTCTAGTTGGAAATGAAAGGGAAATATTTTTTTTTGATTGATATTAGCATTAAATAGAAAATAGTCTACGGCAGTTTTGGGTTTGTACGGACCAGACAAATATATTTTGTGTGTGTAAAAGGCTTTCAACGTGTGTGTCATTATGTTGAGGAGAACGGAAGTGTTATGACGTAAACATGTGTGTACATTATGGGTAATAATAACCAACACGCAACAATGTTTGTGTTAGTACAAGTATTTCTATCGTAGATGCCAATAACACTTTTGAATATTTTAAACGTGGAAATGTAATGCATTTCACACAAAAGAAATAAAGACGAACGTGAGCAATCAATAAATACCAATCTTTACGATAACCTAAAATCAAGCTATGTTATCGCTTATCTTATTATAATGGAGATTCCGTGTCAGTCTGTCTGTACCCGAAACTATGTCACTAATTACGTCACTATACCCACGGGAATTGAGTAAGTTTATCAATGAGTATTTAATTTATAGTCAAAATTATTAATGTATAAAAGTCGTCGGGGCGGCCTAATGTCGGTATCAACCAATCAGCGAGGGAGTCTATCCCCTTTTTACTTGCGCTAGACCAAGGAGATAATTTTAGCATCTGTGGTGGAGCGCCACACCTACCATCAGCTCCTTACTTTACCGCACAGATCCCTATGCTACTCATACGTTGAGTTGGCAGGGACCGATATCGAACTAGGAACCTTGTGGTTTCTAGCCGAACACTCTACCGACTGAGCTAAACCGGCCCCTACACCTCAGAGTTAGCCAACGAGAAAAATATATGTATGGACACTGGGTGCCATCAAGATGACTTCTCAAGAGCGACGGATTGTGAGATAAAGAGTCAACGAAATCCTTTCTCTCAATATCTTATTATAATGGAGAGTTGGTGTCTGTCTGTAACTGAAACTACGTCACTGGCTATATCCCAATTCCCTTAGGAATTGAAACGTTTATCAATGGGCATTTAATTCATTGTCAAAATCATTGATACATAGATAGAATAAATATTAATTATTAATGATTTCACTTAGATTTGCATCAAAACAGCTCAGGTTTAGTATGTTTAAAATCCTGCAATGTGTCTTATATATCACAATGAAATAAAGGTTTACATCATATATGGTGAGATTGGTTTGCATACTTAATAAATAATAACTAGATAGATAAGTAGATATATATATAGATAGATAGATAGATAGGTGAACGTGAGTTACTACAGGAAGATATATATATATGTATATATATATATATATATATTATAAAATATATATATATATATATATATATATATATATATATATATAGAGAGAGAGAGAGAGAGAGAGAGAGAGAGATGTGAACGTGAGTGACTACAGATAGATAGATTGATAGATAGATAGATAGATATGTGAAAGTTGAGACTACAGATAGATAGATAGATAGATAGATAGATATATGAATGTTGAGTGACTACAGATAGATAGATAGATATATAGAAACAGACTAAGATAGATAGATAGATAGATAGATAGATAGATAGATATGTGAACGTGAGCGACTACTGATAGATAGATAGATAGATAGATAGATAGATAGAAACAGACTGAGATAGACGGATAGATAGATAGATATGTGAACGTTGAGTGACTACAGATATATATAGTGAGTGACTATAGATAGATAGATAGATAGATAGATAGATAAAAACAGACTGAGATAGATAGATAGATAGATAGATAGATAATGTGAACGTTGAGTGACTACAGATAGATAGAAACAGACTAAGATAGATAGATAGATAGATAGATAGATAGATATGTGAACGTGAGCGACTACTGATAGATAGATAGATAGATAGATAGATAGATAGAAACAGACTGAGATAGACGGATAGATAGATAGATAGATATGTGAATGCTGAGTGGCTACTGATAGATAGATAGATAGATAGATAGATAGATAGATATGTGAACGTTGAGTGACTACAGATAGATAGAAACAGACTGAGATAGATAGATAGATAGATAGATAGATAGATAGATAGATAGATAGATTGATAGATAGATAGATAATGTGAACGTGAGTGACTACAGATAGATAGATAGATAGATAGATAGAAAACGTCTTGAGAGAACAATTGGTTAAAAGTCAAACAAAAGCCTTGGAGAGAGAGAAAGCAAACGGGGAAATGAATCGACAGTCAGTCAGACTGATGGGTCCCTAAATTTTACCAATGCCATTTACGACAAACGTCGGCTAATGAAAAAGGCAGAGTAATAAACGGGCAAGTTGTCAACGGCAGGTCATCTGGTAGATCGATTGACATCAAGATTGGATATGACAGGCCGTGAAACACTAGCTCGCGTCAACGCGACACTGATTAACTCACAAACAGGCGCACGGAAAACGTTGCTTATTCCCTATAGACGTCTAATTTCATTTGCATAACTTGGTGCGGTCGGCGGGCGAAATTGCATCATGGTGGGTATCACATCGTTTCAATTAGGCGATGCCCGATTTTCATTGGCTATTGCGCGGCTTTTTTTTTCTTTCTTGTGCGAAAACGAGGCTATTATCTTTGCGCGCCTGTTTGTTAATATTTATCTTTTGTCTGTATCACAATATTTTACATGCCCAGTCGAGCTCCGAAACAAACATTTCGTTAAAAACTAATGGCATTGTATTACCGTTTATATACAAGTCAATATGCAAGGATGGTCTACTGTTAGGTTCTGAGCCTGACCAAGAAATGTACGTTCAATATTTATTTACCAACCCCTCCTTTCAAAGATAGATATTGCTCTGTATATAATCTAAAAAGATTATGATACATTGAGCTCTCTGTAGTGATTTAAAGATTCACTGTATTTATACATACTGGATCATACAATAATAATACAGTGTGTTCTTAGATATCACATATAGAATCATCCCTTACTACCAAGTTTTCGATACCACACACACACACACACACACACACATTATATATATATATATAATATATATATATATATATATATATATATAGTAGACAAAGATAAATTGATGGGACAGAGAATCTCAGTCATTTGACTTATGTCAGCCTCTCTCTCTCTCTCTCTCTCTCTCTCTCTCTCTCTCTCTGCTTCTCTCTCTGCTTTTCTCAATGTTTACCTCTCTCAATGATATCACTCGTCAACTCTACACCTTTTTCTCTCTCTGTCTCTCTCTATCTCTCTGGCTCTCAATTCATTAATCAATCGATCAATCAATATATATATATATATATATATATATATATATCCCTTGATCGTAAGGCTGAACCAGAGAAAGTAAAAAATATCGGAAAAGCAATTGGATAGATGAAATTAGAAGAAGTAGATAGGTTAACAGAGTTACATAGATAGATAGATAGATAGATAGATAGATATGACATGGTGGTATCACATCGGTTCAATTAGGCAATTTTCATTAGCTATTGCGTGTATATATCTATCTATCTATCTATGTATATATCTATCTATCTATCTATGTGGAGAAAAGTAGACAAACACGGGATGTTGTAAAAATGGATGGTTATTGTAGGTAGTGATGTCGACGCTGCAACGTTTCGGTCTGTTAGACCTTCTTCAGGACTTTAGGAATAGAATTCTTGCTTCAGTGGACATTTTCTTTCTAATGAATTATCTATCTATCTATCTATATATATATTATATATTATATATATGAAAGTAAGCAAACAATTTGTTTGAGATGGCGATAGTCGACAATTTTAGGAAGAATATAAGTCATACCTAATTTGTAAATTAATTAGTTGATAATTAATGAATTAGGCGAGCGTATCTTTTTAAATGTAAAGCGTAAACAAATCGAGAAAAAGTCAATCTGTAAGTACATTTCGGCATATTATGCCTCATCAGCAGAGTTATAAACCGGAAACTGCTCTGTGTGTGATTCGAACCCTAACTGCCAGGCTGACAGGCGGGGAATTTAACTATTACACTAGCTGGTTTTCTATCTATCTATCTATCTATATATATCTCAGTCTGTTTCTATCTATCTATCTATCTATCTATCTATATATATATATATATATATATATATATATATATATATAATTACTTATGTATCTATATATCAGTCTATCTACATTAGTCTTTTCTATCAATCTATCTATGTCACTGTTAATATCTATCTATCTATCTATCTATTCATCTATCTCACTCAGTTTATCTATCTATCTTTCCATCTATCTATCCAGCTATCTATCTATCTATCTATCTATCTCTCTCTCTCTCTCTCTCTCTATATATATATATATATATATATATATATATATATATATATATATATTATATATTATGTGTGTGTGTGTGTGTGTGCGTGCGTGTGTAATTCTGTTGATATCCACCTATCTAGCTCTTGTTTCATATTTCCGTTTGCCACCTCCTCCGTACACGTAAGATGCCACACAAGGTTAAGCGTAGTTTAACAGGTTTTAATTCAGATTTTCCTTCTCCTAGACTAGTTGCTAAACCACGGTTAAAGAGCACAGACTGCCCTACTATTTGCCCGTAATTCTAGTTATTTGCTTATTCCCTTTAGACGTCTAATTTCATTCACTAATTCGCATCACTTGGTGCTGTCGTCGGGCGAAATTGCATCATGGTAGGTATCACGTCGTTTCAATCAGGCGACGCCCGATTTTCATTGGCTGTTTTGCAGCTTTTTTCTTTCTTGTGCGAAAACGAGGCTGATGATGACGCTATCATATTTTTGCGCGCGTGTCTGTTAATATTTATCTTTTGTCTGTATCACATATTTTTTTCATGCTCAGTCGAGCTCCGAAACAAATATTTCGTGAAAAACAAATGCTATTGTATTAACGTTTATCTATGTCAATATACGAAGTTGGTCTACTGATAGGTTCTAAGCCAAACCTGTAAATGTACGTTCTATATGTATTTACCAACCCCTCCACAGAGATACGATATGAAACAATGTCAGTTTCTTTCTTCTATCTTTTCATAACCTTGTTATATATACTAGCAAATATATGCACCCTCCGAGTGCAAGTATTTAAGTTTTAATATAATAAAATATCATGTTAAATTAGAAAGGCTAATGAAATTGAATAAAAATTCAGATAAAAATATTTGGAACAGAGGGGTATGATTGAAAAATAGAACAACTTTGAAACTAACTCTTCCATCATTTTCCCTTACTCCCGTCTTTCATTGGTAAATTTTCCTAATTCAACTATTTAGTTAAAATAGGAAGTAAAGAATATTATTACAGTTATTTCTTCTTGTTAATGGATTTATTTTAAGATTTATCCCCGGGATTTTTGCTCATATTCAATAAGATAAAACCAAACAATTAGAAATCAATAATACTAAGCATATATTTATTAAAATCAATTTTTTAAGATCAATATGCAAATTACCCCTCCCATACATACTGTAATCCGCTATTTTGTTGTATATATAAGTACAATTGCATGTTATTAGTATGTAGATATAGTCAACAGTCTTAATGATGAAAAACAATTTTATTAATAATTGAGGTTTAAATAAAAATAAAATCATGGAGAATGTGATGTAAATAACATAGGGAATTGTGACTTGAATAGTAATATAGTTTCGGTTACAGACATACGAACCCACAATCTCCATATATATATATATATATATATATATATATATATATTATAAAAAAAGAAGGTCCGCAAAATGTATTTTGTTCTTTTAATTAAACAAAATTTCTGAGAACAAAATACAGAATACAGACCTTCTTTTTTTATAAAATAATGAATTTTCTCCCGTTGGAACCAGAACAACATTTTATATATATATATATATATATATATATATATATATATATATATATATATATAGGCAGCATTTTTCTTGTAGGTATATATTGTGAAATAATGCAGCCATTTTTTGTCTGCAAGTTTTGTCCTTTGTTTTTTCGTTTTGCCGGATTATTTTTGTAATATATGGCGAAAATTGGCTGATGTCATAGACCAAGTACTATATATATATATATATCTTGAGAGAACATGTATCGCGGCTCCGTAAAATTATGTTGACCGATTCTTTGAGCCATTTCTTCACTACAGATTTCACTTTCTCATGACTAGAATAATGTTTGCCTTTCAAACACTCTTTCATAAGGCCGAAGAGATCTAGTGAGTATGGAGGTTGCGGTAAAGTTGTCCACTCGAAAGAGGTGATTTTCTCCCTTGTCCTGATGCTTGTGTGTGCAGAAGGTGGAGTGGCAAATTGATTGTCGATTGGCAAGTTGGGTCTAACTCGTTGGATTCTTACTCTGGGCTTCGTTAGGGCTCAACGTAGGCCTTAGTTTTATATTTAAAAGAGAACTTCTCATGTAATAAAGAAGGTGGCATTACTTTTTGACTCACCCTCGTACTTTGACTTACGAGTTTAATTTGTTCTGCTCGTAACTTAATTTCTTTACAACCACCCTGTATATATTTTCCTGGTTAAGTAGTTATATTCCTCTCATTATTTCTCTTTCCTTCTTTTTCACCACGAACATGGCACCTTTTTCGCATGCCAAATTCCATTCCTCTATATCCTAGCCTTATATTCTCATGGTTTCTACAGACTTGTCCTCGGCCACCCGTTTTTGTAATACCCCGAGATCTGATAACGATGGGTGGATTAGAATAATGAGTGAATTTGTTATCTCTTCTCGCGATCCAAAAATGTTTCAGGGTACAATAGAGACGTCTTGTGTTATTCATAAAGAAAAATCAGCCTCAGGCCGAGATCAAAAGATGTGACCGGGGTCAGGGGCCACGAGCAACTTCTGACCTGGTCAGTTCGGGCCACGTCGTCACACATTAGAAATTGTTAGATGCAACTTTATAGATTCAAAACTTCCTCACGTCTTGTGGCACGTCTATTAAAAATGAGATGATAATGTAGGTATCTCATAGCCAAGAATTTCGTCAACGGTGATCAAGTTTCTTTGTATTCGTCGTGCACTCCCCCCTCCCCCAGTGGTTCCCAACCTATTCACCGAAGCCCACTTGGACACAGCGTGATGGTCGGTTATTAGGTTGGCTGGTTGGTTGTTTTTTTATGGCATGTCAACCTTTGTTGGGTTATTCTCTGCCGTCTAAAAAAGACATGATAGTTGTTTAATTTAAATGTTATTCCCCCTAGGTTTTAAAATACCTTAAATCATAACTATTTATATGAACTAGAGAATTCCTTCCTTTTGTTGTATTAACATCATGACTACTGGAATTGACATTTTTTAATATATATATATATATATATATATATATATATATATATATATATATATATATATATATATATATATATACCTCCCTTACATATATACGAATTCAACTCAAAGAAGTTTTTTTTAACTGAACAGATGTACTCGCCACTTCTAATATATTCCTCTGTCCGGATTATATTGGCTCTTTAAACACTTAAAAATTCTTTGAATTTTTTAAACTCTCTGAAAACAATTTCAATATATATATATATATATATATATATATATATATATATATATATATATATAATATGTGTATTTGGGCAGCATTCTTTCATTTATACATGTAGAATTAAACAAACTGTTTAAAACTGTTTGACAATTTTATTTTTGATCTTTTCGAGTTTTCTGGCCAACTTTTTAATATTTGAGTGGAATTCGTGGATAAGTCCACCAAAGTTCAGGTCCCGAGTACTTTCGGCACTTTGAAGTGCTATCATCAAGGGTGATGTGTTCCATTTTTTAAAAAATTATATTAATGTGAGGGCTGGAAGGAGAAGCATTGATGAGAAAGGTGTTATATGCATTTTAAAATGTGTGTGCTGCATTGAAAATTAATTTTGTCAATTTATTCTATGTTATGACGATTTCGGCTATAGTGACGTAAGCAGTGACGTAGTTTTTGTTACAGACAAAAACCGGAAGCGAATCTCCATTATTGATAGATGTCTGTTCTGTGTTCTTTGTTGGGTCCAGTGACGGTATATAACATTACTACTGAATATTGAGTTTGATCCTCACTGAACGCCCTATACATGCGAATTTGTGTCCATCTTACCCGTGACGATTGGATCTACAAAAGGTACACCAAAAGATCACTTTTTGAGTGTACTGTGAGAACGGGGTTTTTTTTTTGGGGGGGGGAGGACTATTTGTTTTTGTTTTTATTTTTCTTCTTTGTAAGAATTGGCGTATCTTTGCCTCTTAATGCTAACCATTTTCTTATTACGAACATTTTGAATATATGGAAGATAATAAGGGCAAGAAAAATCTCATCTTATCTCAATTTCCTCAGGATTATCTAATTATCGTAACTCTCTTCTCCTAGCTTATCATGTGCTCTTCAGGGTATCGTATTATGATTAAGATAACTTGCCGTAATAATAGCATTTAAGATAGAATTGTTGACAGAGAATTTATGAAGGTACGTCGGTTTGATTTGTTTTGTTTTACGGCATATCAACTGCAGTGGGTTATTTAATGCCAACAAAGTTGTGAAATAAATTCATTCTTAATGCATAATACAATTTTGTTTATTAACTCATGTTTTTCTATTTAACCCATAGTTCGGACCCTAACAGGTACTACCACTCCGGGTCAGAGTGGACCAGGGAGCAATGGTGATGAAGGGGTGCTCCATATTCCACAAACCTCCAAAACTGGAACCTCACCATCACATAGAGTTTAACGTCATTCCTAGGACATGTAGACCCTCAGTCACCGCCTTCTAGCATCCATATGATAAAAAGAGGTTGGGGCTTGCCATAAGGGCAATACGGTTGGGAAAATCATATAGGTGGAAGGGCTTGACGTGACCAGCCGATTGATTGGAGAGGGCCTCTCCGACCGCCCGTCTAGCCCAAGATAGGGCCAAAGTGGAGTATTGCAAGTCATGGACTGCTCATCCGCCTGGGCTCTATCCTTAAGCATCACGGGTCGCCACCCACTGGGGGAGTCTCACCCCTCTGCAGAGGTGCAGTCGGTGCATTCTAACGCCCCAGCCGACAGGGTGGAAGGTATGTCGGGGTGGCTTAAAGTTGATTTCAGCCAGATAGCGAGTGAGTCTATCCCATTTTTACTAGCGCGAGATTGTTTTTACATATGAGATGGAGCACCAGAACTACCATCAGCTCCTCACATTACCGTACAGATGCCTGTGCTACTCAGCAAGGTGGCCTTTGTACGGCTAATGCACACAGGAGAGATGAATAGCCTTATTACGAACCATATGAAGTAGGCTATTTATATTTCTTTCGAAAAATATTACAACGGCATTCGTTTCTCTGAATGTTTGAGATGAGGCTTGATGATTAGTATTATCTGCGTTATTCGGACTATTGTCCCCATCTTCATTGTTACTTGTACAACGTTTCGGCCGATATACCCTCCGGCCTTCTTCGGGTATTTCTTGTCGGACTCGGGAACCTTCTCGGACTCGGGAACCTTCTTTTCGAACTTGGGAACTTTCTTGTCGTAATCGGGAGCCATCACGGAACTTTGAACCTGTTCAATTGGACACATGGCCTAGTGGATAAGTTAGTTAGGTTAAGACAGTTCTAAGTGACAGTTATCTCTGGATTCCGGGTTCAATCCTGAGTAGAGACAGTAACATAGAAAAATAACAACTCCTACCCCAGCTATGGTTAGCGGAATGAGAACAAGATACCCCCATGGACTGAATAAAGGGTTAGGTTCAAAGTTCGGTGATTGCTCCCGATTACGACAAGAAGGTTCCCGAGTCCGAGAAGGACTGAATAAGATAGATTGATAGGTAGATATGAACTGAATTAGATAGATAGATAGATAGATAGATATGAACTGAATTAGGTAGATAGATATATAGATAGATATGAACATAATTAAATAGATAGATAGATAGAGAGATATGAACAGAATTCGATAGATAGATATGAACAGAATTAAATTGATAGATATGAACTGAATTAGATAGATAGATAGATAGATAGATAGATAGATATGAACTGAATTAGGTAGATAGATATATAGATAGATATGAACATAATTAAATAGATAGATAGAGAGAGAGATATGAACAGAATTAGATAGATAGATATGAACAGAATTAAATTGATAGATATGAACTGAATTAGATAGATAGATCGATAGATAGATAGATAGATATCAATTGAATTAGATAGATAGATAGACAAATAGAATGATAGATATGAACTGAATAAGATAGATAGATAGATAGATAGAGAATATGAACAGAATTAGATAGATAGATATGAACAGAATTAAATTGATAGCTATGAACTGAATTAGACAGATAGATCGATAGATAGATAGATAGATAGATAGATAGATATGAACTGAATTAAATAGATAGATCGATAAATAGATTGATAGATATGAACTGAATAAGATAGATAGATAGATAGATAGATAAATAGATAGATAGATAGATATCAATTGAATTAGATAGATAGATAGACAAATAGAATGATAGATATGAACAGAATTAAATTGATAGATATGAACTGAATTAGATAGATAGATCGATAGATAGATAGATAGATATGAACTGAATTAAATATAGATAGATAAATAGATTGATAGATATGAACTGAATAAGATAGATAGATAGATATATAGATAGATAGATAGATAGATAGATATCAATTGAATTAGATAGATAGATATATAGACAAATAGAATGATAGATATGAACAGAATTAAATTGATAGATATGAACTGAATTAGATAGATAGATCGATAGATAGATAGATAGATATGAACTGAATTAAATAGATAGATAGATAAATAGATTGATAGATATGAACTGAATAGATAGATAGATAGATAGATAGATAGATAGATAGATAGATATCAATTGAATTAGATAGATAGATAGACAAATAGAATGATAGATATGAACTGAATTAAATAGAAAGATAGATAGATAGATAGATAGATAGATAGATAGATAGATAGAGATAGATCATATCCGTTTCACATGAACATGAATTCACCAACCGTAATAAATCGTCGAAATGGTTTCTTTAAAAAAATCCATCTTACCAAATGTTGACTCTGCAGTCTGACATTTAACTGACTAACAACAACAACAACATATCCATTATAGCTTGATAGACACGAATGGAGTTCAATCAATAAAAAGTCAATCGATCACTAGATAGATAGATAGATAGATAGATAGATAGATAGATTCGAAGAAGATTTATGTATAGATGAATAGACATATATCACAAAATTGATAGACATATATATAAGAAAATATAAATATTTATGGATAGATGTTAGCAGATATAGGTAGAGAGATAAGGATTATTACTTGAAGATAGATTAATACATGTGAAGAGATAGATAGATAGTAAACATAAAATAGATTCATTATAAATTGATTGGAATAGATAGATAGATAGATAGATAGATAGATAGGGATCGAGATAGAATAGATAGATAGATAGATAGGACTGATTGAGATAGATAGATAGATAGATAGATAGATAGATAGATAGGATGATCGAGATAGATAGATAGATAGATAGATGACTGATCAAGATAGATAGATAGATAGATAGATAGATAGATAGATAGGGATAGATAGATAGAGATAGATAGATAGATAGATAGATGATAGATAGATAGATAGGATAGATTGAGATAGATAGAAGATAGATAGATAGATAGATAGATAGATAGATAGATAGATAGATTACTGATTGAGATAGATAGATTAGATAGATAGATAGGTACTGATTGAGATAGATAGATAGATAGATAGATAGGGACTGATCGAGATAGATAGATAGATAGATAGATAGGGACTGATCAAGATAGATAGATAGATAGATAGATAGATAGATAGGGACTGATTGAGATAGATAGATAGATAGATAGATAGGGACTGATCGAGATAGATAGATAGATAGATAGATAGAGACAGATTGAGATAGATAGATAGATAGATAGATATAGATAGATAGATGGATAGATAGGAACAGATTGAGATAGATAGATAGTTAGATTGATAGATAGATAGATAGATAGATAAGGACTGATTGAGATAGATAGATAGTTAGATTGATAGACAGATAGATAGATAGATAGATAGATAAATAAGGACTGATTGAGAGATAGATAGATAGATAGATAGATAGGAACAGATTTGAGATAGATAGATAGATAGATAGGAACTGATTGAGATAGTTAGATAGATAGATTGATAGATAGATAGATAGATAGATAGATAGATAGATAGATAAGGACTGATGAGATAGATAGATAGATAGATAGATAGATAGATAGGAACATATTGAGATAGATAGATAGATAGATAGGAACTGATTTAGATAGAAAGATAGATAGATAGATAGATAGATAGATAGATAGGAACAGATTGAGATAGATACATAGATAGATAGATAAATAGATATATGTGGACATAATGGATAGATAGATAGCAAGATAGATAGATGGATATATGGATTGATAGAATAAGAGTGAGAAAGAGAGAGAGTGAGAATTCTGCGCTTGAGGATAAGATAAATAGATAGATATATATAATTTGATAGACTGATAGATAAATAGATAGATAGATGGATATGAACATGATAAGATAGATACATCGATAAGTATATAAGGGTATAAATAGATATGAACTTTATAAGATAATTAACTAGATAGATAGATTGGAAGAAAATGGATAAATAGATGTATAGACATATATCACAAGATATAGATAAATATATAGATGAGAAAATATAAATATTTATGGATATATGTTAGCAGATAGAGATAGAGGGATAAAGCTTATTACCTGAAGATAGATAGATAGATAGATAGATAGAAACTGAACATATAAAAATAGATTCATAGATAGTAAACTGATTGGGATAGATTGATAGTAAATATGGTTGAGATAGATAGGTTGATAGATAGATAGATTGATAGACTGATAGATAGATAGGTTGATTGATAGATGTGAACATAAAATAGATAGATAGTTAGCAAGATAGACAGAAATATTGAGAGATAGATTGATTGGGAGAATGAGAAAGAATGAGTTTTTTTACATAGATACATACATAGTTACATAGATAGATAGATAAGAACACGATAAGATAGATATATACATAAATAGATACGTAGATAAATAGATACAAACTGTATTAGATAGATAAATAGATATGAAATGTATAAGATAGATATATTTGAATTGTATAAGATAGATAGATAGAAATATAGATAGATAGATTTGAACTGTATAAGATTGATAGATAGAGAGAGATATGAACCGTACAAGATAGATAGATTGATAGATAGATAGATATATAGATATGAGCTGTATGAGATAGATAGATAAATTGATAGATAGATAGATATGAACTGTATGAGATTGATAGATATATATGAACTGTATAAGATTGATAGATAGAGAGATAGATATGAACCGTATAAGATAGATAGAAAGATAGATAGATAGATTGATAGATAGATAGATACGAACTCTGTGAGAGATAGATTGATAGATAGATAGATATGAACAGTATAAGATAGAGAGATATGAAGGGTATAATATAGATAGAAAGATAGATAGAAAAATATTAACTGTATGAGATAAATAGAGAGAGAGAGATAGATATGACCCGTATAAGATAGATAGAACGACAGACAGATAGATAGATAGATAGATAGATAGATAGATAGAAGATTTGAACTGTATACGATGATAGATAGAGAGAGATATGAACCGTATAAGATAGATAGAAAGACAGATAGATAGATAGATAGATAATAGATAGATAGATAGATTGATAGATAGATTGATAGATTTGAACTGTATACGATTGATAGATAGAGAGAGATATGACCGTATAGATAGATAGAAAGACAGATAGATAGATAAATGATAGATAGATAGATAAATAGATAGATAGATAGATTGATAGATAGATTGATAGATTTGAACTGTATACGATTGATAGATAGAGAGAGATATGAACCGTATAAGATAGATAGAAAGACAGATAGATAGATAGATAGATAAATAGATAGATAGATAGATTGATAGATAGATTGATAGAATTGAACGTTATACGATTGATAGATAGAGAGAGATATGAACCGTATAAGATAGATAGAAAGACAGACAGATAGATAGATAGATAGATAAAATAGATAGATAGATAGATGATAGATAGATTGATAGATTTTGAACTGTATACGATTGATAGATAGAGAGAGATGATGAACGTGTAAGATAGAAAAGACAGACGATAAATAGATAGATAAATAGATAGATCGATAGATTGATAAATAGATTGATAGATTTGAACTGTATACGATTGATAGATAGAGAGAGATATGAACCGTATAAGATAGACAGATAGATAGATATGAACTGTATGAGATAGATAGATAGTTCAAAAGATAGATAGATAGATAGATAGATTGATTGATAGATTAGGAGAGATGCTGACAGATAGGTACATATGTATAGAATGTCATTTATCTGAATTTGAATTAGTGTACATTAAGTGAAGTGCCTTGGCCAAATACTCTTCTTCTTCTCAAAGAGCTCGTCTCTTCCAAACACATTTTGTCTTGCGAGGATCACGATCTCTATAAAGCAGGCCTCTTTGTACACTTTTTAAAATTGGCCATGAATTGTGTACTACCGCGCCATCTTGTGGCACTTGACTGTATATGTGTAAAAAAAGGAATAAATAAATAGATAAATAAATATATAAGATGAAATACAAAAAAAACTGTTTTAATCAATTTGATTCACTCTAACCAGTATAAAGTAAATTAAACAACAACACAGGCTAAAAGAAAAGAAAGAAAAGTACATCTATATATAAACATATAAGCACACACATACACACACACACACACACACACACACACACACATATATATATATATATATATTTACATATATATACATAGGTATATACATATATATATATAGGTATATATATATATATATATGTGTGGCGTGTGTGTGTATGTATATGTGTATATGTGTGTGTATTATATGTACATATATGACATACGTATTATGGGGATATACGTATACGTATACGTGTATATATATATATCAGTTTTTTCATATCTAGCTATCAATTTATCAATATATATATATATATATATATATATATATATATATATATATATATATAATATGATATATCACAGACTCTTCACATCTCTCTATATAATTCAGATTCTTTTATCTATCTATCTATCTATTATCTATCTATCTATCAGACGCTCCATACAACACACACACTCACTCTCTCTCTTCTCTCTGTCTCTCTGTCTGTCTGTCTGTCTGTCTCTCTCTCTCTCTCTCTCTATATATATATATATATATTAGTCTATTCATATCTATATATCTATCTATTTATCTATCAGACTCTTCCTATCTATCTATCTATCTATCTATCTATTTCTATTAATCTTTGCATATCTATCTATCTATTTATCTATTACAGTATGTATCATATCTATCTATTAATCTATTTATCGCTATCTCTCTCTCTCTCTCTCTCTCTCTCTCTCTCTCTCTCTTCTCTCTCTCTCTCTCTCTCTCAATCTATCTAATGCTCATATCCAGTCATAATCCTATCTATCTATCTATCAATTTCAGACTCCTTCATATCTATCTATCTATTACAGTTTGTTCATATCTATCTATCTATCTATCTATCTATCTATTTATTTAATTTATCTATCTATCAAATATAATTAATCTATCTGTCTGTCTGTCTGTCTGTCTGTCTGTCTGTCTGTCTCTCTCTCTCTCTCTCTATATATATATATATATATATATATATATATATATAATTATGGCCAATTGGCCCACGCACATATCTATCTATCACAGTTATCTCTATTAGTCTCTGCATATCTATCTATCTATCTATTAATTTCAGACTCTTCATATCTATCTATCTATTACAGTTTGTTCATATCTATCTATCTATCTTCTATTAATCTATCTATCCCTATCTCTCTCTCTCTCTTCTCGGCCTATATAATATATATATATATATATATAATATATATATTATATATATAAGAGAGAGAGAGAGAGATGAGAGAGATGAGAATAGAATGAAAGAGACAGACAGATAGATAGATCAGATATATAGATCAGGCTGAAATAGATAGATAGATTAGTCTGAGATAGATAGATCAGATTAAGATAGATAAATAGATATATATGAACAGAATTACATAGACAGACAGACAGACAGATAGATAGATAGATAGATAGATAGATAGATAGATGATGAACAGAATTACATAGATAGGTAGAATATATATATATAGATAGATATGTACGAATTACATAGATCGATAGATAGATCGATAGATAGATAGATAGATATGACAGAATTACATAGATAGATAGATAGATAGATACATAGATTGACTAGATAGATAGATAGATAGGTAGATAGATAGATAGATAGGATTATGAACAGAATTACATAGATAGATAGATAGATAGATAGATAGATAGATAGATATGAACATAATTATTAGATAGATAGATAGATAAATAGATAGATATTAACAGAATTACATAGACAGACAGACAGACAGACAGATAGATAGATAGATAGATAGATAGATAGATATGAACAGAATTACATAATAGGTAGATATATAGATAGATAGATATGTACAGAATTAATTTTAGATCGATAAATAGATCGATAGATAGATAGATAGATAGATAGATAGATAATGACGAATTACATAGAATAGCGTATCGATAGATCATAGATAGATAGATATGAACAGAATCTATCGATAGATAGATAGATAGATAGATATGAACAGAATTATACATAGATAAGATTATAGATAGAATAGATAAGAACAGAATTACTAGATTAGATCGATAGATAGAAGATAGATAGATAGATATGAACAGAATTTACATAGATAGGTAGATATATAGATAGATAGATATTGTACAGAATTACATAGATAGCATCGGATAGATAGATAGATAGAGATAATTAGATAGATATGAAAACAGAATTTTACATAGACTAGGTAGATCATATAGATAGAAGATAGATATGTCACCAGAAATTACATAGATCGATAGATAGATCGACTAGATAGATAGATAGATAGAATGAACAGAATTCA
>CM042159.1:92589148-92594098 GCA_023376005.1 Doryteuthis pealeii | reverse complement strand
TTATATGCACCCTCCGGGTGCAAAGTATTTAAGTTTTTAATGTAATGAAATACGTACAAATTAGAAACGCAATGAAACTAAATAAAATGCAGATAAAAAGATTTGAAACAGAGGGGATATAATCGAAAAATAGAACAACTGAAATTTAATCTTCCATACTCTCGTCTTTCATTGTTATTTTTTCTAATTTAAGTATTTAGTTAAAAGAGGAAGTAAAGAATCAAATGACAGTTATTTCCTCTTGTTAATGGATTTCATTTAGGATTAATTGAAGAGATTTTTGCTTATATTCATTAAAATAAAGCCAAACAGTTAGAAACCAATAATACTAAGCATATATTTATTAAAATTACATTTTTAATATCAATATGCAAATTAGCCTTTCCGTTCACACTGTAAACCGCTATTTTGTTGTATATATAAATACAATTGCATGTTATTATGTAGATATGGTTAACAGTATAAATAATTTAAAACAATTTTATTGATAATTGAGGTTAAAATAAGATAAATTCACGGTGAATGTGACGTCAATTACTAAGGGAATTGTGACTTGAGTGTGATTTAGTTTCGGTTACAGACAGAAAAACACACAATCTCCATTATAATAAGATATCAAATTGTCCATCTATAGGCTAAATTTTGCGAAAATTTAAATGAGGATTTTTAGTGCATTTTAATAGATTATCTTTGATTCTATTTTCTCAAACAATGGTGCAAGTAAAAGATCTCATTTTTGGTATCAATATTCAATATACTAACACACAACCTTCGTATAGATGGACAATTTGATATTTTTTTAAAGTGAAAAAGCGATCTACTCTACTGCATAAGGTAATCGTAGTATAACATAATGGTGAGGTGGATCCATGAGTGTAATCTGATATGTAAATAGTACGGGAAAATTTTAACAAGAATTATGTGTTAGATGAGAATGGAAAAGTTTTATGATGAATCATCAAAACCACATGGCATTGTTCTATTTGATGAGTGGTCAGAAGTATTGAAGTGTGAGAGAAGAGGAGTGGAAGGTTAGTGTATTGAATTGAGTTTGGAATTAATGACTTAAAAGTGCCAGAAGTGCTCTCAGCTGGTGTGACTTGGGGAAAATAAAAATCTCATGAGAAAAAGAAGTGGCCTTGTGTTATTACTAAAAACTCTAAATCACACAAGGGAACATATCCCTCAGCCTCCTTAGCTGGTTTTCAGACTGCTAGCATCAAGGGATTGTCAGCCAATTCCAGCATTGACCCAGCAACCAAGATTCCAGCCTCTCCAATGTAATACCTGTCCAGAGATAAATATACAATTAAATAATGTCTGTATGAAAGCCAGAACGTAACACACGTTGACACGTCATCTCTCCGTTCCGAAAGGATAGCATAGTGCAACAGTAGCCTTCCCACTCCTGAAAAAATATGGTGACCATTAAACGTTTAAGCACCAGAACTCTTGTGGTAGGCGCGAGAAATGGTCACGTAAAATTTGGAAACATTTGAAGAGTCAATCAGTCAGTCCGTTAATGAGCAACGGAGGACAATTAAGGAGCTAAAATCTTTGGAGCTACCGAGACGACCTCCTACCCATTGGAATTGGCAATGGTTTATTTATATGCCCAACCCCTCCGCACGAGCAGGATGCGACTGAGGGTGATTTTTAAGCGGCGTTTAACAGGTTTGATTTCAGATTTTACATTTCCTTGCACTACCAAGGTTAAAGTGCTCAGTCTCCCCTAATATTTTTCCATAGCTGGAAAGAGAATAATTGGATTCATACCTTTTATCAAATCGCGTCTGTTGATTTTCTTTCTTGGGACAAGTCATATTTTGAGTGGTAAAAGGTCAATGATTAACGAGCTTCCAAAGAAATGCCGATTTCTGAGTGACTAGAGCGCTTTTTCGTCGAATTGAGAGAGAGAGACAGACAGACAGAGAGACAGATACAGATAAATTTACACATATGTGCTAACGTACTGTGTGTCTAGTCTTGCATGGGTCTCCTTATCCGTGCGTATATGTGAAATGTAAGGAAGCGCGTGGTGTAATGGTTAAAGTCATGGGAAATGGTCTCGTCGTCCCGAGTTCAAATCCTGGACATGGTAATGGCAATTCCCTTAGCACTAATACCCTTGGGAAAGGTATTAATCCTACTCTCTCTCCAGCTATGGGTAAATAGTAGGGCAGACTGGGCTCTTTAACCGTTGGTTAGGTAACAGGTCTAGGAGAAGAAAAAACTCTGTTGAACTCCGCTTAAGAAATTGACCTTGTGTCACATCCTGCTCGTGGTCGGTAAATATATATATGTGAAATGCAAGGAGGTGCATTTCCTATGGAGACGTGTGGTTTAATTAATTAATTATATCCCTTAATCAGCAAAAATCAATAATCAAATTTGATGTGTTTCTTAGTTATAGGTTGTCAAGGGGTATGCAAAATTTCGAATCTGAATAATATCTTGTTTCTGAGTTATAAGTCGACACGTACATACCACACATTCGTATATATATATATATATATATATATATATATATGTGTTGTGTGTGTGTGTGCGTGTGTGTGTGTGTTTGAAGGGCAAACAGTCTCGTCCAGGATTTAAACTATTTTCACCGGGTCCATTTTCTACGATGATAACCATTACGCACAAACGCCTCTATGATTTATGGAAATCTATATCTATTTTTTTTTACTTCCTCTCTCTCATAATGGTTGTCACATTTAGTTTTATAAATTTACGATGAAATGTACCAAGTATTATGGGACGAAATTAGTTTTATTCATTGTTCATTTTTGTCTTGGTAAATAGAGAACAAGTTTCGAATTTTAAATTACATACCTCGTATAGTACTCATGTTAGCTCCGTCGGCATCCTCCTAGAAATCAGGAGTACTTCAGGATCGGTACCTGTCCTCTCCAACTCAACGCACAGCATGGGCAATTTCATGTGAGCGGTAAGCATCATATATTCGGCTGATGACGATAACACTGGTTCACAAAAAAATATTTTTTGTCTGAAGTAAGAATGTGAATAGGTGTTTTTTTACTAATTTGGGTGTGCTGAATTCAAATTTATAAACAGTTTTACTTTATCACCTCTAGTTTTCTGTCTTTTAAATAGTCTCATTTTAGTATATACAGAGGGTATACATGCTTATTTCAACAGTTGCAGCAGCTTATTACAGATAAAACAGGATAGATAAAGAACATTGACGGAATAAATATACTTGGATGACACAATGTATACAATTCAGAAAGAACTGGCCTTGTTGAGGCATCCCCGATGTTTTGACGAGCTTGAAGCCATTGGAGAATAGGAAAAAGAAAACAAAGTAAAATTAAATCATATGTAAGGCAATAAAATGTGCGTCGTTGCAAATTGTAATAAAAATATATACCCAATAGATTGTGTAACACAATTGTCGAGGGACACCTGCACTGCGAGGGACGACAACCTCCTGCGCTGACTGCCAGTGCACTACTGGCTGTAGATTGAGACGTGTGGGCTACGCTTAACTGCCAAAATCCGTCTTGATATATAACTATATATATAATGTAATGCTATCACTTACATTTATTGCATAATAACTAAAAAAGAAGACATAAGTCACACAATATTAGAAATTAACCCTGAATGCATGTATGTACAGTATGTGTACAAAATGTACAGTATGCATATCTAAAAAAAAACTAGAGGCGATGAGTAAAAACGGATTTCAAAACTGAATTCAGCACCCACAAATTAGGTTAAAACAGCTATTTTTGTGCTTGCCTCAATTTCTTTGTAAACCAGTGTAATAGGCTACTTAACCGACTTTATTTTACAAGTATACAAACTCACATTGATGCCTCGGACATCAAACTCGTTCCATACCAAAATTATCCCATGGCTGTACCAAATTTCCCTGGTATTTTTTTACCTGTATAATGGGATATTTAAAAGTTCCTAATCTGTACATTGAAAGTGGTTTATTGTCAAGAAATTGCGATATGGGAAAAATTAGAAATTATTATTGCTTCACAATGCTTCAAATAAAAAAAAATCAAACATTATTAGATCTAATACAATTTGTATAAATAACAATAACTGAGGCGTATTTTGAGGCCAAAGACAAATCGTTCTACAAAAACAACAAAAAAAAAAAAAAGAATTGTTAGAGAGGCATTGGATTCAGTGTATCACCCTTGAAGGAGACTATGTTGATAAATAAAGTCGAATTTTACCTAAAAGTTGTTGTTTTATTAGTTAGGCCCGGGACTTATTGAGTGATGTGTTAAATCCTTTCCCAGGGGTATTAGCACTATGTGTAATGCAGCATTTGAACTCGCGCCCATTTCCCACGATAATAACAGCTATACGACGGACACATCCGATGATTGAGTAAGTATTCAACCAGACACACTATCGTTGGTAGGATGCAACACAAGGTCATTTTTAGTAGAGTATAGCTGGTTTGAATTCAGAGTTCATGTTTGACTAGATTAGTCGCCGTACCAAGGCTAAAGAACACATTCTATCCTATCGGCTTTTGTCATTAGACTGGAGCCCCTTATTTATGTCAGAAATTGGTTTGAAAAGCTTTTTTACCGGAGAGTCAGTGCGTTGCCACTCCATTTTTCTATTTACACACACACACACGAACAACACACACACACACACACACACGAATACATACGCACACATATATATATACAGTCAGGTTTCGAATCACACACAAAGCAGTCTTCCTGTCTATAGCTCTGCTGATGAGGTCTAATGGGCTGAAATGTACATACAGGGATTGACTTTTTCTCGATTTGTTTAACCTTACATTTGAACAGGATGTCCGCCTAATTCATTAATTATCAATTAATTAATTTTCAAAATTAGGTATGATTTCAACTAAGCACATATTCTCCGAAAAATAGTCGGCTAAGGCCATATCAAACACATTGTTTGTTTGTTTACTTATCATAT
>CM042159.1:92571648-92584148 GCA_023376005.1 Doryteuthis pealeii | reverse complement strand
CTGTGTAATAACGGTTGAACGCTACGTTATATTTTTCAATCCTTGCGTGCGATTTGCGCGTGACTTGCGTGCGACCTGCACGCAAAAATTGAGAAAAAACGATGTAACGTTCCACAATCTTTGCGCGCAAGTCGCCTGAAGAAGACAACAGATCAGAAACACGTGTCGCATATGTAAGATAAAAGGAATTTTTTAAAAATTTCTGGGAACATAATCCATTTTGCGGACCTTCTTTTTTATAAAATTTGGATTTTC
Organism: Doryteuthis pealeii; assembly: GCA_023376005.1. Lineage (NCBI taxonomy): Eukaryota > Metazoa > Mollusca > Cephalopoda > Myopsida > Loliginidae > Doryteuthis > Doryteuthis pealeii. Next base: position 92,583,893 of record CM042159.1, on the reverse strand, counting down.
TCCCGTTGGAACCAGAACAACATTATATATATATATATATATATATATACATGTACAAGTAATAACCTACTCGGGTTTCACCATAAGGATCTTCGAGGTTAAATCCACTGGATTAATCAAGATATTGATTAATTGCAGTCGATTACACGTGTGTGTCTTTCGCGATAAACGTTTCGTTTCGTTTATAAAGCCGTTTATCGCGAAAGACACACACGTGCAATCGACTGCATTTAATCAATATCTTGATTAATCCAGTGGATTTAACCCTGAAGATCCTTATGGTGAAGCTCGAGTAGGTTATTTCTTTACTGTATTACAATAAATTTGCTTTACTTACGTATTGAGCACTTTTTATTTGTTAATATCACTGTCTTACCTTTCTGAACTAACCATTGTGGTCATCTTCACCGGTAAGTCACCTTTTCCAATATATATATATATATACATATATATAATTTCAACAAAAAAAATTTTTTTAAACACTTCAAAATTCTCTGTATTTTGACCGCTTTAATTTCAAACACCAAACACTTTATTCTGATGAAGGCCGTTATTCTTTGTATGCTTAAAGATTTTGTAGTTTTCTATTATTATTATTATTATTATTATTATTATTATTATTATTATTTTATTTTATATTTAAAATAATAATAAATAGACTACATGTGTACATGAATAAACTCCTGGCCGAAATACGTGTTAGTAAATCTATTTTATCCATTCAGCATTTTTTCCTTTGTTTATTTTTTCTTTCAACATACCCTTTGATTAGCTTCCATTTTCAACTTGTATATATCTATCTATCTATATATATATATATATATATATATATATATATACTTATCCTTTTAGTAAACCCTTGTGATATACCTAAGTATAGCGAAGTAGTAATAATAATACAAATGAGTCAGGTTCGAACAACGGAAATTTCGTTTATTCTAATTCTTGCTACACTACAGTACGTAATTGATAGACAATCTATCAATATCTGTCTCTGTCTCTGTCTCTGTCTCTGTCTCTGTCTCTCTCTCTCTCTCTCTCTCTCTATATATATATATATATATATATATATATATATATATATATACTAGCAAATATATGCACCCTCCGGGTGCAAGTATTTAAGTTTTGATAGAATAAAATATCATATTAAATTAGAAAGGCTAATCAAACTGACTAAGAATGCAGATAAAAAGATCTGCAACAGAGGGGGTATAATCGAAAAATAGAACAACTTTGAAACTAACTGTTCCATCATTTTCCATTACTCCCCTCTTTCATTGGTAAATTTTCCTAATTTAACTATTTAGTTAAAAATAGGAAGTAAAGGATAATATTACAGTTATTTCTTCTTATAAATAAATTTTTTTAAAGATTTATCCACGAGATTTTTGTTTATATTTCTTAAGATAAAACCAAACAATTAGAAATCAATAATACCAAGCACATATTTATTAAAATAAAATTTTAAATATCAATATGCAAATTAGCCTTCTTGTTCAAACTGTAAACCGCTATTTTGTTGTATATATAAATACAATTGCATGTTATTAGTACGTAGATATGGTCTACAGTATTAATAATGTAAAACAATTTTTATTAATAACTGAGGGTTTAAAAGAATGAAATCATGGAGAATTTGACGTAAATAATTAAGGGAATTATGACTTGAGTAGTAATATAGTTTCGGTTACAGACAGAAAAACACACAATCTCCATTATAATAAGATATTATTTTTTATTTTTTACAATTTTATCTTTTTATATTTTTATATTAAATATTAATATTAGATTTATATATAAAATTCTAATGGTGAATTCCTTCATTTTGTGATATCCGTCTGAAGAGGTCAATCTCTTAAGGATTTTTTTTTTAGATTTAGAATTTTAAAAAGCCTTTTGGGCTTTTGGTCGAAATAAATTTATTACGGAATGACGGTTTGTTAAGTTTTTTCTTTCTTTGAAAGTTATATAGAGACGATTCTTCCAGACTGTGGTTGTGTGTCTACTGCTGTATGGCTGTACCACCTGGACCCTAACGAAGCGAGAATAAGCTAGATGGAGCTGCACCAGAATGCTGCGAGCGGTCCTGAATAAGTCGTGGAAAAAGATCACTGGAACTGAAGCAGTCTAGTTATGGCATAACTAGACTGCTTCAGTTCCAGTGATCTTTTGAAAAAGAGATATTATCTCGAAAATTCAAGAATTAAATACAGGTTAACACACAACACCATTGTTACCGTATTATTTTTTTTTCTTTACACCTGCATTGTGATAGCCTTCTAAATTAACCTCCTAACAAATATGAATATATAAATGAGTGAAATATGAATGAATAGATATCTTATTATAATGGAGATTGTGTGTTTTTTTTGTCTGTAACCGAAACTATATTACTATTCAAGTCACAATTCCCTTAGTTATTGACATCACATTCTCTATGATTTTATTTTTATTTAAACATCAATTATTAATAAAATTATTTTACATTATTAATACTGTTAACCATGTCTACATACAGACAACATGCTATTATATTTATATATACAACAAAATAGTGGTTTACAGTGTGAATGGGAAGGCTAATTTGCATATTAATATTAAAAAATCGAATTTAATAAATATGTGCTTAGTATTATTGATTTCTAACTGTTTGGTTTTATTTTAATGCATATAAGCAAAAATCTCTTCAATGAATCTTAAATGAGATCCATTAACAAGATGAAATAACTGTCATTTTATTATTTACTTCCTTTTTTAACTAAATACTTAAATTAGAAAAAAATAACAATGAAAGACGAGAGTGATGGAAGAGTAAGTTTCAGTTGTTCCATTTTTTATTATACTCCCTCTGTTTCAAATCTTTTTATCTGCATTCTTATTTAGTTTCATTAGCCTTTCTGATTTAATACAATATTTTATTACATTAAAACTTAAATACTCGCACCCGGAGGGTGCATATATTTGCTAGTACATATAAATATGATAAAATGAGTTTAATAATAATAATAAAAAAGGTGATTAAAACATTAAGTTTAAAAAAAAACTTAGTACCCATCAAGAATGAATAAAAGAAATCGTCTTCGATATAGAACAACATAAAAAGAGTTGACATGACGTAAAATACAACCAACCAACCAGCCAACCAACCAACTACTCAAAATATTGCGAAACCATTGAATGTATCTGTTGTGGGGTTTTAAGGGGTCAAATAAGAACAAAACGACGGGTAACAAATGTAGGAAAATGTATTAACAAAAGAGTAGACATTTACAGTAAAGAAAAATGGGAATTACGTCCGACAAATAGAGTTATGAGCTGACTCGCATTGGCTTACTCTCAAGCCATAATTGTCCCTGTTACTTATAATAACCGTCGGCGCATCCCATTAGTCTATAGGGTATATCACCTATAACAGTATCTTGTATTTATGTGATGATGAGACAAATTGCTATTTAGCCTTGCGTTTAATTCTCTAACCACGAAGCTACATATACAAGTGGAGATGATTCGGTAATGTCGACAAAGTGAAATCTCATGGGTTTTAATCAATAATAGATCGAACCTCTGGGGGAATGTAAGAAGTGAATGAGGGAGATAAAAACAAATAAACTATAAGTCAGGGTTATGAATGAATATAAAAGCATCCAACACGTTTGTAGAGCAAGTTTAGTAAAATGGTATATTCAAAAGTTCTACCCTGGTTTAAGAAGAAAAATGCATTTATTAAGCAAAGGGTAAAGCACAGCTCATCGCAATAGAGAAGGGTTCAAGGGGTTTCGCTCGGGTTGCAACGATCTCAACAGGCAAAGTCAGGTACGTCTAAATAATGTATATGACTATGAATAAATAAGTGACTGAAATATGAATAAGTAAATGAATATGAATATCTTATTATAATGGAGATTGTAAGTTTTTCTGTCTGTAACCGAAACTATATACTATACAAATCACAATTCCCTTTGTTATCTGCATCCCATTCTCCATGATTTTATTTTTATTTAAACCTCAATTATTGATAAAATTGTTTTACATCATTAAGACTGTTGACCATATCTAGATACAAATAACATGCAATTGTATTTATATATACAACCAAATAAAGGTTTACAGTGTGAATGGGAAGGCTAATTTGCATATTGATCTTAAAAAAATTGATTTTAATAAATATGTGCTTAATATTATTGATTTCTAATTGTTTAGTTTTATCTTATTGAATATGAGCAAAATTCTCTTCAATAAATCTTAAAGAAATCCCTTAACAAAAAGAAATAACTGTAATATTATTCTTTACTTCCTATTTTAACTAAATAGTTAAATTAGGAATAGGAGTAATTGAAAATGATGGAAGAGTTAGTTTCAAAGTTGTTCTATTTTTCAATCATACCCCCTCTGTTCCAAATCATGTTATCTGCATTTTTATTCCGTTTCATTGGCCTTTCTAATTTAATATGATATTTTATTATATTAAAACTTAAATACTTGCACCCGGGGGTGCATATATTTGCTAGTAACTATAATAAAATGAGTTTAATAAAAAAGGTCGTTTAAAAACATTCAATAAATCTTAAAAGAAATCCCTTAACAAAAAGAAATAACTGTAATATTATTCTTTACTTCCTATTTTAACTAAATAGTTAAATTAGGAATAGGAGTAATTGAAAATGATGGAAGAGTTAGTTTCAAAGTTGTATACTTTTAATGAAACGTCACAATTCACACACACACACACACACACACACACACACACACACACACATATATATATATATATATTAGGGATAGGCGATTTTGTCGTCTGCTTGGAATTTTAAAAGCGAATTAGAAATAATTAAATCTATTATTTAAGTTCAAACTTTGTCTAAATCGATAAGTAGTAACATAATAACCATAAATAAAAAAAGAAAAATATCATTACATATGCAGTTTATTTTTAATAGATTTAAAAGTATTTGTTTTGGTCAATTTTGACGATATCAGCCAGTCAGCCTCGTTTTTGATGTTTTTAAGTGCTTGTTTAATAAAAAAGGTTGTTTAAAAACATTGAGTTTTAAAGAAGCTGGTTGCAGCTCATAGGGTTAGTGTAGTAGGAAATGTACTATTTTAACTCCGGTAAAACAGACTTCATGAGTTTCAAAAATAAAGGAAACATCTCCACACTCAACGGCACACGCCTCTCAAGCCAGTAGAACAATTCACGTACCTAGGTGGTAATATCTCCTCCACAGAGAGCGATGTTAATACACGGATAGCAAAGGCATGGTCGGCCACAAATAGTTTATCAGTCATATGGAGGTCCGATCTCCCTGGCAAGCTGAAGCGACAGATCTTCCAGCCTGTTGTTGTGTCGGTGCTGCTATATGGCTGCACCTCCTGGACCCTAACAAAGCGTCTTGAGAATAAGATAGATGGGAGCTGCACAAGAATGCTGCGTGCAGTCTTGAATAAGTCGAGGAAACAGCACCCCACAAGGAAACAGCTGTACGGTCACCTGCGCCCCTCCCCATCTCACAAACTATCCGAGTAAGACGGACAAGGCATGCAGGACACTACTGGAGAAGCAGGGATGAACTCATAAGCGACGTTCTCCTGTGGAAGCCAACACATGGACATGCAAGTGTGGGGCGCCCAGCAAGGATCTACATTGACCAGTTATGTGAAGATGCTGGCTGCTCCGCAGAGGAGCTCCCAGGTGTAATGAATGATAGGGAGGTTGGCGAGAGATTGTCATGGATACCCGTGCTGCATGCGCGACATGATGATGATGATGATGATGATGATCTATTCACCTCAGAACTCATTCTATTCAAATCAAGTCAGTATGTATTTTTGGGTTCTTCGGCTCAATTATAATGAACTAAGTATCAGATTTTAACTTTGCTCGGGTTTGCAATGCGCAATAGTGGCAGAGCCGCTGTGAGCGACTTAAAGTAATTGAATAGTTAAGATGGACACTAAAGAAAGAGCTGACTTTGCAGCTAAATCGGCTCTAGATTTGATCCCCGACAATTTCAATATATCATATACTGATTTGAAACCTAAAACTAATAGATTCCTTCATACAAAATGGCAACAACACTGGAATAACAACATTCACAATAAACTCTTCCTAATCAAACCGACTTTGGGAGGCTGGAGACCAACTTTAAGGAAGTCTAGAAAGGAACAAGTCATTGTGTCCCGATTATGCATTGGTCACACACTCCAATATACTCAAACAAGAACAACAACCACAATGTGGAACATGCCAAACACCTTTGACAGTTAAATACTTATTCATGGAATGCATGTTTTTTGCTCAGATCAGAAATTTTAAAGCAAACAATATGAAAGATCTGTTTGAAAATGTCAACATGGAGGATATTCTCTCTTTTTTGAGGGAAATAAAATTATACCATAGAATATAGACAGGAAACAAAGCAATGCCATACAACATAATCCCCAATAATGCTAACACATTTTTAAAACCAATTACTAAAAAGTATAAATATAAATACAGGATATGTATCACTTCCTTATCGTTAGACATGACACAACCCCAGACGGGTTGATATGCCATTAAAATCAAGAAACAAGCAAACAAATAACTTATGTGTTAAAGTACTTTGGAGTAAATTGTTTTATTTATCTCTGAATAACATAGAATTCAATTCGTCATTTAATAAGAGAAATATATTCAATGTGAAAACCCTGGGGATAGAAAACTTTGAATGTGGTTCATTGTCAAGAAATTGCGATATGGGAAAATTAGAAATTAATATTGCTTTACAATACTTCAAATAAAAAGAATTCAAACATTATTACCTCTAATACAATTTGTTTTAAAACTATATTAATAACAGTAAGAGCTGTCTTCACAACGGCTTTTGTCATTAGACTTGAGCCCCTTATTTATGTCAGAATTGGTTTGAATACCCTTTTTTTACCGGAGAGTCAGTGCGTTTTCACTCCATTTTTGCATCCGCCCTGTCGGCTGGAGCGTTAGAATACACCGACTGCACCTCTGCAGAGGGGTAAGACTCCCCCAATGGGGCCACCTGTTGGCTGTGGGTGGCGACCCGTGATGCTTAAAGATGGAGTCATGGTGGATGAGCAGTTCATGACCTGCAACACTCCACTTAGGCCCTTACTTAGGCTAGACGGGCGGTCGGAGAGGCCCCCTCCGATCAATCGGCTGGTCATGTCAAGCCCTAGCACCTATATGATTGCCGCAACCCTATTGCCCTTATGGCAATCCCCAACCCCTTTTTATCATATGGGTGCTAGAAGGCGGTGGCTGCGGGTCTACGTGTCCTGGGAATGACGTTAAACTCTATCTGATGGTGAGGTTCCAGTTTTGGAGGTTTGGGGAATGTGGAGCACCCCTTCATCACCATTGCTGCCTGGTCCACTCTGATCTGGAGTGGTAGTACCTGTTAGGGTCCCATCTATGGGTTAAATAGAAAACATGAGTTTATAAACAAAATTGTATTATCCATTAAAAATGAAATTATTTCAAAACTTTGTTAGCATTAAACATTTTTTTTACCAATAGAAGTATTCGGCATAAAATAACCCAAGAGGTTGACATGCCGTAAAACCCAACCAACCAAAACCATTTCTGCATTTACGCATACACACATACATATGTATATATGGATGCACGTGGCATAATAGTTTGAGTCGTAGGAAATGGAATTGTCGACTCGAGTTCAAATCCTAGACGAAGCGGCAGTACATATAGCATTAATACCATTGGGAAATATATGAATCCAACTACTCCCCCTCTGGGTGAATAGTAGATTGGGCTCTTTAACCTTGGTTAGGTAACCAGTTTAATCTCTTAAACTGGTTGTCTTACCAAGGAAAACTCTGAATTCTAACCTATCAAAACTCAGTTTGGGGTGGTCACTACTAGAATAGGCATAGTCCTAATTAGTAATCTATTTCAGTAATTGATTTTTTGAAACTGAGTACCCACTATGAACGTATGAAACAATAACTTCTTTAGCATAAAATAACCCACCAAGAGTTGACATGCCGTAAAACCAACCAACCAACCAACCAACCAACCAAAACTTTTAAATGTCCCTTGTATTTATGTGACGATGAGACAGATTGTTATTTAGCCTTGCGTTTAGTTCTCTAACCACCAAGCTACAGATACGAGTGGAGATGATTTGCTAATGTCGACAAAGTGAAATCTCATGGGTTTTATTAAATAATAGATCGAACCTCTGGGGGTGCAAGAAGTGAATGAGGGAGATAAAAACAAATAATCAATTTCCATAAATGATTTAATGGCTGGTCATGTGATGCAATGCTAAAACAAAAGTCAGAATACTCGGTGGAAAAAAAAAGTTTTTTTAATATCACCTTTTTTATATTTTCGTTATATTACTCAAATTGCAATTGAATTGGTACACACACACACACACACACACACACACACATATATATATATATATATATATATATATATATATATACAAGGTGTGTCCTAAAGTATCGAGATTGAAGCTGTATTTACCAAGATAGAAATGAACAATGAATGGGATGTAAATTTTTTCAGAATACAAAATGTGTAAAAAAAAACGTCTCGACATTTTGGGACTCCTTATATATATATATATATATATATATATATATATATATATATATATATATATATATATATATAGAGAGAGAGAGAGAGAGAGAGAGATCGATAGATAGGTAGATAGATGGATAAAAGGTGGCTTACCGGTGAATATGGGCACGATCGTTGGAGGTGCACAAAATCCAGGGGTCAAGTCAGCGATAAAATAAATACAAAGTGCTCAATACAAAGTAGAGCAAATTTATTAAAGAAATGGATACAATATATATATATATATATATATATATATATATATATTTTAAAGAAATGGATATAATAGAAACCTACTCGAGTTTCACCATCAGGATCTTCAGGGTTAAATCCACTGAATTAATCGAGGTACCGATTAATTGCAGTCGATTACACGTGTCTTCATTGAATAAGATGTTACGTTATAAAGGGAACGCTTGTTTATTTTATGACGTAACTAGCGTTTAACTAATTAAAGTAAGCTCTGGGCTTTCTGTTCCCAATGTCAACCGGAAATAAGGCCACATAAAGGTTATCACCTATCGATCATCTAACCGATTCTGAATTTCAACGTCTTTTAATTCACAATCAAACTACAGTTACATCATTATACGAGTTCAACGGTTCATCATTATAACGGTTCATCATTATACGAGGGTGATTCAAAAATGAATGCCATTTTGTTTAGGACAGTTATAATTAACAACACAGGAACACGGATCATACATCAAAATAAAGTTGGTCCTCAATAGATCACATCCCTACTTCTCCACCTAGTCCCCGTTTCTCTCAATAGCAATGTTCCACCTTCAAATGAAAGCGTGTATCCCTACCCCGTAAAATTTACTTGACTGTTCTTTGAGCCACTTTTTCACGAGAGATTTAACTTCCCCATTTCTTTACTACAGATTTCACTTCCTCGGCCCCATGAAAGAGGATTTGAGAGGCAAACATTATTCCAGTGACGAGGAAGTGAAATCTATAGTGAAGAAGTGGCTCAAAGAGGGCAAGTAATTTTTAACAGATAATATTTTTGACACTGGTTCAAGAGGTTAATGAAACAGAATTTCAAAAAACAAAACAAAGAATCTTACTCTTACTTATGAAGGGGTTTATTGTTATCAAATATCGTCATTGAAATAATGTTTGCCTCTCAAACCCTATTTCATGGAACCCCATGAGACCCACCCTCGTAGTGTTACATAATTATTAGATTCTTAATATTTATGTACAGTAGTGTAGAAATCAAAATGGCTGTCATAAGTTACAGCCCACGGCCTTGAAGGATGAGTGACAAGGCTTGACCTCATCCTGATCCTTTCCGGTGGATACCGTGAGAATCGGTGGACGAGACCCTCTCCCGGTTTAGATTAGAAATAGATTTTTAGTCAGTCGGCCCAAAAACACGACGGTGGTGAGTCGTGTTATACACGCTCCGACTCGATCTGCGCAGGTAGTCTGGTGGGGCATTTCGAGAATAAGATATGATCTAAGTAAATCAAAGTCTTATGTTATTATCTAAAAATTACCAATGACACAGGGCTTCTGATAAAGAGAAATCTCCAATGGAAGACCAGACACGAAGTACCCAAGGGAAGCCCAGACGCTAGAAGAGACGCTAGAAGAATAGAAGTAAGAAAGTATAAAGAAGAGTATACAACAAGAAAAGCCGCCTGAACTGAACTCTCTAGATTCTAATTCTAATTCTAATTCATTCCCAGAGTCGCCTGGTCATTTGCCTCTCTAAGCCAATGAGTAGTCAAAGATGTCAAAGTTGAAACAGAAGAAGAATAGAAGAAAGCAAGTAATGAAAAGGGTATATAAGAAAACATCATAAAAAAAAACAACATATAAATTCTTATTGAGATGAATACACTCAATCATACTTTTAATAAATCAATTTGCAATTGAATGGTCATTTTAAGGGTTTCTCTTTCACATTGAATATCAATTTTTAATCATCCAAATTCTCGACTTCCTAACGATAACTATAAAATGCTAACTAGATTACTTGATTCATTTCAATATTGAAGCCTTATTATTAGCACTGCTATAACTGGGACCAAATGTATTCAAGGGTCATCAATATATATATATATATATATATATATATATATATATATATATATATAAAAACAAAGGAGGAAATTGATAGCAAGGTATAGATACATTAATAGATTTCTCTGGTGCAATTTTACATCTGATCCTATATTTATTTTCTCCATTTGGATATATATATATTATATATATATATATTATATAATATATATATATTATATATATACTTACTTTTAGTTCATAACATATTTTGGTTATATATATATATATATATATATAATATATATAGCAATAATGCATCGTTTGTGTATTTACTTCACATACTGTCGTGTAGAAAAAGTCACTATAAGAGGAATATAACCTACTTCTAAACAAAACGAAAAATCTAGGAGAGTCCGGTTGGTGTAGGGGTTACGGTCCTCGCCTGTCAGCTTAACAGTCAAGGTTCGAATCAGGCACAAGGCGGTCTTCCCTATCTATAGCTCTGCTGATGAGGCCTAAATGGCCGAAATGTACATACAGAGATTGATTTTTCTCGATTTGTTTAGCCTTACATTTGAATAGGTATTCCCGCCTAATTAATTAATTATTAATTAATTAACTTTCAAAATTAGGTACGACTTCAATTAAGCACATATTTTACCAAAAATTGTCGGCTAAAAAGGCCATATCAATAACACATCGTTTGTGCATTTACTTCTCATATATATATATATAAGTTTATTATTTATCCTTAGTTTATTCTCTAACTCTTTACCTTCACAAGCTACCTCCCACCCCTAATTTGCATCTTTTATTTTTTGATTTTTTGATTTTATTTTATTTTATTTCATTCTGTTTTAGTAGATTCTAATTCTTTATTCTAATTTTAATTCTTTTCTTATTTTAATTTAATTTATCTTATTTATTTATGAGATTTTATTAATCTCAATCATTATGCTTCATTCCTTTACCTTATTGTCATATCATTATTATTTGTTACTTTTATTTTATTTTTATTTTTATTTATATGTGTGCCTGCTCATTTTGTATATACACTCTTACAACTCTCCAAGGAATATGCCCAAGCTAAGCCACACCTCATCCAAAACATAGACCTTCATCCATAACCCCACCCATTCCAAAATATCCCTCCCCTAAATTGATAGATATAAAAGAGATGTGTAAGAGTCATGTTCTTGTGATTACCTGAAGATGCCGTATTAATACGGTTGAAAGAAATTATTGTAATGAAGCAAGTTTAGAGTTTTTCTTCATTTACTGCTCTGTCCTTTTACTCACTGGTATCATTGAGCTCTCCTTAATCTGCATCAGCTCCACACTGGAAAGACCCTAACTACGGAAAAAAACTATAATATATATATATATATATATATATATATATAACAAAAATATATCATGAACAAAAAGTAAGTTACAAAAACACACACAACCTATCAAATATCAGAAATTATGCATATACATATTCATATTCTACCAAAAGATGGTTAATTAATGAAGAAGATAACAGACAATCTGAAACACGTGTCGCATATGTAGCATTGTAACATTTTCTTTTAACATAATCCTTTTTGCAAACCTTGTTTATATAATATTTCAT
>CM042159.1:92566648-92569148 GCA_023376005.1 Doryteuthis pealeii | reverse complement strand
TCTCTCTCTCTCTCTCTTTCTTTCTTTCTTTCTTTCTCTCTCTCTCTCAATCTCTTTCTACCCTTTTCTATTGCTCTCTCTCTCTCTCTCTCTTTCCTTTTCCCATCTCCCTTCTTTTTTCTCTCTTCCTTCCTCTCTCTCTCTTTCTCCCTCTTCTTTTATCTCTCTCTCTCTCTCTCTTCTCTCTCTCTTTATATCTCTCTCCATTTGTCTCTCTCTTTTCTCTTTCCCTTCCTCTCTCTGTCTTCTCTCTCTGTCTCCCGCTCTGTCTGTCTGTCTGTCTCTCTTCCTTTATTTCTCTCTCTCTTGCTCTCTTCACCCCCCTCTCACTCTCTCTCTCTCTCTCTCTCTCTCTCTCTCTCTTCTTTTGGTTGGTTGGTTGGTTGGTTTGTTGGTTGATTATATTTTGCATGTCAACCCTTGTTGGGTTATTTTATGCCGAAGGCACATTGTTTTATTCATTCTTGCAGGGTATTACATTTTGTTAACTCAATCTTTTAAACACATCTTTCTATGTAACCCATGGATGGGAATATAACAGGTACTACCACTTCGGATCAGGGTTCAAATCCTGGACAGGGTTTTCTGAATTTCATTTCGCGCTAATACCCTTAGGAAAAACATGAATCTATATCTTTTTCGCCTATGTTAGCTATTTATAAATACAGTGTCGCGACAGAAGTAGGGTGACTTCTGATAATAATAAAATGGAAAGTTTTTTGGTGGTACCCAATGACAGGTTAACTACAGTCTATGAATTAACATTTTGCGAATTGGGTTACGGTTTTAGGGGATTAAGGTTGTTTTTAATTACGTATTGCTAAAAAAAACCCCCAAAAAACCCAAATTACTATACATTTAATTAACCATTGAAATTAATTATTGAATCTATTATTGAGACAGTTGTTTGTGTTAGTATTGCAATGTATAATTTCAATTAAACTTAGTTAAAAATAGTTTGCAACATTAAATGTATAGTGGACCCGGGAGCAAGGAAGGGGTACTTCATACTCTTCAGAGCTCCAGAATTGGAACTTTATGATTAGATACAGTTTAACGTTAAACCCAGGGCTCTAAGATCCTTAGGTAACGCCTTCCAATACATATATGATAAAAAGGGTTTGGGCTTTGCCACAAGGGCAATAGGTCCAAAATCTTACTGTGGCCAGCCGACTGATCGAAGGGGGCCTCTCTGACCGCCCATTTAGCTAAAATAAAATTCAAGGTGGAGTGCTGTCTTTAAGCCATACTGAAAACCGAATAAAAGGATTCTAATTTCTAATGCTCAAAACCCTTTTATTTATAAGCTGAATACAAATTTGGTTGGTTGGTTGGTTTTCTGGCATCTCAACCATTTTTGGTATATCTTATTCCTAAGATATATATATATATATATATATATATATATATATATATATTAAGTGAAAAAATTCAAAAAAACACACGTTCAAATAAAATGAGTGATATTTATTCAGCCAACGCTGCAGTGTTTCAATCTGTTTAGTAGATCTTCTTCATGGCTTTTGTTGATTTAAGGAAAAATAAAATTTATCACCGAATAATTCTTATATCAACAAAAGCCCTGAAGAAGATATACTAAACAGATTGAAACTCTGCAGCGTTGGCTGAATAAATATCACTCATTTTATTTGAACGTGTGTTTTTTTCAAATTTTTTACTATATTACATACCGTCGGATTCACTTCCATTTTTCTCTTTATATATATATATATATATATATATATATATAGGCACAAATATATATATAGTCATCCACAGACACGTGTCTCGACTTATCAAGTCTCTTCAGTGTCACTAGACATTTTGTGAGCTACCTAGTCGGGATAGAACTCCGATCAATTCAGCAGCAGTCGGACAGCTTAACCGCTCGGGCATATCGTCACCCACAAAATGTTTAACTGTTTTAATACACACATATGTATGTACGTAAAGGTCGCCATAGAGTGCTCCATTCCTTTTGTAGGAGAGCGTTGCGTTATATATATATATATATATAATATATATATATATATATATATACGATTGTGTATGTATGTGTGTATGTGTATGAATATATATATATATATATATATATATTATATATATATATATATAAAAGTAATTAGTAATTTGCTTGAAGCATTGTTAAGTATGTTATAATATATTAATAATTTGAAAGCAATTACAATGCGTATAAAAATAAAAACAAATGTTATTTTTGTCTTATCGATTTCGAAGCATAAACTTCATCATCAGAGGTTCGTATCAGAAATGGACGTACTTACGTTTTATTTGTGTGTGGTTATAATTTCTCTTCTTATTTCTTTTTCCTCTCTTTTTTTTTCTTTTTTTAATCTCTTCCTTTCTTTTTTCCTCATGTTATGAATGAAATGGGCGAATAACTGTAATTTCTTCTTTTTTTTTTTGAATGTCTGTGAGAAACGAATGCTTGAAAAACCCCTGTATCCGCAAAAATATTGTTCTCTGTTTGTTACCCCCG
>CM042159.1:92545969-92561652 GCA_023376005.1 Doryteuthis pealeii | reverse complement strand
AAAGAAAGAAAAAAGGAAAAAGGAAAGAAGGAAGAAAAGGAAGAAAGAAAGAAAAAGGACAGGACAGGAAGAAAGGAAGAGAAAAAAAAAGAAAAAAAGAAGGAAAAGAAAGGACGTAAGGAAAGAGAGGAAGAAAAAAAAGAAAAAATGCGAAAGTTAAGGAAGGAGGAATGAAAGAAAGAAAGAAAGAAAAGAAAGGAAGGAAGAAGAAAGGAAGAAAGAAAGAAAGAAAAAAGGAAGAGGGAAATGTATGAAAGGAAGAAAGACAGACAGAACAAAATAAGTAAAAGAAAAGACCAAAAAGAGAAAAAAAAAACAAAAAAACAAACAAGGAAATGAAAGAAGGAAAAAAAAAAGAAAGAAAAGGAAAGAAAGGAGGAAGAATAAAGTAAGGAGAAAGAAGAAAGGAAAAGAGAAAAAAAGAGAAAGACAGACAGAACAGAGAAAAAAGATAAGAAAGACAAAAAGAGGTAAAAAAACCAAAAAAACAAACAAGGAATGAAAAAGAAAAAAAAAAAAAGAAAGAAAAGAAAGAAAGGAAGGAAGAAGAAAGGAAGGAAAGAAGAAAGAAAGAAAGGAAGCGAAAGGAGGAAGAAAAAAGAAAAAAAAGAAGGAAAAGAAGAGTTAAGTAAGAAAGAGAGAGAGGAAAGAAAAAAAGGGGGAAAAGGGAGAGGTGGGGAAGGAAGTAGGAAGGAGGAATGAAAGAAATTAAAGAAAAGATAATAAGAGGACAAAGAGACGGAAAGGGAAAAGAAAAAAACAACGAAAAGGAAAGAAAGAAAGCAACAGAAAGACAGAAGAAGGAAAGAAAGAAGAAAAAAAAAAAAAGGAAAAGGAAAAAAGACATAAAAGTATAGTTAAGGAGGAAAAAGAGCAAGAAAGAGAAAGGAAAAAAAGAAGAAAGGAAACAATAAGAAAGAAAGAAAAAAAAGAAAAAGAGAAAGAACAAGAAAGAGAAAAGAAAGGACAGAACAGAAGAAAGAAAAGAAAAAAGAGACAAAAAGAGAAAAAAAAAAGAAAAAAAAAAAATAAA
This sequence comes from Doryteuthis pealeii, assembly GCA_023376005.1. Taxonomy (NCBI): domain Eukaryota; kingdom Metazoa; phylum Mollusca; class Cephalopoda; order Myopsida; family Loliginidae; genus Doryteuthis; species Doryteuthis pealeii. The sequence continues at coordinate 92,560,619 of CM042159.1, read as the reverse complement.
AACAACAAGGGGAGGAAAGGAAAGAAAGGAAAAAAAGATAAGGATAAGGAATAGAGGAAAGAAAGAAAGGAAGAAAGGAAAAAGAAAGAAAGAGAAAGAAAGGAAGGACAGGAAGAAGGAAGGAAGAAAAAAAAGAAAAAAGCAAGGAAAGAAAGACCGTAAGGAAGAGAGGAAAGAAAAAAAAGAAAAAGGGAAATGTAAAGAAGGGAGGAATGAAGAAAGAAAGGAAAAGAAAAGAAAGAAAGAAGGAAGAATGGAAGAAGAAAGAAGAAAAGAAAGGATAGGAGGAATGATGAAAGGAAGAAAGACAGACAGACAGAAGAAAAAGAAAGGACAAAAGACGAAAAAACAAGAAAACAAACAAGGAATTGAAAAAAGGAAAAAAGAAAGAAGAAAGAAAGGAAAGGAAGAGAAAGGAAGGAAGAAAGAAGAAAAGAAAAGAAGACAGACAGAACAGAAGAAAGAAAAGAAGACAAAAAGAGAAAAAAACAAAAAAAAAACAAACCAAGGAATGAAAGAAAGGAAAAAAGAAAGAAAAGGAAGGAAGAAAGGAAGAAAGAAGAAAGAAAGATAAAGGAGGGAAGGAAGGAAGAAGGAAGAAAAAAAGAAAAAAGAAGGAAAGAAAGAATTAAGGGGGAAAGAGGGAAAGAAAAAAACAAAAAGGGAAAGTAGGAAGGGAGGAATGAAGAAAGAAAGAAGGCATGCGAGACATTAATTCATATCGTCGCATTAGACCCGCTCAGAATAACTGTAATCCGCCAACAGTAAAGAAGATCGAATGCGCCGCGTATACAGCGTTCGTTCAGCTGCCGTCAGTGACCTTCGATGCGTGAGTCTCCAGCTTCGAACGAACGGGCGACCATAACCTGCCATTTCCGATTGCTCGAATTCATCGACTTGATGCATCTGACTAGTTAAGTCGCAGATCGATGTCTCTGCCTTTGGCCGTCGCGAAATGGGAAAAGAATCGAAAAGACATTCTAAACACTAGAACGGAACATTGCGAAAAAAGTCTAAATGGTCAAGGACAAGACAGAACAGGAAAGAAAGGAAAGGAAAGACAAACCGTACACAACAGATGATAAAAAAAAACAAAAATAACAACAAGGAAAGAAAAAGAAAGAAAAAGAAAGAAAGAAAGAAGGAAGGAAGAAGGAAGAAAGAAAAGAAAAGAAGAAGAAAGGACAGAAGGAAAGGAAGGAAGAAAAAAAGAAAAAAAGAAGGGGCAAAGAACAGAGTAGTAAGGAAAGAGAAGAAAGACAAAAACAAAAAGGAAAGTTAAGGAAGGAGTCGAATGAAAGAAAAGAAAGAAAAGAAAGAAGAAGAAGATGAAAGAAAGAAGAAAACAACCAGGAACAGAAACGAGAAAGAAGAAAAGACAAAAAGAGGAAAAAAACAAAAAATCAAAACAAGGAAATGGAAAGAAAGAAAAAAGAAAGAAAGAAAGAAAGGAAGGAGAAAGGAAGAAAGAAAGAAAGAAAGAAAGGAAGGAAGGAAAGGAAAAAAAGAAAAAAAAGAAGGAAGAAAGAAGTAAGGAAAGAGAGGAAAGAAAAAAAAAGAAAAAGCGGAAAAGTAAGGAAGTGAGGAATGAAGAAAGAAAGAAGAAAAGAAAAAAGAGAGGAAAGAAAGAAAAAAAGGAAAGAAACCGAAGAAGAGAAAAGGAAGACATAAAGTAAGAAAGGAGAGGAAAAAGAAAGAAAGAAAGGAAGAAAAAGGAAGAAAAGAAAGAAAGAAAGACAGACAGAACAGAAGAAAGGAAAGACAAAAAGAAGAAAAACAAAAAAACAACAAGGAATGAAAGAAAGACAGAAAGAAAGAAAGAATGAAAGAAGAAAGGAAGGAGAAAGGAAGAAAGAAAGAAAGAAAGAAAGAAAGGAAGGAAGAAGGAAGAAGGAAGAAAAAAAAGAAAAAAGAAGGGAAAGAAAGAAGTAAGGAAAGAGAGGAAAGAAAAAAAGAAAAAGGAAAGAAGGAAGGGAGGATATGAAGAAAAGAAAGAAAGAAAGAAAAAAAAAGGAAGACATAATAAGGAAAGAGAAGAAAAAGAAAGAAAGGAAGAAAGAAAGACAGACAAAAAAAAGAGAAAAAAAACAAAAAAACAAACAAGGAATGAAAGAAAGGAAAAAAAGAAAGAAAAGAAAGAAAGGAAGGAGAAGAAGGAAGGAAGAAAGAAAGAAAGCGAAAATACACGAAGAAGAAAAGAAGAGGAAAAACAGAGAAGGTCACAGACTCTAATATACAGACGAAGTGGAAAGTAACTGAATAAGGTCCATACTAAGTAAATGCCTGGTAGCTATGCAACAGAAGAAAGCGAAAATACGAGAAGAAGAAGAAAAAAGGAGGAAAAACAAAGGTAGGAGGCTTTAATATCTAATCTTGATTGGGCCCATAAGCAGAAGTTGGGAAAATATGAAGACCTACGTGAACAATAGAAACGGGTGGATAACAAATGTATTTCCTATCGAAGTCGGATGCCGGGGATTTATTACCAACTCAACCTCGGCATTTTTGTCTAAACTTGGACTTTCTCCACCAGACAAGAGGAAATACTTAACAAAAGATCCAGGAGAAAGCTCTAACCGGGGTTAGTTGTAATGATGCTTCGGCCCCGAAACCATGCCTGAACCCAGAGTCATCATCTGATGAAGGTTTTGTTGGTTGCAATGCTACTGTGTAAATAGCAGTCATTGTATGAAGATCATTATAGACGGGGGTACTGAATAAAGTCTATACCAAGTAAAGGCCTGTTTGTTATGCAACTATAGTTTTTGCCTTATTTTAAACTGTAAGTTAAAGCTACTGTTAAAGAATATTAAATGCTGGTAGAAAGGAGTTTAAATTCAGATGCAGTTGGGGCATCTGTATTCATCGGCGTACAGTATCATTACTATTCATTAATTTATTTAGACTTATATGTGAAAATTTATTATAGGAATTGTAATCATCTTTCACCGGACGCCGGCGTCGGTCAGTGGGAATTTAAATAAAATAAAATTAAGTTAAATTGAAAATAAATAGTTCTGAGCGTCTGGTCGCTAGCGTTCAGAGTTAACGGTCTGATCATAACACTCTCAACCTACCATTCGAAAGATTTGCTTGTTTATCGTTAAAAATCCCAGACGGCGATGAATCGGACCCCTCACCTCTCCGTATCGTAAAGTCCCAGACTGCGATGAATCGGACCCCTCACCTCTCCGTATCGTTAAAAGTCGAACCCTCACCTCTCCGACGTTAAAAGCCCCCAGACGGCGACGAATCGGAACCCTCACCTCTCCGTATCGTTAAAAGCCCCAGACGGCGCGAATCGGACCCACTCACCTCTCCGTATCGTTAAAAGCCCCAGTCGGCGACGAATCGGACCCCTCACCTCTCCGTATCGTTTAAACAAGCCCAGACGCGACGAATCGAACCCTCACCTCTCCGTATCGTTAAAAGCCCCCATCGCGACGCGACGATCGGACCCCTCACCTCTCCGTATCGTTAAAAGCCCCAGACGGCGACGAATCGGAACCCTCACCTCTCCGTATCGTTAAAAGCCCCAGACGGCGACGAATCGGAACCCTCACCTCTCCGTATCGTTAAAAGCCCAGACGGCGACGAATCGGACCCCTCACCTCTCCGTATCGTTAAAAGCCCCAGACGGCGACGAATCGGAACCCTCACCTCTCCGTATCGTTAAAAGCCCCAGACGGCGACGAATCGGACCCCTCACCTCTCCGTATCGTTAAAAGCCCCAGACGGCGACGAATCGGACCCCTCACCTCTCCGTATCGTTAAAAGCCCCAGACGGCGACGAATCGACCCCTCACCTCTCCGTATCGTTTTAAAAGCCCAGACGGCGACGAATCGGACCCCTCACCTTCTCGTTATCGTTAAAGCCCCAGACGGCGACGAATTCGGACCCCTCACCTCGTTAGAAGCTGAAGCGGCAAACGAACACCTAAAACCCATTCTACATAGCTCAACAGGTTATGAGGAACAGAACTCGGTGATTTCAGCTAAGTTCTGCAGGCTTATTTTTCTGTAACCCTTCGTTTTAACTACATTTAATTCTCCTTAATATTATTTACCAACCAAACGCATTGAACTCTTAACTAAACTATACCTAAATATCTAACTAACTAATTACGGCTATACCATATTTTGGTGCTGTTTCACTTGAACTGAACTCTATGAATATTCTTTAAAACTCGTATGATTGTCTCATTCTATGTATATTGATACCCCTGTTTGATATTTGTTTTATGTTTTACATGTAAAGTAAACCTTTTGTTTTATAAAAAATAAAAAAAAAATAAAAAAAAAGGCCTTTAACCCACCCGGTTTCGACTGGGGGTCCGGCGAGCTTCGGCCGCTGGACCGGTTTTGGTTGTAATAATAGCGTCGATCCCAGGGGGCCATCCCCCTAGGCAACACCTGCCCACTCGATTTAAAGGGGCAGGGCTGGGTTTATTGCCCAGTGCCTGAGGCGCCCCCCTTGAGGGGGAATGCCGACGGGATCGACGCAATTTTTCACCTGCCACTCCATGAGCTTCGGCTTGTGGGTGGTCCCACGTTAATAGGGACTTTGTGCCTGACCCGTACAAGTGGGGTACGTGGTAAATACTAAACCTTTTGTTTTATAAAAAGTCGTTTGTCTCCTTTTTTCAAAAGCAGCACCCATCTCCTGACTGCGTTCGAAGTACGGTTTATCCTCCTACAAAATGTAGGTTTTGAACAGTGCTTTTCCGGGAACAAAAATCCCCACATTCTTGCAGATAAATAAAATGCGCATTCTTGTAAACAAAATCCCCACATAGATCTACGTGCTTGTTGATGTTAAAGTATTTCAATTTGTGTTTTGTCCTGCTGCCAGAACCAATGATATGGTTAGACTGCTTAGTTAGAAAATTGGCCTCTTAACTAAGACTAAAAGATTTCTCAGTTGTACTGAGGTTGGTAAAATAATTACTCAATGACCAGATGGCAACATTAGCTTCAATAAAAACTGTCGTTATGGTTACAGGGGTCAGGGGTAAGAGAAGAAGTAACCTCATATTTATTATGGTTGGAGCAATTTTTTTGTCTTTCTGTTGATAAGATTTTTATAGGATTTGTTTGCTATTGTGGTTGAGCTTCCGAATATGTTTTTTTTTATTGATTAAACAGTTATTTGGTTTGTTGGCTTTTTACGGCATGTCAACACTTGGACTATTTTATGCCGACGACGTGTTATTCATTCTTCTTGGATATTCATTTTCTAAACACATTTTTATCTATTTAATCCATAGATGGGACCCTAATAGGCACTACCAAGTTTTAACGTCGACTTGATCCTCTTAATTTTTTTTTTCTTTTTGGAATACTTCTTTTTGTAATTTGTACATACCGGCAGATTTATTTCCAAACTAGAAGTGGCTACACAGCATCGCATTGGTAGCGGAGGGGACCAGAAAAACCCTGCTGTATTGATTTGTGTACTTTTGAGATTTACAAATACTGGACATTTTTAAGTAGAATTTCAATGCTATTTCTATGTATATTCTAATTTTTTTAACATCTACTAATATAAATCAAATCTTCATGATTTTTACACAAGAAGCAAAAACTGGTGATGTTTATTATGTATGTATATTTACTTTGTCGTTAATTGTTTTAATTACGTAGTTTCATCCGGACACACACACACACACACACACACACACATCAATTGCCCTTTATATATATGTATAGATTTTCTTCCCATAGCATACAATGGTACAATGCCTGATATCATGAGTGCTCAGTCCAAAATTAATTTGCTTTAAGAACGGTGAAATTCTTCATGAAAGAAAGCCAAGAAGAGGGCAAAGATTTTCAGAAACGCTAAGATCATTGAAAGATATGTATATATATATATATATATATATATCTTATTATAATGGAGATTGTGTGTTTTTCTGTCTGTAACCGAAACTATATTCCTACTCAAGTCACAATTCTCTTAGTTATTGACATCACATTCTCCATGATTTTATTTTTATCTAAACCTCAATTATTAATAAAATTGTCTTACATTATTAATACTGTTAACTATGTCTACATACTGACAACATGCAATTATATTTATATATACAACAAAATAGCGGTTTACAGTGTGAACGGGAAGGCTAATTTGCATATTAATATTAAAAAATCGAATTTAATAAATATGTGCTTAGTATTATTGATTTCTAACTGTTTGGTTTTATTTTTATGAATATAAGCAAAAATCTCTTCAATGAATCTTAAATGAAATCCATTAACAAGATGAAATAACTGTCATTTTATTCTTTACTTCCTCTTTTAACTAAATACTTAAATTAGAAAAAATAACAATGAAAGACGAGAGTGATGGATGAGTAAGTTTCAGTTGTTCCATTTTTTATTATACTCCCTCTGTTTCAAATCTTTTATTATACTCCCTCTGTTTCAAATCTTTTATTATACTCCCTCTGTTTCAAAATCTTTTATCTGTATTCTTATTTAGTTTCATTAGCCTTTCTAATTTAATACAATATTTTATTACATTAAAACTTAAATACTTGCACCCGGAGGGTGCATATATTTGCTAGTATATATATATATATATATATTATATATATATATATATATATATATATATATATATATATATATATCAAGAGGATCTCTGTGATTTATTATATAAAGTTATAAAAAAGGTAGAGACATGTTTAGAATCCTCAATAGTCAAAGACAAATTGGGCTTTAAAAAAATCCTTTTCGCGGTAAAAGTCTGACTTCTTGACTTTATTTTCAAATTCTTCATCTCAGCTTTTTTTTCAGTCTCCATCCAAAATATCTCCCCCCCTTCCCCACATCCCCAATCCCCAGACCCAGGCAAGTCCAAATATCGGCTGATCAGACCTATCAGTCATTTACACGATCCTCTCGTTTCCCCCACAGTTGGCTTATCGGCGATTATCATGACACCGGCGTCACCATTGGTGTAAGAAGGGGTTTTCAACTTTTAGGCGTTCAGATTGAATAATGACTTTCATCTCATATATCATTTTCGGGGAAACGAAGAAACAGTTTCTCACTTCCTTCGAGAGAATTTAGAATTATAGGCAATCAAATGTAGAAACGATTCAGATTGGTTGGTTTGTTGGTTGGATTTTACGGCATGACAAATGGGCTGTATTATTTGGTTTGGTTTGGCTTGGTTTGTTTTACGGCATATCAACCCCAGTGGGTCATTTAATGCCGATAAAATTTTGAAATATATCAATTCTTAATGGATAATACAATTTTGTTTATCAACTCATGTTTTTCTATCTAACCCATAGATGGGAGCCTAACAGGTACTACCACTCCGGGTCAGAGTGGACCAGGAAGCAATGATGATGAAGGAGTGCTCCCCCACCAAACCTCCAAAACTGGAACCTCGCCATCAGATAGAGTTTAACGTCATTCCCAGGATATGTAGACCCTCAGTCACCGCCTTCTAGCACCCATATGATAAAAAGTGGTTGATGCTTGCCATAAGGGCAATAGGGTTGGGACAATCATATAGGTGCTAGGGCTTAACATGACCAGCCGATTAATCGGAGGGGGCTTCTCCAACCGCCCGTCTAGCCCAAGATAGGGCCAAAGTGGAGTATTGCATGTCATGAACTGCTCATCCACCTGGGTTCTATCCTTAAGCATCACGGGTCGCCACCCACGGCCAATAGGTGGTCCCATTGGGGGAGTCTTACCCCTCTGCAGAGGTGCAGTCAGTGCATTCTAACGCAGGGCAGCTGCTGTATTATTTGGATTATTCAGACTATTTGTTATATACACAAAGTTTCGGCCAATGTAATCTCTGGCCTTCTTCCTGTGTTTCTTTTCGATTGAGATTGGCTCATTGGTTGGTTTGTTGGTTGGTTAGATTTTACGTGATGAAAAACTTTGGGCTGTATATTTGGATCATTCGGACTATTGTTGTTTACAAAAAATTTCGGCTTGTGTACCCTCCGGTCTTCTTCAAATGTTTCTTGTCGAACTCCCGATTGTGACAAGAATACTCCCGAGTTCGATAAGAAGTTTTTGAAGATCAAAAGCTTCCCGAGTTCCTCGTCTGTTTTCTTAGATTTGGAAATCCGTTCCAAGTGCACCAACTACAATTGGTATCAATTTCTGATTGTTTTTTCATTGTAATTTTTATTAGTTGTTTCTTAGAATTATAATTTTTATTAAAAGTTATTTTAGTGTTGTCAGAATTATTATTATTATTATTATTATTATTATTATTATTATTATTTTACTCCTTTTGAGTTTTCACATCAGTGTTAGCTGATGGTCTTTCACTGGAGTCTGAGTGACAGCAAGTCTCCTCAGGTCTCCAGGACTCTTCTGAGTATTCTGGCAGATTGCAGCAGTGCAGTGTTCTGAATGGTTTCAATACTTCCTCTGATATCCAAACTTTCCAAGCCCTTTTCTAATCCTTTTGGGACTGTTCCAAGTGCACCAACTACAATTGGTATCACTTTCACTTTCATATTCCATAACTTTTTCAGTTCTCTAGCAAGGTCCAGATATTTGTCTATTTTTTCATTTTCCTTTAACTTCACTCTGTGATCTGCTGGCACTGCAAAATCTACCAGTTGACAAGTTTTTTCTTTTTTGTTTATCAACACTAGGTCTGGCCTTCTTGCTGGGATAAGGGGATCCGTTTTTATCTCAAAGTCCCAGAGAATTTTGTGCGTTTCGTTCTCAAGAACAGATTCTGGTTTATGCATATACCATTTTGTTGTGTGTCAAAATTTAATTTTTTGCATAATTCCCAGTGGATCACCTTCCCAACCCAGTCGTGTCTAGTTTTGTATTCTCGTTGTGCTAGTTTGCTACATTCGCAGAGTATATGGTTAACAGTCTCATCTCTATTACCGCAAAGTCTACATTTACTATTCCGTTGGGTCTTATCAATTTTTGCTTTGATGTAGTTTCTCCAGTTATTATTATTATTATTATTATTATTATTATTATTATAATTATTGTGAGGTTTTCACACCAGTGTTAACTGATGATCTTACACTGGAGTCTGAGTTTCCTCAGGTGTGCAGGAATTTTCTGAATATTTTAGCCGATCTCAACAATGCTGTTGTCAGGATGGTGTCAAATCTTCATCTGATTACCAGTTCCTCTCGATTTAAGAACAATACAAATACAAAACAACTAGGACGAAGGAAGGAAGAAAGAGTTCTTCCAGGGTTAAGAGTTCAACGAAAAGATGAACGTCCTACATCACAAGGAGCCACGTGGTAAGGGTCTCTTCATGAAAAGACGGGAGTGCAAGTAGGCACGCTTGTTATACGGACATAAAAAAAACGGTGGGTGAGGCTAACACCTCTACGGGAATAAAGTATACTAGAAGCCGCATAAAAGCAGACGTATAAGCCTTTTAGTTGGTGGGGAGGCGTCCCACGTCTAAACGGACAGAGTTTTCCCGGGCTGGTTTTAAATAGCCAGGTTGTAAGGCCATCTAGTGGCAAACCCTTGTGACAAGGGAAGATAACCCTTTGCCAATCTCAACCTCATCCTAACAAACGGAGAATATAGGACCGGGTTAGCTCAGTCGGTAGTGCGTTTGGCTAGAAACCACATGGTTCCTAGTTCGATTCCGGTCCTCGCCAACTCAGCGTATGAGTAGCACAGGGATCTGTGCGGTAAAGTGAGAAGCTGATGGTACGTGTGACGCTCCACCTCAGATGCCAAAACAATCTCCTTGGTCTAGCGCTTGTGAGAAATGGATACCCTCCCCCGCTGATTGGCTGATACCGACATTAGGCCGCCCCGACGACTTTTTTTTACCATGACTTTGAGACAGACTTCTAATGTAGACTCACAGATGACATTGTCTCTCGTTTGAAATAGCTATAATTTTAAGCAATCTACCTTTTTCCTACCATGGCCTTGAGCCCGACTTCTTGTGTAGATTTACTGATAATGTTTTTCTATTTCGTTATGAAGTTTTTGAATATTCTGGCAAAATTCTGGAAAGTTCAGACACGCTTTCTGGAACTCCGATTCAGTCCTCTGAGTGTGACGCCCAGCGAATGCATTAGCAAAAGCTGGATGAGCACGACATGCTTCTGATTCTAAATAAATAAATTGATAAATAAATAAATAAAATTGAAGCCCTCCCTAATAACGCATTATGCTAATCCGTTTTGTCCTCTCCATTACAAAATTTTAGTCCGAAAGCTTCAAATCCTTCTGCTGCAAATGATGGGCGATGCTTTCATATGCTTCGTTATTTCTTCTTTCTTTTTTTTGTCAAGATAGAAAGAAGTAAACTAACAAACAAGAACACCGAAAACGTAACGAGAAAATCAAGAAAGAATGGAAGAATTAAGAGCCCAGCGAATGTCTAGTTGTGCTAACAAGATATTGTTCCAGATTACACACACACACAAAAAAATGGCATTGGGTTCGCCAACCTTTCGAATTACACGGTAATTTGTCCGACCCATTCGCTGGTCATCACTAATGAGACAAACGAACGGCAAACGATGAGGCTTGTATATTTTTTATGCAATACGAGCTCGGTCTTTGTTAATGTGCTTATTGTCAGTACAGTTACGTATGATTTTTGTGGTTCTTTTGTTTTTTGTTTGTTTTTTTAACTTTTTTCTTTTGTTATAGTTCTACTTGCTAATTCACTTCATGGTGATTTCTTATTGCTTTTTTTTATTTTGTTTCGTTTAAAGTTTTCTTTCTTCTCTCGTGTTCTCGCTTTTTCTCGTTTACCTGCGATACCTCATACTCTCACATTCTCTCGTTATTACTTTTCCTTTCCTTCATTTTACTTCTCGTTTTCTCTCGCTTTTATTGCTATCTCTCCTTTTATATCCTTGTTTTCTTTGTGTTTTTTTATGTTGTTTTATTGCATTTAAATTTTTTTCTTCTCTCATTTTCTCGCTTTTTCTCGTTTACCTGCGATATCTCATACTCTCGCTTTCTCTTTTTCTCATTTCATGAAGGTTATTATCTTTTTTTTTGTTCTCCCTCGTCTTCTCGCTTTTTCTCGTTTACCTGCGATATCTCATACTCTCGCTTTTTCTCGCTTTCGTCCTCGTTTTTTCATTTGAAGGAGGTTATTGTTTCTTTTTCTCTCGTTTTCTCGCTTTTTCTCGTTTACCTGCGATATCTCATACTCTCGCTTTCTTTGGCTTTCTCTTTTCGTTTTCTCATTTGAAGGAGGTTATTATTTCTTTTTTCTCTCGTTTTCTCGCTTTTTCTCGTTTACCTGCGATATCTCATACTCTCGCTTTCTCTGGCTTTCTCTTTTCGTTTTCTCATTTGAAGGAGGTTATTATTTCTTTCTCCCTCGTCTTCTCGCTTTTTCTCGTTTACCTGCGATATCTCATACTCTCGCTTTCTCTGGCTTTCTCTTTTCGTTTTCTCATTTGAAGGAGGTTATTATTTCTTTTTTCTCTCGTCTTCTCGCTTTTTCTCGTTTACCTGCGATATCTCATACTCTCGCTTTCTCTCGCTTTCTCTTCGTTTTTTCATTTGAAGGGGTTATTATTTCTTTTCTCTCTCGTTTTCTCGCTTTTTCTCGTTTACCTGCGATATCTCATACTCTCGCTTTCTCTGGCTTTCTCTTTTCGTTTTCTCATTTGAAGGAGGTTATTATTTCTTTTTTCTCTCGTTTCTCGCTTTTTCTCGTTTACCTGCGATATCTCATACTCTCGCTTTCTCTCGCTTTCGTCTTCGTTTTTTCATTTGAAGGGGGTTATTATTTCTTTTCTCTCTCGTTTTCTCGCTTTTTCTCGTTTACCTGCGATATCTCATACTCTCGCTTTCTCTGGCTTTCTCTTTTCGTTTTCTCATTTGAAGGAGGTTATTATTTCTTTTTTCTCTCGTTTTTCTCGCTTTTCTCGTTTACCTGCGATATCTCATACTCTCGCTTTCTCTGGCTTTCTCTTTTCGTTTTCTCATTTGAAGGAGGTTATTATTTCTTTTTTCTCTCGTTTTCTCGCTTTTTCTCGTTTACCTGCGATATCTCATACTCTCGCTTTCTCTGGCTTTCTCTTTTCGTTTTCTCATTTGAAGGAGGTTATTATTTCTTTTCTCTCTCGTTTTCTCGCCTTTTCTCGTTTACCTGCGATATCTCATACTCTCGCTTTTTCTCGCTTTCGTCCTCGTTTTTCATTTGAAGGAGGTTATTGTTTCTTTCTCCCTCGTCTTCTCGCTTTTCTCGTTTACCTGCGATATCTCATACTCTCGCTTTCTTTCGCTTTCTCTTCTCGTTTTCTCATTTCATGAAGGTTAGTTTCTCTTTTCTCACATTTTCTCGCTTTTTCTCGTTTACCTGTGATATCTTATACTCTTGCTATCTCTTGTTTTCTCTTTTTGTTTTTGTATTTTCTGTTTTTGTTTAAATTGCATTTAAAGTTTTCTTTCTTGACTTGTTTTATCGCATTTTCTCGTTTATCTGTATCTCATACTCTCGAATTATCTCGTTATTTCTTTTCGTTTCCTCTCGTTTTTACGCAATCTCTCGTTTTATTTTTATTTTCCTAGGGTTTTTTTTTAAATTTTATTGTATTTAAAATTTTCTTTCTTCTCTCGTTTTCTCGCATTTTCTCGTTTATCTGTTTATATCTCATACCCTTTTTCTTTTCTCTCGGTATTTCTTCTCATTTTCTCTCGTTTTTACGGCAATCTCTGGTTTTCTCATTGGTTTCAATTTGTGTTTTTTTTTGTTTTTTTTTGTATTTAAATTTGTCTTTTTTCTCTCGTTTTCTCGCTTTTTCTCGCTTTTTCTCGCTTAGATGTGATATCTTATACTTTCCCTTTTTCTCGTCATTATTTCTCGTTTTCTCTCGTTTTTACTGCAATCTCGTTTTCGTTTTATTTTGCTTTTGTTGCATTTCATATTTTCTTTCTTCTCTCGTTTTTTTTTTGTTGTCTCGTATACTTGTGATATCTCATACTCTCGCTTTCTCGTTATTAGTTCTATTTTTCTCGCTTTTTCTCGTTTTTACAGCAATCTCACGTTTTTTCCTTCCTTTTTTTCCTTTTATTTTAAAGTTTCACTTCTACAGTCGTTTTATCGTTTTTTCTCGTTTTTTCTCGTTTTCTCTCGTTTTCCCTTCTTGTTTCCTCATTTATCCCTCACTTTCTCGACTTTTCTGCTTTATCTGTAATATTTCATAGTCTCGCCATTTCTCGTTAATCATCTCATTTTCTCTCATTTTCACTGTTATCTCTCGTTTTCTCTTTGTCTTTTCTTTGTGGTTTTTTTTATTACGTTCAATGTTATTTTTTTTGTCTCATTTTATCGCTTTTCTCGTTTAACTACGATATCTCATGCTCTCGCTTTTTCTCGGCTCTTTTTCTCGTTATTACTTTCCGTTTTCTTTATTTCTATTCTTATTTTCTATTGTTACTTTCTTTGTTTTTGTGTCCTTTTTTGTTATTCAATTGAGTCCTTTCTTTATCAAAATGACTTGATTCGGCATTAAATGACCCGGAATATATATAGAGAGAGTTTAAAGAATAATGGAAACATCTCCACACTCAACGGCAAGCCTCTTAAGCCAGTAGAACAATTCACGTACCTGGGTGGTAATATCTCCTCCACAGAGAGCGATGTTAATACACGGATAGCAAAGGCATGGACGGCCACAAATAGTTTATCAGTCATATGGAGGTCCGATCTCCCTGGCAAGCTGAAGCGACAGTTCTTCCAGGCTGTGGTTGTGTCGGTGCTGCTGTATGGCTGCACCACCTGGACCCTGACAAAGCGTCTTGAGAATAAGCTAGATGGGAGCTGCATAAGAATGTTGCGTGCAGTCTTGAATAAGTCGTGGAAACAGCACCCCACAAGGAAACAGCTGTACGGTCACCTGCCCCCTTCCCCATCTCACAAACTATCCCAGTGAGACGGACAAGGCATGCAGGACACTGCTGGAGAAGTAAGGATGAACTCATAAGCGACGTTCTCCTGTGGAAGCCAACACATGGACATGCAAGTGAGGGCGTCCACCAAGGACCTACATTGACCAGCTATGTGAAGATGCTGGCTGCACCGCAGAGGAGCTCCCAGGTGTACTGAATGATAGGGAAGGTTGGCGAAAGATTGTCATGAATACCCGTGCTGCATGCGCGACATGATGATGATGATGATGATGATGATGATATATATGAAGAGATGGAAGTGAATCCGACGGTATGTAGTATAATAAGAAATTTGAAAAAACACAGGTTTAAATAAAATGAGTGGTAAGTTTATTAGCCGACATTGCAGTGTTTCAATTTTTTAAGTAGATCTTCTTCAGGGCATTTGTTGATATAAGGAAAAGTTTTTTCAAAAATTATCACAGAATAACGAGAAAAAACTGTGATAGTCCTTGTTTATCAATCTGTTCAAATTTGAAATTTGAAGAAGGAACGCTGAAATGGTAGACGGTTTTTTACTTTGTTTTTTTTCTTCTTTTCCTTATATCAACAAATGCCCTGAAGAAGATCTACTTAAGAGATCAAAACACTGCAGCGTCAGCTAATAAACTTACCATTCATTTTATTTAGACCTGTGTTTTTTCAAATTTCTTACTATACTACACACACACACACACACACATATATATATATTTATACATATACATATATATACATATATATATATATATATATATGTATA
>CM042159.1:92538469-92540969 GCA_023376005.1 Doryteuthis pealeii | reverse complement strand
CATGACATTATTTAAATCATACTACACCTACAGCCCACGAATTGTGTAACTCTTCCTTGGTCGTCGAATTCCCGAAATTGGTCATTGAATTCGGGACCGTACATGTCGTAATTGGGAGCATTCACGGAACTCCGAACCGAACCCTTTATTCAATCCACCAGTTTAGATCAAATTTTACAAAAAGCTGAATGGAAACTGTTGTTTTTTTTTCGATATATATATTTACCAACCCCTCCGCACAAGCAGGATGCGACACAAGGTCAATTTCTTAAGCGGAGTTTAACAGGTTTGAATTCAGAGTTTTCCTTCTCCTAGACCGGTTGCCTAACCAAGGTTAAAGAGCCCAGACTGCCCTACTATTTACCCATAGCTGGAGGAAGAGTAGGATTCATACCTTTTCCAAGGGTATTAGCGCTAAGTGAAATGCAATTGCCATGTCCAGGATTTGAACTCGGGGCGACCAGTCCATTTCCCATGACTTTAACCATTACACCACGCACTTTTTTTTCGATATAAGATGTGTACCAGATGGCCACTTGTACTTATAGACTCGCCGACAACCATGTGACCAACTTCTTGTCCAATCACTGACAGTGTTCTGCTGCTGATATTATTATTTATACTGGTCATACCTGAGCATTACTACTTGGATCTTCTTGGACGATAGACCATAGGATTCTATATCACAGGACTTATTCACTTACCATAGGATTCTATATCACAGAACTTATTCACTTACCATAGGATTCCATAACTCAGGACTTATTCACTTACCAAAGGATTCTATATCACAGGACTTATTCACTTACCATAGGATTCTATATCACAGGACTTATTCACTTACCATAGGGTTCTATATCACAGGACTTATTCACTTACCAAAGGATTCTATAACTCAGGACTTATTCACTTACCATAGGATTCTATATCACATAACTTATTCACTTACCATAGGATTCTATATCACAGAACTTATTCACTTACCAAAGGATTCTATTTCACAGGACTTATTCACTTACCAAGGGTTCTATATCACAGGACTTATTCACTTACCAAAGGATTCTATAAATCAGGACTTATTCACTTACCAAAGAATTCCATAACTCAGGACTTATTCACTTACCAAATGATTCTATAACTCAGGACTTATTCACTTACCAAAGGATTCCATAACTCAGGACTTATTCACTTACCAAAGGATTCCATAACTCAGGACTTATTCACTTACCAAAGGATTCTATATCACAGGACTTATTCACTTACCATAGGATTCTATATCACAGAACTTATTCACTGGATGGACTTATTCACTTACCAAAGGATTCTATATTATTCACTTAGGATTCTATATCACAGAACTTATTCACTTACCAAAGGATTCTATATCACAGGACTTATTCACTTACCAAAGGATTCCATAACTCAGGACTTATTCACTTACCAAAGGATTCTATATCACAGACTTATTCACTTACCATAGGATTCTATATCACATAACTTACACACTTTATTCACTTACCAAAGGATTCTATATCACAGAACTTATTCACTTACCAAAGGATTCCATAACTCAGGACTTATTCACTTACCAAAGGATTCCATAACTCAGGACACTTATTCACTTACCAAAGGATTCTATATCACAGGACTTATTCACTTACCATAGGATTCTATATCACAGAACTTATTCACTTACCAAAGGATTCCATAACTCAGGACTTATTCACTTACCAAAGGATTCCATAACAGGACTTATTCACTTATTATTCACTTACCATAGGGTTCTATATCACAGAACTTATCTCTTACCAAAAGATTCAATAACTCTGGACTTACTTACTTATTTACTTTAAGTTCTTTTCAACTGGCTATGGATGGCGGCCAGATACTTAACAGAAACAACATGCGTAAAACCAACCAACCAACCAGCCAACCAACTATTTTTGGGGATGTTCAAGTGGCGTCAGTAAATCTCCAACTGGCAATATTTAGCTGTTCAATTAAGAAAACGTTTGAATGAAACATGACATTAAAGATTAAATAACCGAAGATGAACCATATCATAACTTATTCGAAATATAATTAGGATAAACATAAGAGAAAATAAAAATATCTAAAAGAAAAAACAAAAAAAAGCCCCAAACATATCCTCCCCAAATTTATCAAATTTGTGCCCTCAAATTAAAACGATGAAAGAATATTCCCTTGGGCCAATAGATGGTGCCTAAAGTGGGGCCAAGTTATTTAAAATGTTCTGGGTTCGATACCGACCCTTGCCAACTCAGGTGACAGGACACATTTTTCGTCATTATCCTGTGTTTTGATTTGCTTTGTATATTCGGCTTTTTAATGAAGTCGTCTTCATCTTCCATCATCTTCATCTTCCATCATCTTCGTAGTTCAATAAATATGATTAGCTATAAATAAGACACTTTTATCTACGACGTGTATATTACTAATAGATATGACAAGGCTGAGAGATTGTTGGATGGATATGAAG
>CM042159.1:92535129-92538369 GCA_023376005.1 Doryteuthis pealeii | reverse complement strand
CCAGAGAGAGATTGTAATAAGTGTAAATAATTTTATTAATAATTGAAGTTTAAATATAAATAAAATCATGGAGAATGTGATGTAAATAACAAAGGGATTTGTGACTTGAGTAGGGATATAGTTTCGGTTACAGACAGACAAACACACAATCTCCATTATATATATATATATATATATATATATATATATATATATATATATATATATTTGCTTAATTGAAGTCGTGCCTAATTTTGAAAGTCAATACGCACAAGGCAGTCTTCCTATCTATAGCTCTGCTGATTAGGCCTAATAGGCTGAAATGTACATACAGAGATTGATTTTTCTCGATTTGTTTAGCCTTACATTTGAATAGGTATTCCCGACTAATTAATTAATTATTAATTAATTAACTTTTAAAATTAGGCACGACTTCAATTACGCACAATTCTCCCAAAAATTGTCGGGTAAAAAAAAAATATATATATATATATGTATATATATATATATGTGTGTGTGTGTGTGTGTGTGTGTGTGTGTGTGTGTGTGTGTGTACATGCATATACACACACATTGTAAAGATTAAAGGACTTTTGACAAATATATGTATGTACCTATCTAGATTTTTTCTTTTATTTATTTATTAACGTTTTTGATTTTAGAAGTTACTTTATTTAATTTCTATTAGTGGCGTCTCGTATTTTTAACATTTTATTTCTACTGTTTATTCATTAAAGTTGTTTATTTCTCTTTATTTATTTATTATCTATTTATCTTTTAACAGTTTAAAATAATAAAATAATAATGATGGTACGATTTGATGATAATAATAATAATAATAATCTTATTATAATGGAGATTGTGTGTTTTTCTGTCTGTAACCGAAACTATATTCCTACTCAAGTCACAATTCTCTTAGTTATTGATATCACATTCTAAATGATTTTATTTTTATCTAAATCTCAATTATCAATAAAATTGTCTTACATTATTAATACTGTTAACCATATCTACATACAAACAACATGCAATTATATTTATATATACAACAAAATAGCGGTTTACAGTGTGAACGGGAAGGATAATTTGCATATTAATATTAAAAAATCGAATTTAATAAATATGTGCTTAGTATTATTGATTTCTAACTGTTTGGTTTTATTTTAATGAATATAAGCAAAAATCTCTTCAATGAATCTTAAATGAAATCCATTAACAAGATAAAATAACTGTCATTTTATTCTTTACTTCCTCTTATAACTAAATACTTAAATTAGAAAAAACAACAATCAAAGACAAGAGTGATGGAAGAGTAAGTTTCAGTTGTTCCATTTTTTATTATACTCCCTCTGTTTCAAATATTTTATTATACTCCCTCTGTTTCAAATCTTTTTATCTGTATTCTTATTTAGTTTCATTAGCCTTTCTAATTTAATACAATATTTTATTATATTAAAACTTAAATACTTGCACCCGGAGGGTGCATATATTTGCTAGTAATAATAATAATAATTTACTTCCAATTCAATTAATAGATTTCGATCTGTTTACTTCGACTGTTGACGTTCGGAAATACATATATGTATGTGCATGTGTGTATTCAGAAATGCATACGTGTATATATATCTATGTATATGTGTCAGGTCGCATATTGCGCTACTGGTACTATGTAACCCAGTACTACCTGTCTCATAGTCGGGTTATCGGCGACTAAACCGGTTACCCCACCAAGCCTATCTGGTGAGGAGGATGGCTAGACATCCAGCAGGACGAAAAACAAAACCTGTCAAAGGGCGGATGAAGCCTTTCGCTCAACGGCCATCTAGCAAATAACATACGCGGGGACGTAGAAATACTTGGATTGGTATCCAGGCGCGTAGCAAAACCCCCGGGAGAGATACATTTCTTCAGCCTTGTCAAGGCAAGTGTCTAAGAGAAGGAAAACTCCGAAATTTAACATGCGGCGGCTGCTGCAGCCAATGATGTTGACTTGTTCTTCTTTTTGGTTCAAACGTGGCAGTCACTTAGAGAGTGGGATTGGTTCTGTGCAAAGCCTTTCCTCACTTAAAAAAGCTTCAGGCACAGGCATTGCTTGATATGCAATACATGTCTTGTCCTTTATATGTACTAAGGCTGGCTGTAGCCTAAAACGGCAAATAGAGAAATGAATTTTATCAAGAAAAATATGAACGTCAATGGCAATAAGGGCTTTGGAAATATCAGAGTCTGGCCCGGCAGGTGTCTCAGGGCCCCGCAGCCTGTGCCCGGTCGTCATCCTTCTACTGCTCGGAAATCAATGCCAATGAACATTGGCTGTTGGAACATACGGACCCTACTTGACTTGCCATCGACACTCACACGTCCGGAACGTAGATCTGCTCTTGTGTCAAAGGAACTTCAGCGTTATGATTTGGATATTGTCGCATTATCTGAGACGAGGCTGGCTGATAAAGGACAGCTGTCGGAGTTGTCTGGAGGTTACACTTTTTCTGGAGTGGTAAAGAGGAGGGATGTAGAAGGGAATCTGGTGTGGCGTTTGCTGTGAGGACTACACTTCTCTCAAGCCTGGAAGAAATTCCATGTGGAGTGAGTGATCGGATCATAAGGATGAGGTTACCTTTGATAGGAGGTCGTTTTGTGAGTGAGTGTCTATGCACCTACTATGAATGCAGCAGAAGAGGAAAAACTTAATTTCTACTTCTCATTACGGGAAATAGTTAGACGGATCCCCCTTGCTGACAAAGTCAGCATTCTTGGCGACTTTAATGCTAGGGTAGGGAGGGATTTTGAGACCTGGACAGTAATGGGTAGACATGGAGTGGGCAAGTGTAACAGCAATGGTCTAATGTTGCTGTAGTTCTGCTCGGAGATGGATTTTTATGTTGGTAACACCATGTTTCAACAGAAAAACAAATAAACAACTTGGATGCATCCAGGCTCCAAACAGTGGCACATGATCGATTATGTGTTGGTCAGAAAACAAGATGTAAAGGACATCTCCAGTGTTCGTGTTATGCGTGGCGCAGAATGCTGGACTGACCATCGGTTGGTTCGAGCTAGGTTTAGGTTTGTTGTAAAGTCGAAGATAAGGGGACCAGGTGTGACTGTCCCTAAGCGACTTAACATTGGTCGTCTAAAGAATGTTGTTGTGAAACAAGAACTGGTCAAGGAGATGGAAGAGTTGGAGTGGAAAACACATGGGATGATTTTTGAGACGTCTGTCTATGAGGTGTGTAAGAAAGTATTGGGGCATTGCAAACG
>CM042159.1:92520129-92527629 GCA_023376005.1 Doryteuthis pealeii | reverse complement strand
GTTTATTATAATATTGATTTAACTCTACTCTCACACTATTTTTTCTCTATTTCTGTATTTTTCTGTATTTGTCTTTCTTTCCTTCTTTTCTATTATTATGTTCGATTGAAACAGATTAGCGTTATCGCTTCCACGTACTTCCACTATTTCTCTATCTTTCCCTTACTCTCTTTCTTTCTTTCTATTTCTTTCTTTTTGTCTTATATTTTTTCTGTGTCAGTTAGACGGTCTCCTTTTTAACCAGAGGCTGTTCCAAGATGATAACGGTCGGAAGATTAAGGAACAAGTGTATTAATATATATATACTAGCAAGACCTGTGAATATACCACAGTATGTTAATGTGATTATCATAACGTTTACTATTAATATTTGACTTAAGAGCTATTGCGTAATAGTTCAATGTGTAAAAATTATAATAATCTTGATTTAACTCTATCTCACACTTTTTTCCTTCATTCTTTTCATCTTTTTATTATGTTCGATATAAACAGATTAACGTTATCACTTCCGCGTGCTCACCATATTTCTCCATTTTTCCCCAATCTCTTTCTTTCTTTCTCTTTCTTTCTGTTTTTCATATATTTTTCTATGTGATTTCGACGGTTTCATTTTTAACTAAAGGGTGTTGTAAGATAATAACGGTCGGAAGATTATGGAACAACCGTATTGATACATAGATAATAAAAAAACACACACACACACGCTCACACACACTAAGAAAATGTACAAATACACACACACACACAAATAAAAAAAACTTCTTAACATATTTTTCTGTGTGATTTGGACGGTCTCATTTTTAATCAGAGGGTGTTGTAAGTTGATAACGGTCGGAATATTAAGGAACAACCGTATTAATACATAGATAAAAAACAAAGGACTCTCTCTCTCTCTCTCTCTCTCTCTCTCTCTCACACACACACACACACACACACACACACACTAAAAATACACACACGAATAAAAAAGCCGACTTCCTTATATTTTTGTGTGATTTGGACGGTCTCATTTTTAACCAGGGGTGTTGTGAGTTGATAACGGTCGGAATATTAAGGAACAACCGTATTGATACATAGATAAAAAAAACAAACAAAGCACACGCATTCTAAAAATGAAAGACACACACACACACACACACACACACACACACGAATAAAAAATATCTTTCTTATTATTTCTGTGTGATTTGGATGGCCCCATTTTTAATCAGAGGTGTTGTAAGATGATAACGGTCGGAATATTAAGGAACAACCGTATTGATACATAGAAAAAAAACAAAGGTTTCTCTCTCTCTCTCTCTCTCTCTCTCTCTCTCTCTCTCTCTCTCTCACACACACACACACACACACACGAATAAAAAAAAACCGTCCCAAGACACTGGATTTCAGAAATGCTTTTAACACAGAAGACAAAACGCATTTGCTACAGAATTATTGCCGAAGATATTTTGCCGAAAGCAGCAGTCCATCAAATTCGCTGTGACAGCTGAGCAAAATGGATTGTAGGTCTTAAGCAACGTTAAATGTCTCGATGACAAGAGAGAAAGAGTGAGATGGAAAAAAAGTGGGGGGGCTGAAAAGAGAGGGAGGTGTGGTGTGGCGTGTGGTGTGCGGGCTTCGTTCATCAGCTAAATTGAATAACAGTTCGATTCGTAGACTGACCCGTCACTATGACCGATGATGACGACAACGACGTCTTCAACGTTTCTTCCCGCGTAAAAGGTACGTGAAAGAACGCTGAACTTTATAAACGATACTTTTTTGGTGGGAATGGCTTATGCGCCGATGGGAATTAATGGCCGAGAAGTGATATTGGTTTTAGTCTTTATTTTATTTATATAATATTAATGCGGATATATGAAATATGTTGAAATTTAAATAATATTTTAGCCATTCGTTCATATTTTCGAACTTATTTCATTTTATTTCATTTATGAATATTCTTTCTGGGGTTGAACACTTAGGAAGGTGATCTCGCTGACGACCGCCAACTAAAGCGTAATAGCAAGGCTCTCCTATAAAAGGGATGGAGCACTCTATGGTGGCCTTTATATACATACAGATGTGTGTATTAAAACAGTTAAAAATCTCCTTCGCATTCTGTTGGTGACGATAGCCGAACGGTAAGCTGTCCGACTGATGCTGAATCGATCGGAGTTCTATCCCGGCTGTAGGTAGCTCACAAAATGTCTACCCACACTGAAGAGACTTCATAAGTCGAAACACTTGTCTGTGAATGACTATATATATATATATATATATATATATATATATATTACTAGCAAATATATGCACCCTCCGGGTGCAAGTATTTAAGTTTATAATAAGATATATATATATATATATATATATATATATATATATATATATCGCTCGCTATATATATATATATATATATAATAAATAAGTAATCCACAGACACGCGTTTCGAGGTTTCAACTCTCAACAGTGTGGTTATACCTTAACATCTACCCCTGGCCGAGTTTGAGACCTGAATGAACTTTCGTTAACTGTGCGGCCAGTGGCAGCTGTCAAATATAGAAGAATATTTCATTGATACATTTCTAAGCGGAAATGAATTCACTAGAGTCCTCAAACTATGTAAACAAAACGAGGGTTAGCTACATGGTAGAACGGTGAATTTTACAATTTGATCCCTCTTTAGAGAACTCAACCAAAGTGGGAGTATATATATATATATTGTAGATAATATGGCTACTATATTTCTAGTCAGATACTGCTCAATATCATTGATAGACCATTTATATTTGAGTTAAGCCAGCATGGACATGGAGTCAACAACTGGTTACTGACAGTTTCTCGTATATGCGTACTTCATACTGACACGTGTTTCGGCCAGGAGTTTATCTATGGCCTACATGTATTCTATCTAATATATATATATATATATATATATATATATATATATATATATACTAGCAAATATATGCACCCTCCGGGTGCAAGTATTTAAGTTTTAATGTAATAAAATATTGTATTAAATTAGAAAGGCTAATGAAACTAAATAAGAATACAGATAAAAAGATTTGAAACAGAGGGAGTATAATAAAAGATTTGAAACAGAGGGAGTATAATAAAAAATGGAACAACTGAAACTTACTCTTCCATCACTCTCGTCTTTCATTGTTATTTTTTCTAATTTAAGTATTTAGTGAAAAGATGAAGTAAAGAATAAAATGACAGTTATTTTATCTTGTTGATGGATTTCATTTAAGATTCATTGAAGAGATTTTTGCTTATATTCATTAAAATAAAACCAAACAGTTAGAAATCAATAATACTAAGCACATATTTATTAAATTCGATTTTTTAATATTAATATGCAAATTAGCCTTCCCGTTCACACTGTAAACCGCTATTTGTTGTATATATAAATATAATTGCATGTTGTCAGTATGTAGACATAGTTAACAGTATTAATAATGTAAGACAATTTTATTAATAATTGAGGTTTAGATAAAAATAAAATCATGGAGAATGTGATGTCAATAACTAAGAGAATTGTGACTTGAGTAGGAATATAGTTTCGGTTAGAGACAGAAAAACACACAATCTCCATTATAATAATATATATATATATATATATATATATATATATATAATATATATATATATATATATATATATATATATATATATATATATATATATAAACAAAAAGAAAAGATTATAGAAGAAGGTCGAAAATATGAAGAAAGGACCAAATTATTATTTGAATTTCAATATGTTTCTATATCTACGTTAGAATTATATCATAAAATGAAGACTAAACATGATATTTTTTACATCAAGTCCTAATTAGGTACTACCCATGTGAAGCATAATTGAAACTCTTACAATTTTGTATATATATATATATATATATATATATATATATATATATGTGTGTCTGTGTGTGTGTGTGTGTAAAAAGTTTGTACAAAAAACAAGATGTTAAAAGTTTTGCTGATAGAAATCTGTTTCGACCATATGAAGAGGTCTTTATCAAAGCAACATTGTAAACGGAAAGACGAAATGAATATATCATTAATCACGAGGCACAGAACGCTCTCGATCAGTACCGGAATATTCGTACCGTAAATACTGGTTCTGATCGAGAGCGTCCTGTGCCTTGTGATTAATGATATATTTATTTCGTCTTTCCGTTTACAATGTTGCTTTGATAAAGACCTCTTCATATGGTCGAAACAGATTTCTGTCAGCAAAACATTTAACATCTTGTTGTTTTTTCTACAATTTTTTTACACATATTGTCGGATTCATATCCATTTTACCTTTCATATATATATATATATATATGTATATATATATATATATATATATATATATATATAAAATGGACTCTCTCGTCGATTTTCGACACATGATTGTTCATTCGGTGAACAACCGACACAGTGATTTGTTTATAGTGGTGAAGGCTTCAGTTGGACCATTCCGCACTTTTTGGCACAGTTGATAGGAAAGAATTGGTGCACAAGGAATGCCACAAACCCAATGAATGACTCTTAGACTGGTTACCTACCCAAGGTTAAAATTCCCAGTCTGCCCTATTATTTTACCCATAGCTGGAGGGAATTTTGAATTCAGAGTTTTTCCTCTCCTAGATTGGTTAACTACCCAAGGTTAAAGTGCCCTGTCTTCCATACTATTTAACCTATATATATATATTGTTCTGAAGAATACGAACTGTTTACATATATTTTTTTCTTTTGTTATTTTATTCTATATTCAAAATAATTTTAAATAGTATACTGTTGTGTCAACAAATTCCTGTCGAAACACGTGTCATCATATAATAAATGTTATCCATACCAATGTATGTATATTATTCCATTAATTTTTTCAACATATATATATATATATATATATATATATATATATATATATATATATATATATATATATGCGAGTGTGTGTGTGTGTGCGCGCGTGTGTGTATGTGTGTGTGTGTTTTGTAGAGGAGTTAACACCCCTACAGGATGGACTGGGCCATATCCTATAATAGTCGATGTAGCAGTGATAGAAACAGAAAATTATATTCGGACAAAATCACTGCGTTTGACTACACACATTTGACCCTCCTCATTCTTGTAAGTTTGTCTTTTGTGAATTGTTCTACTTCTTGTTTATTTGTACCACCTCAACGATGCAACATATATATATATATATATATATATATATATATATATATATGCAGAGAGAGATAAAGAGAGAGACAGATAAAGAGAGAGACAGAGAGACAGAGAGAGAGAAAGAGAGAAAGAAAGAAAGAGTGTGTGTGTGTGTGTGTGTGTGTGTGTGTGTGTGTGTGTGTGTGTGTCGCAGATATCTTTAAAGCGTGGGTATGGTCTACCTACTGATCGGGAGCCTATTGCTAATTCGCCATACAAAAGATCTTTTGGGATGTGGCTATTTTCTATCCTTCTGACGTGCTCAACCCAGCAAAGGCGCCTCTCGCAGGGAATGGAGAACATGCTGTTCATGTTGGCACAATCCACCACGTCTGTGTTGGGCACTTTATCCTGCGGGAAAGACATGAGGGTAGGCCCCATTGACACAAAACCGTGGGAGGTAGATGCGGAAAATCGAGCGGCCTTGTGCCTTAACCTTAAGTATGGTACGAAGAAGAGTTAGTTGGAGAAGAGAGTAGCTTCGACAGCAAAGAGAGCCAGAAAGAGGGAGAAAAACTGCAGCCCCAGAAATCATCACAGTTTATATGCAGTCAGAGCACCAAACATTGTCATCCGGGATAGGCTTGCACAGATAATTATTTTTGGACACTACGCCATCATCCTTAGTGGACAAAACAAGATATATATATATATATATATATATATATAAAATATATATAATATATATTATATATATATATATATATATATATATATATAATTTGCTAGAAGCATTGTGTATTGTTTGGAGAGTGTGAAGCTATCACAATGCAGGTGTAAAGAAAAATAAGGTAACAATGGTGTTGTGTGTTAACCTGCAATTATGTAATTAACAAATACAACTGATTTTTACGTCTTAAAATTCTGATTCACATATAGGATTAAAAGAATAAATTACAGGTTAACACACAACACCATTGTTACCTCATTACTTTTTCTTTACACCTGTATTCTGATAGCCTTCAAAATCAACCTCAAAACCAATATATATATATATATATCTTATTATAATGGAGATTGTGGGTTTGTTTGTCTGTAACCGAAACTATATTACTATACATATCACAATTCCCTTTGTTATTTACATCACATTTACCATGATTTTATTATTATTTATACCTCAATTATTAATAAAATTGTTTTACAATACTTATAATGTTGACCATAACTACATACTATACACATGCAATTGTATTTATATATACAAAAAATAGAGATTTACAGTAGGAATGGAAAGGCTTATTTGCATATTGATCTTAAAAATTTGATTTTAATAAATGTATGCTTAGTATTATTGATTTCTAATTGTTTGATTTTATCTTAATGAATGTGAGCAAAAATCTCTTCAATAAATCTTAAAAGAAATCCCTTAACAAGAAGAAATAACTAATACTACTCTTTACTTCCTATTTTAACTAAACAGTTAAATTAGGAAAATTTACCAATGAAAGGCGGGAGTAATGGAAAATGATGGAATAGTTAGTTTCAAAGTTGTTCTATTTTTCAATCATACCCCCTCTGTTCCAAATCTTTTTATCTACATTCTTATTCAGTTTCATTAGCCTTTCTAATTTAATATATTTTATTATATTAAAACTTAAATACTTGCACCCGGAGGGTGCATATATTTGCTAGTATATATATATATATATATATATATATATATATATATAGTGTGTGTGTGTGTGTGTGTGTGTGTGTGTGTGTGTGTTTCCTATAAAATGTAGAACCTTTGGAAACCATCTATTAAAAACTGTGGAAGGAATTCAAAAAAGACTTGAAACGTAACACCTTATTAGAGGGTAATTATTTCAAATATATTTATTATTGGCATTTCAGTCTCGGAAGACTATAATATAGTTTTTGTGCCCCTGAAGTTACAGCGCCTGATGTGAAGTTCAATGTTTGAAAAACATTCTTGGCCACAGATGTCACATGTGAAGGCTGTCCCTGAAGATGTTGATGTACCGGTGCTTTGTTGTCGCTGCTTTCTACTGGACCTCTTAGCTTCTTGATGTTGACTCAGACGCCCTCATGTGTGGAAGTGAAACATTTCAAATATCTATTAATAATGGGGTTCCGCTTCCGGTTTTTGTCTGTAACAAAAACTACGCCACTGCTTACGTCACTACATCCGAAATCGTCATGACATAGAATAAATACACTCAAAATTTGAGCATGCAACATTAGACAGTCCTCATTGCTTTTTAAAAACAAGTTTTAATAGATACATGACTGGTACTATATATCTATATATAGCTTGTTTTATTTTAATAGATATTCAAAGTTAATAGAACTTAGTTTCAAA
>CM042159.1:92495129-92515129 GCA_023376005.1 Doryteuthis pealeii | reverse complement strand
GTTCAATAGAGTTCGCTATGTAATTGTGCGCGGATAAGAGGTCTTGGTTTTGTGAATAAGGGGACGAGGGGGGGAATAACAATCTTGATAGCTTAAAAGATCGGCCACAACCCCAGGATATACAGGAAGAGGTCAAGGGACAGGGGTAGGGGTAGGCTGAAGAAAAGAACTTGGTAATAGGTAATAAAGATAAGAATTGAAAGAAAAAAGAAAAAGAAAAAATGAAGAGGACAGAAAGTGAGAGGAGTAGGTAGCCATCTTATCGAAAAGAGAAACGCCAGTGTTAAGTTGGGGTTCGGGTTTGGAGAAGGGCAATCAAAAAGAGAACGGAGCAAGGGAAAGGCTATTAATAGAGATTGTTGTTTCGTGCAAAATTTGAAAACAGAGGAGGGCTAGAGAACCCGAAAAATAATAAGAAAGAATTGGAAAGAAAATTTAGTTTTTGAATTAAGAAGAAATGAACGAGAAAAAGAGTTCTCCTCAGAGAAACGAATAGGATATTAAT
Organism: Doryteuthis pealeii; assembly: GCA_023376005.1. Taxonomy (NCBI): domain Eukaryota; kingdom Metazoa; phylum Mollusca; class Cephalopoda; order Myopsida; family Loliginidae; genus Doryteuthis; species Doryteuthis pealeii. Next base: position 92,514,624 of record CM042159.1, on the reverse strand, counting down.
TTGGTAAAAGGAGAATTATGTTATAAAAAAGAAGAAGAAAGAAAAGAGAACTCTCTATTTTTAAAGATAGAAAATGAAAAAGGTTTGAAATTATGTTTATAGAAAGAAAATTATGAAAACAGGAATCGAGAAAAAGAGAAATAATACATTTTCATAAGGGAGACGAATGTGATATCAACTTTGAAAAAAGAAAGATATGCCTAAAAGGAAAAAGAAAAAGAAAGGAAAGAACAGTTGTCCTATCTTTAAAGATAAAAAGAAAGATAGACTAAAATATTTTTTAGAGAAAAAAAAGAATGACAACGGGAATCAAGAAAGAGAAAAGAATAAGCTCTTCTAAAAACGAATAGGTTACGAATTTGGAAAAAAGAGATTATGTTTAAAAATAAAAATAAAACAAAGAAAAGAGAAGTTACCTTATGTCTAAAGAGAGAAAGAATGGAGAACTAGAATGGTATGATAAGGGGAATGTATAAATAAAGAAATAATAAGCTCTCTAAAGTGAGACGAATATCAGATGAATTTGAATAAAGGAAAGTTATGTTTAAAAGAAAAGAAAAGAGAGGTCCCTCTATCTGAAAAGAAAAAAAAAAGAAAGAAAGAAAGAAGGGTTGAAATTTATATTTAGAGAAAGTAAGGTATGATAACGGGAATGTAGAAAGAAAGAAATAAAAAAAAAACTTTCCTAAGGGAGACAATTATGATATTAATTTAGAAAAAGGAAAGTTATGTTTAAAAAAGCAAAGAGAATTTGTCCTATCTTTAAAGATAGAAAGAAAAAGGTTTGAAATTAGTTTTAGAGAAAGAACGACATTATAATCGGAATCTCGAAATAAATAAAGAATAAGCTTTCCTAATGGAGACGAACAGACTATGAATTTGGAAACAGATATTTATGTTCAAAAGAAAAGAAAAGAGAAAGATAATTCGTCCTATCAGTTTAATAATTTAACTCTTTTTTAAAACTCTTTCTTTCTATCTTTAAAGATAGATAGAAAGAAAGAGTTAAAATTAGTTTTAGAGAAAGAAAGCCATGATAACGGTAATCTAGAAAGATAAACTCTCCTAATGGAGACGAATAAGATATGAATTTGAAAGGTAATTTATGAGGAAGTGCGTCCCGGTCTCCTGCCTCAAAAATTGCTGCCCGGTGACTATCAAAATAACAACCCCATCTCGTCGTAATTCTTGTTTATTTATCGTAATTTGTCGTAATTCTTGTTTAGATATGAAGATGGATATATAGTTTTGAAAAGACTGAGATAGATAGATAGATAAACAAACAAAATAATATAGATAGATATGAACAAATGGAGATAGATATTTTCGACAAGTAAATATATTGGGGGGGGGTCGCTTCTTTTTTTTTGTCGTAATTCTTGTTCATTTAAAACTAAAAACAAAACATTAAACAAACACGAATAAAAAAAAATTTTAGTATTTAAAGTAATATACATAAATATGAACAAATTGAGATAGATAGATAGATAGATATGAAGATGGATAGTTTTGAATAGACTGAGCTGAGTTGTTATTTTAATAGTCACCGGGCAGCAACTCTTGAGGCAGGAGACCGGGACGCACTTCCTCATAAATTACCATTTGAAAAAATAAAGTTATGTTTAAAAAACTATTCTTTAAGATAGAAAGAAAGAAGGTATGAAATGAGTTTTAGAAAAAGAACATTATAATGTGAATCTAGAAAGAGAGAAAGAATAAACTCTTCTAATGGAGACGAATAGAATATGAATTTGGAATTAAAAAAAAGAAAGTCATGTTTAAAATGAAGAAAAAATAGAGAAGATAATTTGTCCTATCTTTAAAGATGAAAAGGGAGATGGTTTAAAATTAGTTTTATAGAAAGTACGACTTGATAACGGAATCTAGAAAGAGAGAAATAAGAATCTCTCCTTAGAGAGACGAATAAGATATGAATTTGGAAACAGATATTTATGTTAAAAAGAAAAGAAAAGAGAAAGATAATTCGTCCTATCTTTTAAGATAGAAAGAAAGAATGAGTTGAAATTAGTTTTAGAGAAAGAAAGCGATGATAACGGTAAACTCCTTATTGGATACAGAGGCCGGTTAATTTTGTTTGCGAGGAAAAAGAAATTCTTAAGCCGGGTAGAAAGGGAATTGGGGGGTGGGGTGGGTGGAGAAAAACTGAAGTAACTTTAAAAATGTGTGGAAATGCCGAAAGGAAAGAAAGGAAATAAATTAATAAGAGAATCGGTGGTCAGTCGGACATTAAAAGTAGATTACACGTTGAGAAAGCAATAAAGGATGAACAAATAAGGGGGGGGGTCGGAAGACAAGAAATAAAAAAGGTGGGGGGGGGGACAAAAAAGAGAAGATGAATATCGAGAGAGAGAACGAGAATGAACGAGACAACAGAACGAGATTGAACGAGACAAAAGAAAGAAAAGAAAAGAAAGAAAAACTTTTAAAAAAAAAAAGATAAGATAAATGAAAGCCAGATGCTTAGTAAATTAAAGTTAACGAAATAGAAAGAGAAAAAGGAAGATAAAAATCAGGGAATGAGTTTGAAGAATAGAATAGAAAAAGACCACACAGAAAGAGATTCTGGTTATTTCCTAGTTGAGTAACATGACATTACAGAATGACCCAGAAAAAACAGAACCCAAATTATTTATTTTCCCATTACACTAACCCTAACCTTAAACCTAAACCCTAAACCCTAATCCTAACCCTAACGACCCTAGTTGAGTAACATAATATTACAGGGTGACCCAGAAAAAATAGAACCCAAATTATTTATTTTCCCATTAAATTAACCCTAAACCACAAACCTAACCCTAACCCTAACCCTAACCCTAACCTAACCTCCCTAGTTGAGTAACATGATATTACAGGGTGACCCAGAAATAAACAGAACCCAAATTATTTATTTTCCCATTAAACTAACCCTAAACCTAAACCCTAACTTAAACCCTAACCTAACCCTAACCCCTAACCTAACCCCTAACCTAAACCCTAACCTAAACCCTAAACCCTAAACCCTAACCCTAACCTAAACCCTAAACCCTAACTAACCTAAAAACCCTAACCTAACTAAACCTAAACCTAAACCTAAACCCTAACCCTAACCCTAACCCTAACCCCCTAGTTGAGTAACATAATATTACAGGGTGACCCAGAAAAAACAGTACCCAAGTATTTATTTTCCCATTAAACTAACCCTAAACCCCAACCCTAACCCTAACTCCAACCCTAAACCTAACCCTACCCCTAAACCCTAACCCAACCCCCTCGTGTTGAGTAACATAATATTACAGGGTGACCAGAAAAAACGGAACCCACAAATTTTGTAATAAAACTATCAATTTTAATTTTTTTAAAAAGTTTAAGTCCAACAAGTATTAGGTTAGGGTTTATGGTTAGAGTTTGGGTTTAGAGTTAGTTTAATGGGAAAATAAATCAATCATTTGGGTTCTTTTTTTTCTGTGCCACTCCTGTTACTCAACTAGGAAATAACCGAAATGTTTTAAAATGCAGGTAGAATAACGAGGTTAAGTAAAAAAAGTAATGCCATTTATTTATTTCGTGTGAAGTCTTTTATAAAACTAAAGCCATTGAGATCCTAACGCGGCTCAGAGCAAGAATCCAAAGAGATATACCCAACTTGCCAATCGACAAATTGTTTTGTTTTATTCATTCTTGTTGGGTAATCATTTGTTTAAAATTCAATTCTTGTAAACTCATCTTTTTCTAAAAAATCTATTCATGGGACCCTAACAAGTATTACCACTCCGGCCAAGGGTTGACCTGAGAGTAATGGCCATGAAGGTATTCTCAACTCTCCTCAAAGCTACAAAATATTTGTTTTGTTTTGTTTATATCAACCTCAGTGGGTTATTTAATGCCGATAAAGTTTTGAAATAAATCAATTCTTAATGGATAATACAATTTTGTTTATCAACTCATGTTTTCTATTTAACCTATAGATTGGACCCTAACAGGTACTACCACTCCGGGTCAGAGGACCAGGAGCAATGGTGATGAAGGGTGCTCCACATTCCCCAAACCTCCAAAACTGGAACCTCACCATCAGATAGGGTTTAACGTCATTCCCAGGACATGTAGACCCGCAGCCACCGCCTTCTAGCACCCATATGATAAACAGGGGTTGGGGATTGCCATGAGAGCAATAGGGTTGCGGCAATCATATAGGTGCTAGGGCTTGACATGACCAGCCGATTGATCGGAGGGGGCCTCTACGACCGCCCGTCTAGCCCAAGATAGGGCCAAAGTGGAGTGTTGCAGGTCATGAACTGCTCATCCACCATGACTCCATCTTTAAGCATTACGGTCGCCACCCATGGCCAACAGGTGGCCCCATTGGGAGTCTTACCCCTCTGCAGAGGTGCCGTCGGGGCAATCATATAGGCACTAGGGCTTGACATGAGAATTTGATTGATCGGGGGGGGGTAAAATGTTCGATCACACACAAGCACCAGGACAAGAGAGAAATTTGCCTCATTCGGGTGGACAACTTTTCCGCATCCTCCATATTCACCAGATTTAGCGTCTTCAGACTAACATCTCTTCGGCCCCAGAAAAAGGGTTTGAGAGGCAAACATTATTCTAGTGACGAGGAAGTGAAATCTGTAGTGAAGTGGCTCAAAGAACAGTCAACAGAATTTTACGGGTCAGGGATACATGCTCTGATTCGAAGGTGGAACATTACTATTGGGAGAAATTGTGACTGTGTGGAGAAGTAGGGATGTGATCCACAGAGGACCAGCTTCATTTTGATGTATGATACTAGTTCCTGTGTAGGTAATTATACCTGTCCTAAACAAAATGGCATTACTTTTTTACTCACCATCTTAGAACAAGACTACACAGGAAGAAACTGTTTTTAAAATTACAAGTAGAATTAAAAGCACAGAAAATAGAGAGAAAAAGGAAAAGGTTAGGTTGATTGTTTTTTACGGCATGTCAAACCTTGTTGGGTTATTTTATGCCAAAGATACTTTCTTTTGTTCATTCTTGATGGATAGTGAATTATTTTTCAATTCAATCTCTTTTTTTTTAACTCAATTTTTTAACAGATTTTTTTCTATTTAACTCATAGATGGGACACGGAAAAAAAGAAAAGTAGAGAAACTATTTGTCTGAATTTTTTAGATGAGGCTTGATATATATTTTATGTTGATTATTCGGACTATTGTCCTCATCTTTATTGTTATCTACACTCTTTCTCTGAATTTTTTAGATGAGGCTTGATATGTTTATTTTGATTTTTCGGACTGTTGTGCTCATCTTTATTGTGGTAGGTAAAAACTCAACGTTTCGGCCGCCGTATCTGGTTAGGTCATTGGTATATCCTGATAGTTAGTAGAGAAACTTTTTTTTTTGTGAGAAACATTTTCAAAATGGCGGGCAAAATACTTGAAATAATTTTTTTTAAAAACAGAAGACGAAAGGAAAACAGCTTCTTTCAAAATGACTGAAATAAAGACTGAAATTGTTGGCTGGAAGGCTGAAGACATAAAATTCAGAAAGATATGACTTGAGAAAACTAGCTTGTCTCAAAATGACTGAAAAACTGAAATAGCAGATGACACAAAATATAAAGATAAAGAAATATAAAGAACAAAAGAAGAAAAGTTTTTAAAAATGTAGTTATTTTTTTTTAAAGCGGGAAACATTCTTAAAATGGCGGGCGGAAAGAAGACTTGAAATTGAGAAACAGACGACGACAGAAAAGAAAAAACAGCTTCGTTTAAAATGGCTGAAAGAAATACTGAAATAGCAGACGATACAAAAGATAAGGATAAAAAAAAGAATATAAAGAAAAAAGAAAAAAAAGTAAGAAAAATGTAGTTATTTTTTTAAGGGGTAAACATTCTTAAAATGGCGGGCGGAAGACTTGAAATAGAGAAAGATGCGACGACAGAAAAAAACAGCTTTTTTTTTTAAATGACTGAAAGAAAGACTGAAATAGCAGACGATAAAAAAAGTTAAGGATGAAGAGAGATAAAGAAAACAGAAGCAAAATAGAAAAACTACTTTTTAAGAAAGAGATAAACTGTTTTAAAATGGCGGACAGAAATAGAGAAAAAGATGACGAGAGAAAAGACAGATTGTCTCAAAATGGCTGACAGAAAGACTGAATTCAAAGAAAAAAATAGTTTGTGAGAAAAGAAACGGTTTAGCTGCTCTATCAGGTTGTGTTGTTATGCTTGGATAAAAAAGTGAGAAATATTTTTTTAAATGGCGGGCAGAAAACGTGAAATAGAGAAACAGACGACCAAAGAAAAACATTTTTGCAAAACAACAGAAAGAAATATTGAAATAGCAGACGACACAAAAGATCAAAATAGTTCAGTATGTAAAAAATATAATAATCTTGATTTAAATCTCTCTCTCTCTCTCTCTCTCTCTCTCTCTCTCTCTCTCTCTCTCTCTCTCTCTCTCTCTCTCACTCTTTTTTCTTTCTTTCTTTTAATCTTTTCATTATGTCCGATTGAAACAAATTAGCGTTATCACTTCCACGCACACATACCCTCTCTCTATATATAACCTACTCCCTTTCTTTCTTTCTTTCTGTTAAGTTTTTAAGGGTCATAATTGGCCAGTTGATTCTAGGTAGAGAGTCCTCCGATTTGAATCCTTTGGTAATCCTCTCAGGTAGAGAATCCTAGGTTCCCTCGTCGATGCTTGCGAGTAGACTGAGAAAGAATCAGCGCTTAAGTAATATATCAGCCAAGCAGTATGACCAGTGATTGGCTAAGGAACAGACCACATGATCTCGTCTGGTCTATAAATATAGGCCGGGAACCAGCACACACCTTATATCCCAAAAAAATCCAACACTTTCTTTCTTTCTATGTACCCTTTTAACATACTCGGGTATATAAACGCTAAGAGCGTTATCAGGTACATGATAAGTCCGAGATAATATGGAAGGTCTTTCTTGGTACCCTTTCGACTGTTTACTTCCCCTCGTCTATCTTGTCTGGCCACCATCCTGCCTGGGCTGAATTCTGCTGGGGGCTGACCTTCCTTCTTAATACTTCTTCTTGACTGTACTTAAAATTGTCTTAATAATTTACACATGATTTGGTTTTGCTCGATCAAGCTTTATTTCTTCTTAGCCCATATTTTATTCCACCGCGGGGAGAGACCAAACCCGGTAGAGTCAACAACACGTCTGCTCTCCTTGAAATCTGGGTCGAATCTGCAAAACTTAACAATCTTATTCCACGTGTCTGTCATAATGCGCAATTGCACGCCTCTAAGGGGTCAAATGTTATTAACCACCCACCGGGGGATTTTCCATAGACTCCCTGATTTTAAATTAACAGAAATTTGTTGCAAAATCTATGGGTGGCATACATTATTGGCAACACCCTGTAGGAATTCTGCGAGTCCAGTTTTTACATATCACGAAGTGGAAAACTACTGGACAGTTGAAATCTCACACGTCAGGTGATTTTGACTTAGATAGATTAGTTGATAGCCAGATACTGGGTGAAACAGACGTGTTTTAGACGGCTATCATCTCCGCGGGTTGAGTTGTTTACAAAAGACAAATAAAGCTTTGAAAAGCAACAAGCGTTATTGATTAATTAAGCATGTCTTGGTTAGAAAACGAATGTTGTATACTCTTCTTACTACTTCTATTCTTCTATTCTACTTCTGCCGTCTTTTCTATCTCCCGTTTCTTCTAACATATCTTCCAGCGTCTGGACTTCATCTTGGGAACTTCGTGTCTGGTCTTCCATTGGGGATTTCTCATCCACATGTCTACTTTTCTCCACACACACACACACACACACACACACATATATATATATATATATATATATATCTTATTATAATGGAGATTGAGTGTTTTTCTGTCTGTAACCGAAACTATATTACTACTCAAATCACAATTTCCTTAGTTATTTACGTCACATTCTCCCTGATTTTATTTTTATTCAAAACCCAATTATCAATAAAATTGTTTTGCATTATTAATACTGTTAGTCATATCTACATATGTATAACATGCAATTGTATGTATATATACAACAAAATAGCTGTTTACAGTGTGAATGGGAAGGATAATTTGCATCTTGATATTAAAAATTTGATTTTAATAAATATGTGTTTAGTATTATTGATTTCTAATTATTTGGTTTTAACTTAATGAATATGAGCAAAAGTCTTGTGGATACATCTTAAAAGAAATTCCTTGACAAGAAGACGTAATTGTAATTTTATTCTTTATTTCCTATTTTAACTGAATATTTAAATTAGGAAAATTTAGCAATGAAAGACGAGATGAAAGAGTAACCTTCAGTTGTTCTATTTTTCGATTATACTGTCTAAAATCTTTTCATCTGCATTCTTATTTAGTTTCATTAGCCTTTCTAATTTAATACAACATTTTATTACATTAAAACTGAAATACTTGCACCCGGAGGGTGCATATATTTGCTAGTATATATATATATATATATATATATATATATATATATATATATATAGATAGATAGATAAAAGGCTATGTAAACTCACAATGTTGTTAAAATGAATATATTTTTATATCATTTTCATTGACATTTGATGATGATTTTTTTAAATCGAAAATATTGTCAATAATAGCAATGAAAATGATATAAAAATATATTCATTTCAACAACATTGTGTTTTTCATAACCTTTATTATCTATCTCTCTCTCTCTCTCTCTCTCTCTATATATAATATAATATATATTATATTATATATATAGAGAGAGAGAGAGAGAGAGAGAGAGAAAAGGGTATGAAAACTCACAATGTTGTTAAAATGAATATATTTTTATATCATTTTCATTGACAATTTGATGATGATTTTTTATAAATCGAAATATTGTCAATAATAGCAATCAAAATGATATAAAAATATATTCATTTCAACAACATTGTGTGTTTTCATAACCTTTTATCTATCTATCTCTCTCTCTCTCTCTCTATATATATATATATATATATATATATATATAGAGAGAGAGAGAGAGAGAGAGAGAGAGAAGAGAGAGAGAAAGGGTATGAAAACTCACAATGTTGTTAAAATGAATATATTTTTATATCTTTTTTCATTGCTAATATTTCGATTTATAAAAAATCATCATCAGAATCATACTAATAATTAGGTCCATTTTTTATCATTATGCTCTAATGATAATCTTTTATAAATCGAAATATTGTCAATATCAGCAATGAAAAATGATATAAAAATATATTCATTTTAACAACATTGTGAGTTTTCATACCCTTTTATCTATACATATACCGTCGGATTCATTTCCTTACACTTAACTCTTCCTTTTAAAAGGCGCAATCAACTTTTGAACTATTTTGAACTATATCTCTTAAGTAAACATATCAACCGTTATAATAATTAAATTATCGTACTGTATCATATCCACAGGTTCAGTTAGTTTCTATCTAATTATTTTATAACAAACTCATTCATTTTTTTTCTTCTTTGATTGGCAACAGCTTTGAACCCAGGATCATATGGAACGAGACTACTCATTGGCTTAGAGAGTCAAATGACCAGGTGACTCTGGGAATGAATTAGAATTAGAATTAGAATCTAGAGAGTTCAGTTCAGGCGGCTTTTCTTGTTGTATACTCCTCTTTATACTTTCTTACTTCTATTCTTCTAGTGTTTCTTCTAGCGTCTGGACTTCGTCTTGGGGACTTCGTGTCTGGTCTTCCATTGGGGATTTCTCTTTATCAGAATCCCTGTGTCATTGGTACTTTTTAGACAATAACACAAGACTTCGATTTACTTAGATCATATTTTATTTCCGAAATCCCCACCAGACTACCTGCGCAGATTGAGTCGGCAGCGTGCATAACACGACTGACCACCGTCGTGGTTTGGCCGATACTAACTAAAATCTCTTTCTAATCTAAACCGGAAGAGGGTCTTCTCCACCGATTCTCACGGTATCCACCGGAAGGAAGATCAGACTGAGGTCAAGCCTTGTCATTCAATCCTTCAAGGCCGCCGGCTGAACTTATAACAGCCATTTTGGTTTCTACACTACTATACATAAGTATTAGGAATCTAATAAGTATGTAACATTCTAGTCAGACGTGAATTTCCGTCTCGGCTGCTTCTACTCCCACGTATAGAAGAATATATAAGAATATATTCGGGGAAATAAGAAAAAGAAAGTGTATACACAAATATGTCTCTAGGTTGGTTGGTTGGCTGGTTGGTTGAATTCTAAGGCAGGTCAACATTCCAGGTCAGAGTGGACCTGGAAGTAATGGCAATGAAATAGTACTGTTGAGTACTCCTAAGAGTCCCAAGATCGAAACTTTACCATTATATGCAGTTTAATGCCATACCTCGGACACTAATACCCTCACAACCTCATACACGATAAAAAGGGCCCAGCGTTTGTTACAAGGGCAAAGGGGGTTGGGACAATCATGTAGGTGCTAAGGCTTGACGTGACCAGCCGATTAATCGGAAGGGGCCTCTCAGACCGACCGCCTGTCTAGCATATGTAAGGACCAAATCTTTGTTTTGCATGTCATGGACTGCTTAGCTACCAGGATTCCGTCCTTAAGCACCATTGAAAGACCAGCTGAACAACCATTACAGCACGTGAAGATCATGGTATGTAGCTTAATTTTCAGATCCAAAAGTGTCAGGCTATGGATTTTGCAGAAGAGTTTACGATGAGAACAAATGAGAGACAAAAATGAGACAGAAAGAATCTCCTGTGTCTAAAGATGGAAGAGAAGTAAGGGAGATAATTATGAAGACCACACGCTAACAAAAAGAAGAAAGAAATAAAGCTATCGACAAAAACTGTGTGAGAGAGAGGGAGAGAGAGAGGGAGGGGGGGAGAGAGAGTCTGAGTCAGAAAGAAAGAGTGTGAGACAACGAGAAAGAAATAGCTTGAGGGGAAGAAAGAAAGTGAGAGAGAGAGATAGGTAGAGAGAGAGAGAGAGAGAGAGAGAGAGAGACTGGGTCAGAAAGAAAGAGTGTGAGACAACGGGAAAGAGAGAGAGTAAGAGGGGGAAAGAAAGTGAGAGAGAGTGAGAAATAGGAAAGAAAGTGAGAGAGAGAGAGAGAGAGAGAGAGAGAGAGAGAGAGAGAGAGAGAGATTTGAAAGAAAGTACAAGAACGAGGGAGAAATTAAGTGCGAGAGAGTGAGTGGGAGACAAAAAACAATATAGGCGGACAGAGGGAGAGGGAGAAACAAATAAAGTGCCCAGAGAGAGAGAGAGAGAGAGAGAGAGAGAGAGAGAGAGAGAGAGTGATAAGAGAAAAAAGAGAGAGAAGGGGAAGAGAAAAAGTGAATGAGAGAGTGTGAGAAAAAATGAGCCAAAGACAGGAGAAAAGACGGAGCAAGAGAAAGAGAGAGAGGAGAGAGAGAGAGAGAGAAAGAGAGAGGAAGTAGGAAATAGAGAGAGAGAGGGGGGAGAGAGAGAGAGAGAGAGAGGAAGTAGGAAATAGAGAGAGAGAGGGGGAGAGAAAACGAAAACCAGCAGATAAAATGAGAGAGAGAATGAAAGTGTGATAGAGTGAGAGAGAGAAAGAGAGAGAGAGAGAGAGAAAAAAGAAAGTGAGAAAGAGAGACCGATAGAAAGATAGAGAAATGATGAGAGAGAGAGAGAGAGAGAGAGAGAGAGAAAGTACGAAAGAGAGAGAGAGCGTGTGTGTGCGTGTACGCGAGAGAGGGAGAGAGAGAGAGGGGAAAAAGAAAGCAATTATGAAAGAGAGAAATAAAGAACAAAAGAAAGAAAGATAGACCGATAGACAGAGAGAGAGAGAGAGATGATGAGTCACGCTATAGTGTTTTTCTTGACACCTCTTCTCCCTTTTTATCGTAGACCCTTCCCTCCACCCTTCCCCCACCCTCATTGCAATAGCGTGGGGCGGGGGGCGAGGGCGGGAAACGACTATCCCATTGGTTAGCATGATCGGCATCAGCGTTGCTGGCCGTGGCCGGAAGAGTCAGCGTTTGATAACGGGCCGATCAATGTCCAGAAATAGATGGAGAATGATAGCAAAAATGTACTGGCTGTACCACGGCTTATCAGGCAAAGATCTCCTCCACGGCCACACCAACCACCCCTCAGCCACTCCAACCCCCTCCTCCACTCCGCCTCGCTGAGTTTAGGCTTCATTCTTATTCACTTTTTCATCATCGGCCAACACAGAGTCAAGGTGAGGTTATTTACCTCGACTCTCGGCGCTCAAGGCACGTTCGACACAAGGTCACCTTTTCTTTCTTTTTTTTTTAAACGGAGACAGCGTCAGGGGAAGAGTTAAAGTTGAGAACATTGTCTTTGGATGTATATACACATCTAGCACTCACCATGATTACTTATATATATATTAATGCTCCCCCTCTCTTTCTCTCTCGTTCTCTCTCTTTATATATAAACATCTATCTATCTATCTATCTATAATCGCTCATTCTAAGCTCCTAAAACCAACACACACACACACACACATATATATATTAATGACATGTACAAAGCACACACACTATAAATAACACACACATACATTAATGTACAGGAAATAGGCATACACACCCACAAATAACACACACACACACACACACACACACACACACACACCCATGGTGTTAGGACTGACCAAATACACCGCACACACACACAATAGGTTACAAGCCACCTGATAGACAGTAAATTCACACACCCGCACCCATAAACAATCAAGCAATATCTGGAATGTTAGTCTCAGACACATAGCAATACAAAAAAAAGAGATCAATGATCCTGTTAATAAGCAAACAAACAAAAAAAAAAAATAAAATAAAATAAAAATAAAACCTGCTTAGATGAATCCAGTCTGGAATAATAAATTAAAATAAAATAAAAAGAAATGATGCATAAGCACCACGCACACACACATGCGCTTACATTTACACACACAAGCATGCACACACACACACTTACACACACAAACACACACATAAGCAAGCACCCCAACCATACACATACACACACAGAATTTGGAAGACCCAAGACAGAACGAATTTGACAACTTCAGTTCCATATCTGAGCATGGGAATTTCTTACCGAAATATTGAAATAAAATGACAGGTTAACAAAAAACATCATAGTTACCTTCTTTTTTCTTTACACTCGCATTGTGACAGTATATATTGTGAGATATATAGAGAGATAGATGGATTAAGGATCTACGTTTTTATATATCATATACTTATACATATGTATATACATATATATATATATATATATATATATATATATACATATATATATACATATATATAGAGAGAGAGAGAGGGGGAAAGAGAGAGAGACTAACGCTCAATGTTTATGTATATATATATATATATATATATATAGTCATCCACAGACACCTTGTTTCGATGTCTACGTCTCATTATTATATATATATATATATATATATATATATATTATATATATATTTTATTTATCTATCAATTTTGTTCATGTAAACGTTTTTGGGATATCAGGAAGCATAGGAAATGTATACGTGAAAAAAAAATATATATATATAGTTCCAATACTTAACCCTTGTTTTGTTCCTGGTTCGTGTATTTCCCCCAATATTTCGGGTGACATTCACCCTTTACCAAGGTATTTTTGACAACTGACTGTAACTTAATAGAAAAATGAAATTAAAGAAATGTGAAAGAAAAAAGTTAACGAAAAAAGGGTTTGGCGTTTTTTACATACTCTCCTCACTACATCCAAGAAAGCCCAGCATAAGGAAAATTACAAATGCAACAAACCCAGATGTTTAGTATGTAAACATCTAATGACAGACTTCTCCCTTACAAATGTAGCGAGATGTTGAATGTCCTGAGTTTTGCGAGGACTACTATAGAAAAGAGAAGAAGAAGAAATAAGAGGGAGTAAAGGTCTTTAAAAAAGTGATGAACATAAAATGGTTTGTCGTGAATTTGATCGGGGCGTGACCCCCCGAATTGAGTATTGAAAGCCAACCGGAAGTTTCGGGTGTTGACCGGAACCTGAAGTCACGTGGTTACGAGCAACGACGAATAAAAATACCGGCTTCTTTTTGCTTTCCGAGCGTAGGATACGGACGGGCCTCTGGTCCCTAGTGTGGAATTACAGTAATTTAACAGTGTCCTCTTTCTCTTTCTTTCTGCCTTTCCTCCTCTCCGACACAACCCACGAGACGAGCCCGAAAATAAAAGCTAAGCAGCTTGTGACGATATATTTCTCGCGTTATACTTTTTTATCGACAAGATGACCGCCACGTGCCGAAGTTAGTGTCGTGAATTTGGAGGCACGTTGACAAGACTCGCTATACAACATTTATCGCTATTAAAACGTTAAATATATCGCTTTTGGTACTGTGACCATATATCACTACGTTACACAATACCTCATACAGATATCGAAATCCAACCACCCGCCTAACCTATGACAGCTCCAAAATCATATACCTAATCTTCTGCAACAGATGTAACAACAGTGGATATATAGGAGAAACCCAAACACCCTTCAGATTCAGATTCAACAACCACAAACTAACCATTCGACAAAATCACCTTACTCACATATAGCAAGCATTTCAACCAACCAGGACACACTTCAGAACATTAAACAGCGACTTTTCAACAATACAAATACACAAACAAAAAGAAATTAAATGGATACTCAAACTCGATACACACAAAAAGGCTTGAATACTGATCTAGGCACTTTAAACACATACAAATACTATCACACGGGCCATACCTAATGTCCCACCACGAACATTATATTCCTCCAAAAAACAAACGCATCCGAGTCCGACAAGAAATACTTAAAGAAGGCTGGACAGCACATCGGCCGAAACGTTGTACAAATAACTATAAAAATGAGGACAATAGTCCGAATAATCCAAATAATACAATTTATCAAACCTCATCTCAAAAATTCAGAGAAATAGTAAATAGCCGTGTAAAGCTAGTTTGAATTTAGAATTTTCAATCAATAAAAAAATTAAAAAAAGAAAGAATAAAAAAAGAAAGAAAAAAAGGAAAAAAGAAAAGAAAAAGAAATAATAATTTTGATGTTTCGGACTGTTGACCTCTTCTTTATTGTGGTGTGTATAAACACAAGAATTCGGCCGCTGAATATATACAGCGGCTGTATGTATATATGTATGCTGTATGTATACAGCAACCGAAACGTTGCGTTTATACATACCACCATAAAGATAAGGACAACAGTCCGAAACATCAAAATTATTCATATCAAACCTCATCTCAAAAACACAGACAAATAAAAAGAAAGAACACTAACAATTAGTTCGTTGTGGACGCTAACGTTGACAGTGATACCAATAACAGTCGGAATACTTGGAACAATTCCAAAGAGCATGTTTGTTTAAATAGCAAGCAATATTTCTTATTTTCAGTTGCTTACATTCAAGGCCCTGTGTTGTTTTTTCTTATATCGTCTTGTTTTTCTTATATTGACCTGGAAAAATATACACGCAGAGAATTTCAAGGAAGAATTCAACAGAACGGACAGACCCTAGCAGTGAGCTAACACCTCCAGTCCTTTAGACATGTTCTGACGAAGAGATCTTTATCTCGAAATATTAAGAATAAATCTAGGTTAACAAAAACATCATAGTTACCTTATTTTTCGTTACAATTAAAAAATAATAGATATCAGAGTCAGTCAGGTTGGTTGGATTTTATGGCATGTCAACACTTGTTGGGTCATTTTATGCCGAAGATGTTTCTGTTTTATTCATTCTTGATGGGAACTCAATTTTTTAAAACTCAATTTTTATCTTAAAATATTTTTTGTTTAAACTCATGTTTTTCTATTTAACCCATAGACGGGACCCTAACAGGTACTACCACACTGGGTCAGAATAGATCTGAGAGTAATGATGATGAAGGGATGTTACACATTTCTTAGTGCTCCAGAACTGCCGCCCTCATCAGATAGAGTTTTAACGTAATTCCCAACACAAAAAAAAACATGTATCTTTGACAATATGTGTTATTCCTCAAAGATATATGGTTCAAAGTTAACTGACCAGAAAAATTTTAGTTTTTAAATAAAATAACAGGTGCATTATATATTTTATTGAGGTAGCCTTCAAAACCAACAACCAAACCAATATAAACACAAATTATAAAACACTTTTAAACACTTCTATATTTATATGGTATCAACTACTCTTGTTTAATCTTATTATAATGGAGATTGTGTGTTTTTCTGTCTGTAACCGAAACTAAATCACTACTCAAGTCACAATTCCCTTAGTTATTGACGTCACATTCACCGTGAATTTATCCTCATTTTAACCTCAATTATTAATAAAATTGTTTTACATTATTAATACTGTTAACCATATCTACATACTAACAACATGCAATTATATTTATATATACAAGAAAATAGCGGTTTAAAGTGTGAACGGGAAGGTTAATTTGCATATTGATATTAAAAATGTAATTTTAATAAATATATGCTTAGTATTATTGGTTTCTAACTGTTTGGTTTTATTTTAATGAATATAAGCAAAAATCTCTTCAATGAATCTTAAATGAAATCCATTAACAAGAAAAGATAATTGTCATTCTATTCTTTACTTCCTCTTTTAACTAAATACTTAAATTAGAAAAAATAACAATGAAAGACGAGAGTGATGGAAGAGTAAATTTCAGTTGTTCTATTTTCGATTATATCCCACCTCTGTTTCAAATCTTTTATCTGCATTCTTATTTAGTTTTATTAGTCTTTCTAATTTAATATGATATTTCATTACATTAAAACTTAAATACTTGCACCCGGAGGGTGCATATATTTGCTAGTATTAATAATATGTTTTATGGTTTCAAGTATTACTATCTATTACTAATCATTTATAGACAATTATATGGTTTCAAGTAATCATTTCTATTTAATAATAAACTTCTATTTTGACTGTTGTATGGTTTCAAGTATTCCTTTCTAATTTATACACAATTATATGGTTTCAGGTAATAAGGTAAGGACCCTCTTCGAAGGAAAGACCAGGGTATGTTCAAATAGGAAAGGATTGAATGTGGCTGTAGGATGTTCCAAACTACCACACCGGAAGAATACAGTGCATAATTATCACCACACCACACACACACACGCACACACACACACATATATATATATTATATATATGGTATTTGTGGAAAAGGTGACTTACCGGTGAAACAGGTCACAATGGTTAGTTGATGCAAGATTCACAATGATAAGGCAGCGATATAACAAATATAAAGTGCTCAATACATTGGTAGAGCAAATTTATTATGATAATGGTACACGGTAATAACCTACACGAGTTTCGCTATAAGGATCTTCAGGGTTAAATCCACTGGATTAATCAAGATATTGATTAATTGCAGTTGACTGCAAAAAAATATACACGTGCAATCAACTGCAATTAATCAATATCTTAATTAATTCAGTGGATTTAATCCTGAAGATCCTTATGGTGAAACTCGAGTAGTTTATTACCGTGTGCATATATATCATATATATATATATATATATATATATATATATATATATATATATATATATATATATATATATATATATATATATATATATTATATATATATATATATAAGAATAAATATACATATATATATATATATATATATGAATAATGTGCATATATATATATATATATATATATATATATATATATATGAAAAATAGATGGAAATTAATCCGACTGTATGAAATTTAATATTTTTGAAAAAACAAATGATGTTTATAATTGCTGACAGAAATCTGTTTCGACCGCTTAATCTTTCTCTCATATGTTGCTCTTGATGATGACGATCGATTGAAGCGGTTGAAACAGATATCTGTCAGCAATTATAAACAACATTTGTTTTTTCAAAAATGTTAAATTTCATTATATATATATATATATATATATATATATATATATATATACATATAATTATATATATATATATATATATATATATATATATATATATATATATATATATATATATATTAAAGTATATATAATACATTTAATGATAATTATTTGTTTTCATATTGTTATTTGTTTTCAGTTTGTGTATAAAAATAATCTTTAAATCAATGTAATTGTGTATAAATTTTAAATATTAAATAGGAATACTTGAAAAAATACACTGGCGAGTAAATTATTAATATTAGATAGGAATAGTTGATACCATACGACTGCTTGTAAATCATTCATATTAGATTGGCAATAATTATTAATATTAGAAAACATGCAAAGGCGTGCAAGTTATTAATATTAATAAGAATACTTGATACCATGAAACTATGTTTATCTGATTTCTGTTAGATACGAATACTTGAAACCATATATATTTGATTGAGCCAAACAAAGAACCGGACGCGAAGGGGTCATCATTGTACAAACTCGGATGATTAATTGAAGTTTAAATAAAAATAAAATCATGGAAAATGTGATGTAAATAACGAAGGGAATTGTGACTTGAGTAGTAATATAGTTTCGGTTACAGACAGAAAAACACACAATCTCCATTATAATAAGATGTTGTTACCATCATATGTTAGTCAAGGAATAAATATCAGAAAACTCTGTAGTTTTTTTTGTTTCTTTTATTTAGAAGTAGTGGTAAATTTTCAGGACAGTCACGTCCCTTCTTTCTGACCGTGAATCGTAGTAGGGATCCTCTGGCTGCTTGTCCGATAAGTTGGAATGGTGTGTGGTGCTTGATGCTGATTGGTTCGTTGGTGATTAATGAGTTTGTATTCTGTGTGTGGTCGTCTGATAGGGGTCATGGGGTTGGTGTATGGGGGTGTTTTGGAAATATGAGTATCCATTTAAAGTGCCGGTGTCTGTATTCAAGCCATTCCTGGTGAGTATCTAGTCTGATGACCCATTTTAATTCAGCTAGTTTTCTTGCTTGTGTGGTAGGGAAGCCTTGTTGGATTAAGATACATTTAAGGTTATCTAAATTGTGGTTTGGGGTGTTAAAGTGATGAGCGATTTTACTGTGTGGACATGTATTTCCAACAACGGATACAGATACTAAAATACATCTCAAATATATATACGCACTAGAAGCATACGGAGACGCAAAATCAACAAAATGCATATATATATATTATATATATATATATATATATATATATGTACAAACATCATTGTACAAACTCGGATGATGACCAGCGGGCGGCATTCAAAAATGCAGGACTGGGAGCCCTAAGATCTGGCAAGTGCTTGGGGAGCTAAGGACCTTTTCAAAGGATGGAACAGAGTGGGGTCACCGAGGAAGCGCTGAACTTTACTATGAGTCAAATTGCAGAAGCAGAAATGTAATTCATTTACTGGATTGCACTCGCTACTAAAAAAAAATATGCTGGAAAACCAGAATCTAGGTTTTATTTCAAACTAAACAACTATAGACACGGAATTTAATGTACGAAGCACAGTTAATTAAAACCTGTA
>CM042159.1:92486286-92490029 GCA_023376005.1 Doryteuthis pealeii | reverse complement strand
AGAGATGTGTACCCGCACGTAATGTCTGTTGAAACGGGTCTTATGTTTTAAAATAAATGAACGCGTGTTTATAGAATAAACCCACGGCGTTCATTCAGCGGATGTAACCCTGACGATTCAGATGATAAAAACTCGAGTAGGGTTACTTTATATCTATTTCTTAAATAAATTTTGCTCTACATTGTATTGAGCACTTTGTAATTTGTTTTTTCACAGTCTTTAACCTCTGGATACTGTGCGCTCCAACGATCGTACCCGTACCCACCGGTAAGCCACTACTCATACATTAACGTATATATATATTATATTGGTATTTGTGGAAAAAGTGACTTTACCGGTGAAAATGGTCACAGTGGTTAGTTGATTCAAGAACCACCGTTTATGCGCAAAAAAATACACATGTGCTATCACTGCAATTAATCACTATCTTGATTAATCCAGTGGATTTAACCCTGAAGATCCTTATGGTGAAACTCGAGTAGGTTATTATCGTGTACCTTTTGATAATATATATATATATATATATACTTTTAAATGAATGTTCACCTCTATGGAACGAATACACAGAATCATTTTGATCGTAGTTAATATTTTAGACTTAACGCATTTTCCAAACTTTATTCCAAGTTTTCTTAACTTTTCATCCAATGAGCCTCATAATATATATAATATATATATATATATATATATATATATATGGGGGGGGGTATGTCTGTCTGTCTGTCTGTGTTGGTCTCTGTGTGTCTGTATAATATATAATATATATATTATATATATATATAAAGAGAGAGCGTTAGATAGATAGATAGATAGATAGATAGAGAGAGAGAGAGAGAGAGAGAGAGAGAGAAGAGAGCGTTAGAGAGAGAGAGAATGAGGGAGAGAAAGAGCACTGGACGCAATATAGATTCTTGTCTTTAAATTAAAGGTTGTTCTTTGAGTCACTTTCAGGCTTTTTGGTGGTTCCCTGTCCTTTGTATAATTCCGACCCTATTTCCTGTAAATTGCAATTAAACCATCATAAAAAAAAATTGTGCCGCTAGACCCCCAAGACCTGTCACCGATGCAAGTAAATGTATGTTAGGAGGAAATGGTCAATGGAAGAAACCAACTGGAAACTTGCAAACGTTCATAACGCCGTGAAAATTGGCAAATGAAATAAAAAATACAACAAAAATTTATAATACACAAGAAATTACGAAGTCCATTTACAATAAAGTGCTGATTCGGCAGATTGCAGAAATGAAACATACATGGTTCTTGTTTTAGTATATGTCAATATATATTATATAATATATATATATATATATATATATATATTATATTATAAACCCAAAAGTTCCGAGAAGAAATCTTCCTTACGACACAAGAGTTTTTTTAAGAAATCTGTCGCAGTTTGAGAGCTCAATGTGTGCTCTTAATGTTAGAGTCACAGAGCAAATATATAAGTAAAGAAATAACAAAAAGACTTAGAGATTTAGCGTTATAGTCTTAAGCTCCCTGAAATAGACTATAACGCTAAATCTCTAAGTCTTTGTTATTTCTTTACTTATATTAATATATATATATATATATATATATATATATATATATGATAGACAAAGAAATCTATCATATTTCGTATCAGTGTCAGTATGTTCACATCTATGTTCTATTTCAATATATATATATATATATATATATATATATATATATATGTGTGTGTGTGTGTGTGTGTGTGTGTGAACATTGATACATATATATATATATATATATATATTATATATATATATATATATATATATTTACATTGATACATAGATAGATAGTAGGGAGTTTGATAGATAGTTAGATATATGCATAGATAGAAAGAGGGGCCGCAGTGACGGAAAAAGACAGAGAGACAGAGAGAGATAATACAGAATGAGAACGTATGATACTGGTTTCAGTCCTATTCAAAGGTTAAAGCCTACATATAGATTTATAAACTTCTCTCTCTCTCCCTCTCTCCCCCTCTCTCTCATCAATCACTATATATATTATATATATATATATATATATATATATATATATATATATATATATATTTGAGATGTATTTTAGTATCTGTATCCGTTGTTGGAAATATATACCAGTTTTAGGCATAGGTGTGAAGCATTAACGTACTATATTATTCTAACTAGCAAATATATGCACCCTCCGGGTGCAAGTATTTAAGTTTTAATGTAATAATATATTATATTAAATTAGAAAGGCTAATAATTCTAAATAAGAATGCAGATAAAAAGATATGAAACAGAGTGGGGGTATAATAGAAAAATAGAAATAAAACTAACTCTTCCATCACTGCCGTCTTTCATTGCTGAATTTTACTTATTTAATTATTTAGTTAAATCAGGAAATAAAGAATAAAATGACAGTTATTTTTTCTTGTTAATGGATTTCATTTAACATTCATTGAAGAGATTTTTGCTTATATTCATTAAAATAAAACCAAACAATTAGAAATCAATAATACTAAGCACATATTTAATACAATCACATTTTTAATATCAATATGCAAATTAGCCTTCCCGTTCACACTGAAAACCGCTATTTTTTTGTATATATAAATACAATTGCATGTTATTTGTATGTAGACCTGGCCAACGCCGGGGGTCCAGTGGCTTCGGCTCTGGATCTTTACTAGTTAATAGCGTCGATCCCAGGGGGCCATCCCCCCAGGCAACACCTGCCCCCTTGATTTAAAGGGGCAGGGCTGGGTTTATTGCCCAGTGCCTGAGGCGCCCCCTTGAGGGGGAATGCCGACGGGATCGACGCAATTTTTGCACCTGCCACTCCATGAGCTTCGGTTTGTGGGTGGTCCCACGTTAATAGGGACTTTGTGCCTGACCGTACAAGTGGGGTACGCGGTAAATATCATGTAGACCTGGCCAACGCCGGGGGTCCAGTGGCTTCGGCTCTGGATCTTTACTAGTTAATAGCGTCGATCCCAGGGGGCCATCCCCCCAGGCAACACCTGCCCCCTCGATTTAAAGGGGCAGGGCTGGGTTTATTGCCCAGTGCCTGAGGCGCCCCCTTGAGGGGGAATGCCGACGGGATCGACGCAATTTTTCACCTGCCACTCCATGAGCTTCGGTTTGTGGTCCCACGTTAATAGGGACTTTGTGCCTGACCCGTACAAGTGGGGTACGCGGTAAATACCATGTAGATTTGGTCTACAGTGGCTCGGCCTCTGGACCATTGATACAATTAACGGCGTCGATCCAGGGGGCCATCCCCCAGGCAACACCTGCCCCCTCGATTTAAAGGGGCAGGGCTGGGTTTATTGCCCAGTGCCTGAGGCGCCCCCCTTGAGGGGGAATGCCGACGGGATCGACGCAATTTTTCACCTGCCACTCCACGAGCTTCGGCCGTGGGTGGTCCCACGTTAATAGGGACTTTGTGCCTGACCCGTACATGTGGGGTACGCGGTAAATAATAGATATGGTCTACAGTGGCTTCGGCCTCTGGACCATTGATATAATTAACGGCATCGATCCAGGGGGCCATCCCCCCAGGCAACACCTGCCCCCTCGATTTAAAGGGGCAGGGCTGAGTTTATTGCCCAGTGCCTGAGGCGCCCCTCTTGAGGGGGAATGCCGACGGGATCGACGCAATTTTTTCACCTGCCACTCCATGAGCTTCGGTTTGTGGGTGGTCCCACGTTAATAGGGACTTTGTGCCTGACCCGTACAAGTGGGGTACGCGGTAATATCGATATG
>CM042159.1:92473786-92481286 GCA_023376005.1 Doryteuthis pealeii | reverse complement strand
ATTCATACCTTTCCCAAGGGTATTAGCGCCATGTGAAATTCCAACAGCTTCGTCCAGGAATTGAAATCGCGTTGACAAGCTCATTTCCTACTACTCTAACCATTAGACCACGCGCCTCCATTACATCGATATATAAGCATTTAATGAATGGAAATCAATTTGACATTGTGATTGAAAAGAGATATAAAAACTGTCAGGCTTTGAGCCACCACACTGGTTTTACTTTCTTTTCTTTTTGACTTAATGCTGAATCAAGTCATTTTGATAAACAAAGGACTCATGTTGCTTACAGTACCTGTGGTTGCTTAAGTGTTCACCCAATTAAATATTAAAATGGCTCATTAGTGTTCCAGCATTTTGGATAGGATGGGGTTCAAATGAGACAATTTATGGAAGGCACAATTAATTTGTATTCCTCATCAATTTTTTAAAAAGTTGAACAAGTCTGTAAGGCTTGAAAATAGCCTTACATTTAGAGAGAAATCAAATTTATATATACATATATTTGAAAGGCAAAATGGATATGAATCCGACAATATGTGTAGAAAGTTTGTAGAAAAAACAAGATGTTAAAAGTTTTGCTGACAGAAATCTGTTTCGACCATATGAAGAGGTCTTTATCAGAGCAACATTGTAAACGGAAAAACGAAATAAATATATCATTAATCACAAGGCACAGAACGCTCTCGATCACTACCGGAATTTTCAAATAATTTTCCATCTTCATCTATTGTACTGTTGGACTTATTATATATATATTTTTTAAACTTTCTTTTGTAGCCGGAACATTTTCCTGAACTTTTTGATATTTATATACACTTTTACTGCAATCTCTTTTGAGCTTTTTTAATGATAAAAATGCTTATAATTTTTAAAATAAAATTAATTTTATTTTTAACATAAAATACGCAGTTTTTTTTAATTTTTGAAAATTCCGGTATTGATCGAGAGCGTTCTGTGCCTCGTGATTAATGATATATTTATTTCGTCTTTCCGTTTACAATGTTGCTTTGATAAAGACCTCTTCATATGGTCGAAACAGATTTCTGTCAGCAAAACTTTTAACATCTTGTTGTTTTTTCTACAAACTTTCTACACATACATATATTTGTACTATTCATCATCATCATCATGTCGCGCAATTAGCACGGATATCCATGACAATCTCTTGCCAACCTTCCCTATCACTCATTGCACCTGGGAGGTCCTCTGCGGAGCATCCAGTATCCTCGCATATTTGGTCAATGTAGGTCCTTGCTGGGCGCCCCACACTTGCATGTCCATGTGTTGGCTTCCACAGGAGAACGTCGCTTATGAGCTCGTCCTTGCTTCTCCAACAGTGTCCTGCATGCCTTGTCCGTCTCACTCGGATAGTTTGTGAGATGGGGGGCAAGTGACCGTACAGTTGTCTTCTCGTGGGGTGCTGCTTCCACGATTTGTTCAAGACTGCACGTAGCATTCTTGTGCAGCTTCCATCTAGCTTATTTTCAAGACGCTTCGTTAGGGTCCATGTGGTGCATCCATATAGCAGCACTGATACAACCACAGCCTGGAAGAACCGTCTCTTTAGTTTGTCAGGGAGATCGGACCTCCATACGACTGATAATTTGTTTGTGGCCGCCCATGCCTTTGCTATTCGTGTATTAACATCACTCTCTGTAGATGAGATATTACTACCTAGGTACGTGAATTGTTCTACTGGCTTGAGAGGTGTGCCGTTGAGTGTGGTGATGTTTCTTTTCTTTTTGAAGCTTACTGGAGTTCACACAGAGGCCGATATTTTCTGCTGCCTCCTCCAAGCTATGTAGTAGTGACTCAGCCTGTGCTGGTGTATCTGCAAGAAGTGCAAGATCATCAGCATAGTCTGCGTCTGTGACTGTTTGTGCGGAATATCGCCTACTTCTTGCCTTTTTCAGTGTGAAACCTTTTTCTTTTATGGTATCTAATGATGTTCTGAGTACGTAGTCTAGGCATATTATAAATATATATGGTGCCAATGTATCTCCTTGTAGGACCCCAGCGGCGATGTCAAAGAAATCTGTGTCACCACCAGGTGATCGTACCATCGCTTTAGTGTCTTTGTATAGCATCATCATAGCTGCAACTGTTTCTTTGGGGAGACCATATGCTAGTAGTATTTGTTCCATTTTTCCTCTATGTATGGAATCAAATGCCTTGGAGAAATCTACGAATAGCAGCGTTGCCTCTAGATTCTTTGCTCGTACCCCTTCTATGATCCGTCTAATAGTCAGGATCTGAGAGGTAGTGGATCGATTTCTGCGGAATCCGTTTTGGTTTTTCCTAAGGATTTTTTCTATTTCGGGTCGGATGCGATTAAGAAGAAGGGCATTAAATACCTTGGCTGCAATAGCCGTAAGAGTTATGCCTCTGTAATTTTTAGCGATTCCGAGATCTCCCTTTTTGGGGAATGGGAGAATGCAGCCTTTCGTCCATTTATCTATTCTATTTTGTCTATATACTGCATTGCATAGCCTAAGCAGTATGTCATTGAACTTTCCTATCTTACATACCTCCGGGGGTATTCCGTCTAGTCCTGCCGCTTTCCTACCTTTTAGCTTCTCTAAAACTTGGTTGATTTCATCTATTGTGAAATCCCCCAGTTTGATATCTAGTTGTTTATCTACAATCTCTTGGGTATTGTTTTCTACGATTTTAGGTGGGTTCCCCAGAAGTTTCTGGAAGTGGTTTTTCCATTTATGGAGTCTATCTTCTTGGCTGGTTGCCTTTAGCTTTGATTTAGAGGTATTTTTCCTACCACTAATTTCATTTACTGTTTGCCACGCTAATCGCGACTGTCTGTCCTCCACCGATTGTCTTATATTATTTATTTGTATTTGTATGTATTCTATTTGTTCTTTTTGTATGTTTTGGTTAGTTCTATCTGGGCTTTCCTAAGGCTATGTAGATTGGTACTAGTTGGGTTTGTTTTATTACGTTGGGCTGCCTTTTTTATATCGTTTCTTTTTTCTCTAACTGTTTCTGTCTCCCAGGGAACAGAATGTTTGGCTCTTAGTTTGGTTGGTACGCACTCGGCTGCTGCTTCTAGGTGAGCATTGACGAAGTTTTCGTATTCCTCGTTTGGTGTGGAGCTTTCGGATATCTCCTGGAGGATATCGAATTTATTTCTTACTGTGACTGCGTAGCGATTGCATATATTGCTGTTGGCAAGTGTCGACCAATCGTATCGTACAGATTTACTAGTTTGCTTTTTATTTCTACGTAAGCTTAGTCGTAATTTTGCTGTGACTATTCTGTGATCTGAGGATACTCCTTCAAAAGAGGAATACGCTTCACAGTTTATTGCACTATTTATCCATTTTTTGTTTATGAGGATATAGTCTAGTTGCGCTTTTGTGTTATTTGGGTATGTGTATGTCCATAGTTTGCCCTTCCGTTTTTGATATTTGGTGTTTAGGCAAACAAGCCTGTTCTCAATGGAGAACTCAGCTAGGAGGTCACCGTTCCTGTTTGGGGTGTTGTGTAAGCTGAATCTATTGTTTTCGTTTCTTCCTATGTGTGCATTCATGTCTCCACCAATGATCAGTACATTATGTTTGGGGGTATGTCTGCATAAGGAGGAAAGCCCACTGTAAAACATTGCAATGTCTGTTTCGTTGCTGACATTCGTGGGGCTGTAGCATGAGACTATAGTCATGCAAGGATTGCCATTAAACGTAGCACTCATGATTCTCGGTTGGATTTTTTCTATGCGGTTAAGTGATGTTAGTGCTCGAGGGCTGAGAAGCATTCCTACACCTCCTATTGTGGCATTGACGGAGTTTTTCCATGCAGATGCTGACACAAATGTCCAGCCATTTCCAGATTCATGGTATTTTAGTTCTACATCACCATGTTCAAATCTGTGTTCTTGCACACATATGATATCTATATTTTTTTCGGCTGCGGACGCTGTAAGCTTGGGGAGTTGGCCTATCGTTTTTAGTGTTCTAACGTTAAATGTTGCTATCTTGAGAGGTTTTTTTTACATCTAAGTAGGTTTGTATTGGTTTTGGGTTCTATGTCTGTCTTATTAGATATTGTGGTTAGTTTTATGTCTTTAGTAGAGTGTGTGTCTAGTTTGTCTGTGTTGAGAGTGATGTGGTTTAAGTGTGAGATGCAATTGGAGCTCCGTAGGTAATTTATCGGACACTGGGCCGAAGCTCGAGCCTCAGCAGAACGCGTGTTTTTAGCAGGACTCACGATGCTGCAAGATTCTTCGGTTCTGTGCACTGTCATGAATAGTTTCGGTTAGGTCGAGGTCATTGATATCTATCGGTAGCTGTGTGGTTAACTCATCAATAGGCGCTAGTCTTAGAGATGAGGAGCAGTAGTTACCTGACTGAACTGGTTGATCCTGGCCGTTGACCCACTCGGAGTTCCTCCGCCCAGCATCTTGTGATATACGCCGTTGACCTATTTAGGTTCTTCCGCCGCGTCTCACATCCACCATGCTGCTACCCATGGTTTTCTTTTACAAGCCAGTGTGGCATGTAGATTTACACAAGAAGAACGACAGGGGAGAGAGGAAAAAAAAAGAGTGGGGTGTTCTTTATCTAAGTTTTAACTTAGTAAAAGTCCACAGATTCCCTCCTAGATAAGGGTAATCATGGGGGGCGTAGACTTTTTTTTAAAAGTCTTTTATAATGAATTAAGCATTTAGGTTAGGGGGGCAGTAAAAGACAGAGAGAGGGGAAGAGGATGAAAGAGAGAGAGAGAGAGAGAGAGAGAGAAGGGAGGAAGTCTGGTTAAGGGATCCTACCTAGCTACCGACGACATTTTTATGACACCCATCCTATCATTTGAATTTACTTTAACATAGCAGCAATGGAGAAAATCTAGCAGATTTACAATTAGTTTTAAGCTCGAAACAAAAGTATATTTCAAATATAACAGTCTTTAAAATTAAATTTAACAAAATATAAAAGTTTTAACCTTAGTTTGTTTCGGGCCTTCAACTTCGAATCCAAGCATGTGCTTCCTTCAAAATCCGAGAATCTATTAATACTGAAAATTCGCTTCTGGTTTTTGTCTGTAACAAAAACTACGTCACTGCTTACGTCACACTACCTAAAATCGTCATAACTTAGAATAAAAACACTCAAAATTTGAACATTCAACATTAGACATTCCTCATTGTTTTTTTAAAACAAGTTTTAATAAATACATACCTGGTATTATCTATCTATATATATATATATAGTTTGTTTTATTTTAATATATATTTAAAGTTATCAGAACTAAGTTTCCATTTCAATTTTTTAATTTTTTGCTCCTTTAATAAATTTATTTTATTTTTTACTCCTTTAATAAATTTGATGATTTTACTTTACTTTTGATACAAACTCTCTGATATTAAATGTTCAACTCCCATACCCCAGGCAATTTTTTTTTATTTTGCTAGTATTTATAATTGTCTTTGGACAGGATATAGGGAAAAAATGTGCGAGCCTAGTTCTAATAATTCTGATGCTAGAATAATAACCATCACACCAAAAAGTTTCAGAATAGTTTTGATAACTGAGTGATGTTTGTACTTGCTGACATTAAAATTGCCATATATGCATGTGTGCATGTTTTAGAATGAATTAAAAGTCTTTTTATTTATTTTTACTGACATTTACTCCAAAACTCATTTCATATACATATCTAGAGGCCATCTATGACTACTATAATATTGATTTATTATATAGTGGTTTAGAAAGTACAGTACAACTGAAATCATTTGAAATTAAATGAAGACAATTGTAAAAGATATTTTATATTTACACTCGTTTTCGCGGCTCGATTACATCTTAAACACTTTTATTCAACTTTTATTTTTTATACACTTATACTTACCAAACCTTATTGAATTTTTCTCGTTGATGTTGGGACTTTTACGTTTCAAAACAAAATTGGAATTAAAAGAAATTGGTAATTTGCTTGAAGCATTGTTAAGTATGTTATAATATAATAATGATTTGAAGGCAATTACAATGCGTATAAAAAATAAAAACAAAAAGATGTTATTTTTGACTTATCGATTTCGAAGTAGAAACTTCATCTTCAGAGGTGTATATCAGAAATGGATGTGCTTAAACTTAAGCACTTCGAAATCGATAAGACAAAAATAACATCTTTTTGTTTTTATTTTTATACACATTGTAATTGCCTTCAAATCATTAATATATTATAAAATTTATATTATTCTTAATCCAAAAAACGCATTTTTATACAAATTTTAAAAGACATTCCGGCCCAGAACGTGAGCGTTATTTGAACCTCTCATGCCAAACTGTTAAATATACCTCCTCCATTCCTTCATCAATATAGTTGCTCTTGAAGAAGACCGGTTTTATAAAGCATCTTTTACAATTGTCTTCATTTAATTCAAAATGATTTCTGATATCAGTGAGCATATGATAAACATTTTTTTCTATCCCTTTTCAATCATATATATATATATATATATATATATATATATATATTTAAATGTCCCCTAGGAGATTGCAGTCTCCCAGAAAATGAAAATACATACATTGGATTCACCTCAACCACATTGTCACGTCGTCTAACCCTCCATTTAACAGATATAGCTCTATTTCACAACACCTAAAAATACATTCATGCCCCCACCCTAATTATTCTAACGGAAAATACACACATTCTACACAAAGAAAAAATAAACAAAAACTCTAAATACTAGAAGCTCTATACATAAAACAATACAAACCATCCTTAAATAAAATTAATTTCCAATGCAGTAAACACATTTTAAGATGCCTTTCTCATCAATTCTTCTCCTTCCCGCCTCCACATTAATTAAATTAAAAAAAAAAACTGGAACACATCACCCTGATGATGGCACTTCGAAGTGCCGAAAGTATTCGGGACTTGAACTTTGGTGGACTTATCCACGAATTCCACCCAAACATTAAAAAGTTGGCCAGAAAACTCAAAAAGATCAAAAATAAAATTGTTAAACAGGAGATGTGTCTTTTGTTTAATTCTACATGTATAAATGAAAGAATTCTGCCCAAATACACACACACACACACACACACATACATATATATATATAAAAGTAATTGGTAATTTGCTTGAAGCATTGTTAAGTATGTTATAAAATAATAAAATTCGAAGGCAATACAATGCGTGAAAAATAAAGACAAAAAGATGTTTATATGTCTAATCGATTTCAAAGCGAAGCTTTATCGTCAGAGACTGATTTCAGAAATGACGTGCTTATGTTTTTTTTTATTTGTGTGGTTATAATTTCTCTTCTTATTTCCTTTTCCTCTCCTTTTTTTCCTCTCTTTCTTCTTCTCCTCCTTTATGAATGGGCGAATAACTGTAATTTCTTATTTCTCTCTTTCTTTTTTTTCTTTCTTAAAAGTTTGTTGAGAACAAGGCTGACATCCGGTAAGATGTTGCAATGTGTAGCAATGTGTAGCAACGGTGTGAGCATGTCATAATTTCAAAAACAAAAGTGAACAAATG
>CM042159.1:92461286-92468786 GCA_023376005.1 Doryteuthis pealeii | reverse complement strand
AGAAAGCGATGTTAACACAAGAATAGGAAAGGCATGGTTGGCCACCAAAAACTCATCAGTCGTATGGAAACCGACCTCCCTGACAAAACTAAAGAGACGATTCTTCCAGGCTGTGGTCATATCGGTACTGCTGTATGGCTGTACCACCTGGACCCTAACGAAGCGCTTTGAGAATAAGCTGGAGCTGCACAAGAATGCTGCGAGCAGTCCTGAATAAGTCGTGGAAACAGCACCAACCAAGAAGCAGCTGTATGACCACCTGCCTCCCATATCACAAACCATACGAGTAAGGAGGGCTAGGCATGCGGGGCACTGCTGGAGAAGTAGGGATGAACTCGTAAGCGACGTATTACTGTGGGGGCCAACACATGGACATGCTAACGTAGGCCGCCCAGCCAGAACCTACATTGACCAACTATGTAAAGATACTGGATTACTGCGCGGAGGAGCTCCAGAATTGGATGAGTGATAGGGAGGGTTGGCGAGAGACCCGTCATGGATATCCGTGCAAATTGCGCGACATGATGATGATGATGATATTATATATATATATATATATATATATTATATATATATATATATATATAAGAGAGTTTTATAATTTGCTTGAAGCATGTGTATATATTGGTTAGTAGGTTTGATTTAAAGGCTATCACAATGCAGGTGTAAAGAAATAATAATAATTAATACGGCCAACAATGATGTTGTGTGTTAACCTGTATTTAATTCTTGAATTTTCGAGATAATATCTCTTTTTCAAAAGATCACTGGAACTAAAGGAGTCTAGTTATGGCATTTCTTATAAAAAAAATGTTTTAAAAAAACGCATTCACGTAAACATACAACACGAGAATACAGTTATATAAAAATACCATCATTTTCAAAAAAAAAATCATTTAAAAAGAAATGCCATAACTAGACTGCTTCAGTTCCAGTGATCTTTTGAAAAAGAGATATTATCTCGAAAATTCAAGAATAAAATACAGGTGAACACACAACATCATTGTTACCGTATTATTTTTATTTTTTTCTTTTTTTTTCTTTATACCTGCAGTGTGATAGCCTTCTAAATCAACCTCCTAACCAATATATATATATATGTGCGTGTGTGTCTGTGTGTGTATGTGTGTGTGTGTTTTCGGGCAGTATTCTTTAATTTATGCATGTTGAATTAAACAAAAGTAATTAAATTTCTGTTTGACAATTTTATTTGTGATTTTTCAAAAACACCAAATACTAGAAGCTTTATACATAAAACAATACAAACCAACCTTAAACAATATTAATTTCCAATGCAGTACACACATTTTAAAATGCCTATAGTACATTTCCCATGAATTCCCCTCCTTCCAGCCTCCATATCCACAGGAAAACATCACCCCTGATGATGGCACTTCGAAGTGCCGAAAGTACTCGGGAACTGAACTAATTGGTTGACTAATCCAAGAATTCCATCCAAATATTAAAAACTTGGCCAGAAAACTTGAAAAAATCACAAATAAAATTGATAAACAGGAGATGTGTCT
The DNA here is from genome assembly GCA_023376005.1 of Doryteuthis pealeii. Classification (NCBI taxonomy): domain Eukaryota; kingdom Metazoa; phylum Mollusca; class Cephalopoda; order Myopsida; family Loliginidae; genus Doryteuthis; species Doryteuthis pealeii. Next base: position 92,467,260 of record CM042159.1, on the reverse strand, counting down.
GTTGTTTAATTCAACATGCACATACATACATATATTATATATATATATATATATATAATATATATACAACTAACATACATATATATATATATGTATATATATATATATCAAACGTACAATTAGCCTATATATACAGGGTGCAACATAAATAAAGGGCGTTACTTATGCCACAGACTGTATGAATATATATATATATATATATATATATATAATATATATATATATATATATATATGATCTTCAGACAAGAAACTCTTGATAACCAAACGGCATTGACTCAATGTTCCCACTACCTGAACGTACAATTAGCCTATATATACAGGGTGTGGCATAAATAAAGGGCGTTACTTATGCCACAGACTGTATGAAATATATATATATATATATATATATATATATATATATATATGATCTTCAGACAAGAAACTCTTGATAACCAAACGGCATTGACTCAATGTTCCCACTACCTGAACTTGAATATAAGTGTTCTATCTATGAGCACTCTTTACTTACAAATATAGCACTCATATTTTCTACATTATATATATATATATATATATATATATATATATATATAATATATATTATAGAGAGAGAGAGAGAGAGAGAGAGGGGCGAGGGGAGAGAACAATTAAAGAGAGAGAGAGGGGACGAGGGGAGAGAACAAGTGAGCGAGAGAGAGAGAGTGAGAGAGTGTGTGTGAGTGTGTGTGTGTGTGTGAGAGAGAGAGAAAGATATAGAGAGAGAGAGAACAATTGAGCCTGAGAGAGAGAGAGAGAGAGGGGGGAGAGAACAAGTGATTGAGAGAGAGAGTGAGAGAGAGAAACAAGTGAGCAAGAGAGAGAGAGGGAGAGAGAGATAGAGTGTGTGTGTGTGTGTGTCTGAGAGATAGAGAGAGAGAGAGAGAGAGAATAAGTGAACCTGGGAGAGAGAGGGGGGGAGAACAAGTGAGTGAGAGAGTCAGAGAGAGAGAGAGAAAAGTGAGCGAGAGAGAGAGCGAGTGAGATAGAGAGAGTGTGTGTGTGTGTGTTTGTGTGTGTGTGTGTGAGAGAGAGAGAGAGAGAGAGAGAGAGAGAGAGAGAGAACAAGTGAGGAAATTCAGAGACAGGAGTAGCTAGAGATTAATCGTACTATAAAGCAAATAGGAAAAATAGATGAAGAGATAGAAATTATATCAATAGAGAATCGGAAGCGAGTAAGAAGGAATGAAAGGAAGGAAGAAAGAATTTTAAAAAAAGGAAAGAAAAAAAAAAAAAAAAAAAAGGAAATAGAGGGACAGGAGTAGCCAAAGAGTAACTTTACGATAACGCCGATATAAAAGAAGAGAAAGAAAAAAGGACATTATAGTAACTAGCAAATATATGCACCCTCCGGGTGCAAGTATTTAAGTTTGTAATAAAATATTGTATTAAATTACAAAGGCTAATGAAACTAAATAAGAATACAGATAAAAAGATTTGAAACAGAGGGAGTATAATAAAAGATTTGAAACAGAGGGAGTATAATAAAAAATGGAACAACTGAAACTTACTCTTCCATTACTCTCGTCTTTCATTGTTATTTTTTCTAATTTAAGTAACTTAAGGAAGTAAAGAATAAAATGACAGTTATTTTATCTTGTTAATGGATTTCATTTAAGATTAATTGAAGAGACTTTTGCTTATATTCATTAAAATAAAACCAAACAGTTAGAAATCAATAATACTAAGCACATATTTATTAAATTCGATTTTTTAATATTGATATGCAAATTAGCCTTCCTGTTTACACTGTAAACCGCTATTTTGTTGTATATATAAATATAATTGCATGTTGTCAGTATGTAGACATAGTTAATAGTATTAATAATGTAAGATAATTTTATTAATAATTGAGGTTTAGATAAAAATAAAATCATGGAGAATGTGATGTCAATAACTAAGAGAATTGTGACTTGAGTAGTAATATAGTTTCAGTTACAGACAGAAAAACACACAATCTCCATTATAATAAGATATACAATATAAAGCCATTAAGAAAGAAAAAAAGAAAGAAAGAAAGAAAGAGATAAGCAATATAATAAAGTGTGTGTGGGGGGAATACAGGGACAGGAGTAGCCAGAGAGTACCAGTACCATAACGCCGATATAAAAGGAAAGAAAGAAATAAGGATATTATAGCAACTAGCAAATTTATGCACCCTCCGGGTGCAAGTTTATAAGTTTTAATATAATAAAATATCATGTTAAATTAGAAAGGCTAATAAAACTAAATAAGAATGCAGATAAAAAGATTTGGAACAGAAGGGGTATTATCGAAAAATAGAACAGCTTTGAAACTAACTCTTCCATCCTTTTCCCTTACTCCCGTCTTTCATTGGTAAATTTTCCTAATTTAACACTTTACTTAAAATAGGAAGTAAAGGATAATATTACAGTTATTTCTTCTTCTTAATGAATTTCTTTTAAGATTTACCTCAGAGATTTTTGCTCATATTCAATAAGATAAAACCAAACAATTAGAAATCAATAATACTTAGCATATATTTATTAAAATCAAGTTTTTAAGATCAATATGCAAATTAGCCTTTCCATTCACACTGTAAAACCACTATTTTGTTGTATATATAAATACAATTGCGTATTATTAATATGTAGATATGGTCAACAGTGGCTTCGGCCTCTGGACCATTGATATAATTAATAGCGTCGATCCCAGGGGGCCGTCCCCCCAGGCAACACCTGCCCCCTTGATTTAAAGGGGCAGGGCTGGGTTTATTGCCCAGTACCTGAGGCGCCCCCCTTGAGGGGGAATGCCGACGGGATCGACGCAATTTTTTCACATGCCACTCCATGAGCTTCGGCTTGTGGGTGGTCCCACGTTAATAGGGACTTTGTGCCTGACCCGTACAAGTGGGGTACGCGGTAAATATCATGTAGATATGGTCAACAGTCTTAATAATGTAAAACAATTTTATTATTCATTGAAGTTTAAATAAAAATAAAATCATGGAGAATGTGATGTAAATAACTAAGGGAACTGTGAATTGAGTAGTAATATAGTTTCGGTTACAGACCGACAAACACACAATCTCCATTATAATAAGATATATAATATGAAGCGAGTAAGTATGAAAGAAAGAAAAGAAAGAAAGAAAGAAAAGAAAGAAAGAAGGGAAACTAAAAGCAAAATAATAAAATAAACAAAGAGTGTGTGAGAGGGGGAGAGAGGATGAAATACAGAGACAGGAGTAGCCAAAGAGTAACTTTACGATAACGCCGATATAAAAGAAGAGAAAGAAAAAAGGACACTATAGTAATATACAATATAAAGCCATTAAGAAAGAAAGAAAGAGAAAAGCAATATAATAAAGTGTGGGGGAGTGGAAATACAGTGACAGGAGTAGCCAGAGAGTATCAGTACTATAACATCGACATAAAATGAGAGAAAGAAATATGGATATTATAGAAACTAGCAAATATATGCACCCTCCGGGTGTAAGTATCTAAGTTTTAATGTAATGAAATATCGTATTAAATTAGAGGCAGACAAAAAGATGTGTAACAGAGTGGGGGTATAATAGAAAAATAGAAATGAAACTTACTCTTCCATCACTCCCGTCTTTCAATGCTGAATTTTACTTATTTAACAATTTAGTTAAATTAGGAAATAAAGAATAAAATGACAGTTATTTTTAATTGTTAATGGATTTCATTTAAGATTCATTGAAGAGATGTTTGCTTATATTCATTAAAATAAAACCAAACAATTAGAAATCAATAATACTAAGCACATATTTAATAAAATCACATTTTTAATATCAATATGCAAATTAGCCTTCCCATTCACACTGCAAACCGCTATTTTTTGTATATATAAATACAATTGCATGTCATTTGTATGTAGATATGGACAACACTAATAAAAAGGTGAAGAAATTTTATTAATAATTGAGGTTTAAATATAAATAAAATCATGGAGAATGTGATTAGTCAGAGAGTAACAGAACCATAACACCGAAAGGGAAAGAAAGAAATAAGGATAATATTGGAATATATATTAAGAAGCAATCAAATAGGAAAGAAACGAAGAAAGAAAAGAAAATAGAAAGAAAGAAAACTAAAAGCAAAATAATGAAATAAACAGAAAGTGTGTGTGGGGGGGGAGAGAGGATGAAATAGAGGGACAGGAGTAGCCAGAGAGTAACAGTACAATAACGTCGATATAAAATGAGAGAAAGAAATAAGGATATTAAAGCAATATATAATATGAAGCGAGTAAGTATGAAAGAAAAAGAAAAAGAAAGAAAGAAAAAAAGAAAGAAAGAAAAAAGAAAGAAAAAAAGAAAGAAAAAAGAAAGAAAGAAGGGAAACTAAAAGCAAAATAATAAAATAAACAGAGTGTGTGTGGGGGGGAGAGAGAGAGGGTGTAGACAGAGAGTAAAGTTTGGCGATTCCAATCTGTGCCAACAATTCTTTAATTGGGCGTCCAAGATTGACCTCTGATGTCTAAACCAATTACTGGAAACAGCTCATTAGCGACGAGACTCCATATCGGGTCGACCCTCAACAAAAGACGATGGGGGGTCCTTGGCTCCCCCCTGCCTGGGCAACATAGTCACCGGACAATGGATCCGACCCTTGCCACACACCTGACATTTAAAGAATGTCTCCCACACCATCACTGACGGCACAAGAAACTCCGTTTTCTTTTACGCTACTTATCTATTTAATTATCTAAGAAACAGGGTCTTTCAAGAAAACTTATATAATGAGGTGTACATGCACACAGGAAAATATACGTTTACGTGTACGCAGATTTGTGTCTACACTGAATAAGGACTAGGCTTAGGTGAGTTGGACACTAGGGGTCAAAAGTTCGAATCGCATGGAGGTGAAATCACTAACTGCAAACCAACGACAGAGCCCAATTATTTTGTAACTGGGTGTGATCAAAAAATACTGAAATTATTCAATTAATGGTTTAGTTTTAAAATTCAAAACTCCATTTTGTGGGTGCCTATAAAACTGGTGAAACTGACTACAGAAGATTAAGACACACCATCTAATGGAATTCTCTGTGCATTAGACTAAGATGAATCTGATGTTGAGCCTCCAATTCTGTACCTCTGAGATTATGGAGTCTCCCTTCATTGCCATTACTCTCATATCCTCTCTGACATGGAGTGGTATTATATGTTAGGGTCCCACTTTAGGGCAAATAGAACAGGTTAAAAATCATTAGTGTCTAATAGGAATACTTGATGCCATAACACTGTAAACTATATATATATATATATATATATATATATATATACTAGGAGAAAGAACATTTTAATGTGTTCAGTCATAGTGCGACAAAGTAACCACACACACACACACACACACACACACATATATATATATATATATATATATATATATTCTTTGTTGGGGTACCAAGTTTCTTGATACAAGGTGATTCTAGGCTGGTCCTATTCTCTACCAGTAGTTTGTTGTAGAGTTCAGGTTCCGTATGAGAGCTCAATGTTTAATCTTTATAAACAGAGTAAATTTATTTGTGAATAAAAAGGCCTTAAATACCAGGGGTATCGTGATAATGGACAATTTCCACTCGTGGGTATCTGGGGCCCACAGAGGTTTGTCAGACCACGTTTATTTTTTATTTAGACAGAAATATATATATATATATATGTGTGTAATTTACTATATTTATAGTGTTCAAAGCATGTATATCTTAGAGAAAAAAAACAATTGGACACATGGCCTAGTGGATAAGGTAGTTAGGTTAAGACAATTCTAAGTGACAGTTATCTCTGGATTCCGGGTTCAATCCTGAGTAGATGCAGTAACGGAGAAAAATAATTAACACAACTCCTACCCCAGCAATGGTTAGCGGAATGAGAACAGGATACCCCCGTGGACTAAATAAAGGGTTAAGTTCGAAGTTTCGTGATGGCTCCCGATTACGACAAGAAAGTTCCCGAGCTCGAAAAG
>CM042159.1:92453786-92456286 GCA_023376005.1 Doryteuthis pealeii | reverse complement strand
TAGCATGGCTTATATACCATCAAATGACCCAACAACATATATACGAATTGTTTATCTATCAGTTTTGGTAGCGGGTAAGCGAGATCACAGAAAGAGAAGATGTAGATAGGTAGGGAATAGAGTCACAATTCGACTCCAACCTAAATGTCTTTCTTCGGTACTCCGCAATTTCAAATACTGGACAAGGCTGTTTACATTTCACATAGCGCTAATACCCTTGGAAAAGGTATGCGTCCAACTATTCTCCCTCCAGTTATGGGTAAATATTTGGGGAGATTGGGATATTTGAACTTGGTATAACAACCGGTCTAGGAGAAAAACTCTGTTTAAAAATTGACCTTGTGTCGAATCCTGTTCACGCAGAGGGGTTGGGTAAATACACAGGTGACTTGAGCTTAAGCCGTTTATGATCCTAGTATCTTTGGTTGAAATGAAAATTAAAAGTTCGGGAGTATACGTTTTCACGGGCTATATTGTACAAAAACACAGGGGAACTACCCATCAAGTAGTGACTAACGTGCCTTCTTTAGGTCGCACACAGCGGCTCTCCCAACACTGCGATCATACCAGTTTATACCAGATTATGTCACTTGTTTACACGGAGAAATCAGTACGCGACCATTTTTCATTTTGTCTGTGAACCATATATAAGAAACTCTGAAATATCCCATAATACAGGTAAAAATACAAAAAAATTTGGTACGGTCATGGAAGAAATTTTAATAGGTAAAGAGTCAAATAACCCACGAAGTTTGATATGCCATCAAACAAAGAAACCAAGCCAAACCAAAGCCGACACTAAACTGTTGCTGTTATTGGAGTCCAGAGTCACCCTTCTTTGCTATTACTCCCAGTTTGACTCCGATGTGTCTCCGGTCTACCATAAAAAAAACACTACAGGAACACTCCTATTATCTTTTATTTTGCCTGTAACCCGTAAAATAACTTTCAAATATCCCATCATACAGGTAAAAATACCAAGAAAATATGGTACTGTTGCCGTTATTGGAATGCAAGGTCACCTTTTCTTGCTATGACTCCCAGTTCGACCCCGACCCGGTGTGGTAGTACCTGTTAGGATTCCGTCTATGGGTCAAATAATCCTGTTTATATAATGACGTGTTTACATGTTTAAAATGAAAGCAAGGATGCATTTTGTACGGTACCTAATTAAAGACCCTAATTGTCCTACTGACTTTGGCACGAAAGAACTTGCCGAAGGTTGACATGCTGCAAAGCGAACCAATTAACCAACAAAACAAACACACGGGCACCCACACCCACACGCGCATATGCACACGCACATACATACACGTGTACGTACATACGTGTGTACGTATGTATATATGTCGATAAAAACACAAGGGTAGAACGTTCGTATATTGACGTATGAGGAAGCCATTGGAGACCTATTAATAAGTATTGCGTGCTTGAGGCAAAGCTTTCTCTAATCTAATCCGCGTTTTTGCTTAAGATCTGGCTTATTTTATCGGAAGCAATTATAAAGCCAGCTTTATTAGCGTCGTTTAGATCGTATTGTTGTACTAAGTCTTTATCGACGGTTTTATAAAAAAGATATTTCAACAATGACAAAGTAAGGCAGTCAGATGAAGTCAGCGTTATTACTACCTTTCAACGATCGGTATTGCAACCATTAGTCTGTGGAGAGTAAGGTGAAATGAATGAAAGTTGTATAGAACAGAAACAGGAGAAGGAGAGCAAGGAAAATCACGCGGTAATATCTACTGTTATACTGAGACGGACACACCTGTGTACAAACATACTGTGTGTGTCTTTGTGTGGTATTTGTCATGAAGTGTTTCTGCTTTAGTTTGCATATCAATCTTCGGGGTTATTTGATGCCGGCACTATTACTTTATATTTTTATCATAGATAGACATTGAAAATTTGGAAGAAAAAGGTTGTCAATGATCAAGATTTATTGTAATCGATACTGGAAGCATTGGACTATTGAATTTATATTGTAAATACATTATTAAGAATTTTACTATAGAAATACACTGTAAATGATTTTACTATATAAATGTACAGAAACTGATGTTTTTTTATAGTAGAAATGCACTGTAAATGATTTTTTACTATAGAAATACACTATAAATTAATTTTACTATAGAAATGCACTGTAAATGATTTTTCACTATAGAAATACACTATAAATTAATTTTACTATAGAAATGCACTGTAAATGACTTTTACTATAGAAATACACTGTAAATTCTTTTTTTACTATAGAAATGCACTGTAAATGACTTTTACTATAGAAATGCACTGTAAATGATATTTACTATATAGAAATATTGAAAATTAAAAAGAAAATGATTGTCAGTGGTCTGAAATTAATGCCAGCTTTACAGGCAGAATTGTATCTTATCATAATGGAGATTCGATGTCTGTCGATAACAGAAACTACCTCACTGCTTACGTTACAATACTCCCAGTTTATCAATGATTTCTTAATTCATAGTCAAAATCCTTAATA
>CM042159.1:92441286-92451286 GCA_023376005.1 Doryteuthis pealeii | reverse complement strand
GACAATAGTCCGAATAATACAAGTAATAAAAACTATCAAGCCTAATCTAAAAAACAAAAAAAAAAAAAAAAACAGGGAAATATTTTTTCCTTTAAGTTTAAAAGTTTAAATATTGTAGCATCACTTACATTTGGTAAATGTTAGTATAATGGATGAGCCTTACTTTTGCAATTATCGTAAAAAAGATGAGAATTTTTAAAAATTAGCGAATGAATGCGAATTATCAAGTGTCAAGGTCATCAACAGGAACGAGTTTGTTATGTCACGTTATCCCTTTTTTTTTCTTCGCTTCGTTTCACTTGAGTTGACATCATCAGTTGGCATTAAAATAAACAAAACAGAAAAAAATAAAATACAAAAAGTAGACGTGACCTCTTTTTAAATGTCACGCATATGACCTTTGCGAAATAATTCTGACGTAATTAAATTCTTTTTTCTTCATTATTATCATTATATTATATTCGGTGACTTTTCACACCAGAAGCCACTGGGGAGCAAGTGGCAGCAAGTCTTAACTCTTTGCCGACCAAATTGAATGTATCAGCTGTATCAAAGTCTCTTAGGATATTTTTTTTTTTTACCTGTATGATGGGATATTTCAAAGTGCAATATCTGGTCCCCTCAGAACCCATTCTATCCAAATAAAGTCCTATCATTATTGTAATCTGTTCAATTATAATGAACAAGCATCGATGTTATACTTTGCTATAGAGCCGCTGTGAGGGGCTTAAAGTTTTAGCGTTCAGAAATTGGTTATTTGTTGTATTGCTTTTAGTTGTCTAATGTAACCTAGCCATAGTTAAAGAATCCAGACTGCTCTGTTATTTACCCATAGTTGGAGGGATGATAGTTGGAAGCATACCTTTCCCAAAGGTATCAGCGCCACGGGAAATGCAAACAGCTTCGTCCAGGAATTGAACTCGGGTCGAGTTCACCATGCGCCTCCATAACTTTTTATCATATTGTGGTATACTAAGAAATGGAAGCACCGTTTCTACTATTGTTTTTGTTATGAAACGGAAGTGCTGTTTCAGCCATCTTGTTGAGTTGTAAAAAAAAAAGGCGGAAGTGATCATTTCTCGTGGTTAACGTCAGCTGGACTACCCTTGTTAGTATTTCGCTAAGCGCGTTACAACACATATATGTTACAAAACTCAAACACCATTTTATCAAAAACCCTTACATCATGCGCCCCATGAATTTTTATCATATATGTTACAAAACTCTAAGAACTGCTGGCATAGCTCAATCGGTAGATTCCTTTTTAAAATGGGCGGATTCAGCTCAGTCATTGGAGCATAATCCTAGGAATTACAAGGTTCATGCCTCCGCCAACTCAGCGTATGAGTAGCACAGCTTGGATCAGTCGGAAACTGAATTTATTAAGTTTAGTGAACTCATTTTGGAAATTCCATAGCTAATTATCTCCCCCTGCCGCCAGGGGTCGAATGCCAACAGCGAATGTTGGCGCCAAATACCAAAACGTCACTTATCGCAAAGTAGTCCTGGAGAAGAGACATAAGACACCAAGCTCTCATTACCAAGCACCAAAACAGGGTCCACTTATCACAGAACTTTAAAACCAGATTCCTTCTAAGGCATTGTATCTGCATACAGCATAAAGGCCGGTATATTGCACACTGACCAAAGGAAGAGCAACTACCGAGACGAAGCGTCTATTCTACATTTCCCACCGACGAGAAGAAAACCGTGTTATCACCAGTACTACAAGAAAATTCCTGCACAGATAAGTCTTGTAGCAAATACCATTAAATTTGCAACAATTTTATGTAATTTTTTGTCAATACAAGTTCTTTCTTCTTTGTTCGACAATTTGCCAACAACTACGGGAAATAAGAACTCCTTCGAAACCGTAAATACTCTTACTTATTACCATAAGGCTTACGGTCAGGTCCCGGCACTAACTTTTTTCATGACCGTCCCGAACAAAAATTATCAACCGTCCCGAATGGGGTTTGGATCGTCCCGAAATCAAAATATTTTTGTTTAATTCATCGGAGTTGAAATGACATTAAATCAATCAATAAACCACAGAATCAATTTGTAGAAAAAGTTTTGGTTCAATAATTAGCCAGATCCAGACATGGTGTAATTCATTTCTTGATTAAAGTCGCAATTCCAAGTATTAGCAGAGGCAAGTATTGCCTCAGCCAACACTGTCGTGCGTTGTATGAGATTTAAAATATATGATCACACATTTTACGGGTTGTAAGTAAATTTGGGTGAAACTTTTTTTTTGTTTAATTCATTAGCATCATCTATACTTGTCAGTCATCAGTTGCATAATACATGTAGTAAAACATTAAGAAAAACTGAAGCAGTGATAATTCTGGATATTTGGACGAAACAAATCCATTTCCTAGTGTGTTTTGAGCTAAAAAAAACACTTTTTTACTTTAAGCTACCCTGAGTAAGGTTAGTAGTACATAATTCGGTCCTTTTAAACTATCTCCCTCCACCATTATTCATTACATGGCTTTGAGAATAGACCTGCGGTGCCGTAGCCTCATTTTGAGGTCAGTATTCGGACAATCACTGGACGGCCATTATTGGAATGTAGTACTAACTTTTAGGAAAAATTTATACCGTCCCCGGTAAACAGTCCCAGATGACGTATTGATCGTCCCGGATGTAATTTTTATCGTCCCTGGGACGACGGGAGGGTGTTACTGTCGAGCCCTGGCTTACGGTCAGGTCCCGTTAAAACACCGGTTCCCACAACATCACCGAAGTTAAGTAACAATAAACCTGTTCAATACTTAATTGGGAGGCTACGTAAGCAACAGAAGGTACTGTACGCGACCTGAGATCTTTGTTTATACAAGCGACATAATTTGGCATTAAACGATCCGGAAAGGGTTGATATGCCGTAAACAAAACAACAAACTATTAACATAAACGTTTCTGAAGCTCGCTCATACCTCAAATTTAGGTTACAACCCAAAGCAAAAAACAAAAAACAAAAAAACAAGGCCAGATATATCGTATATATATTTATCAACACCATCCGCACGAGCAGGATGCGACACATGATCAATTTCTTAAGCGGAGTTCAACAGGTTTGAATTCAGAGTTTTTCTTCTCCTAGACCGGTTGCCTAACCAAGATTAAAGAGCCCAGTCTGCCCTACTATTTACCCATAGCTGGAGGGAGAGTAGGATTAATAGCTTTCCCAAGGGTATTGAATTTAGAGTTTTCCTTCTCCTAGACCGGTTGCCTAACCAAGGTTAAAGAGCCCAGTCTGTCCTACTATTTACCCATAGCTGGAGGGAGAGTAGGATTCATACCTTTCCCAAGGGTATTAGCGGTAAGTGAAATGCAATTACCACGTCCGGGATTTGAACTCGGGGCGACCAGTCTATTTCCCATGACTTTAACCATTACACCACGCAATCCTACCCAGAATTATCGTATATAGTTTCAAAATTATCTCAGTATTTGGATAAACCTACACCAATCCGTTTAACAAGGGCAAAGCATGTTTTGCGATATTTGAAAGGCTCCATAAATCAGTCGCTAGCATTGAAAAAATCGTCTGAACCCTTAAAATTACGGGGATTTTGTGATGCCGACTGGGCAGATTCAAGTGACCGAAAAAGTATATCGGGATACTGTTTTAAAATACACTGGTTTACAAAAAATATTATTTGTCTGAGGCAAGAATGTGAATAGGTGTTTTTTTTTTACTAATTTGGGTGTGCTGAATTCAAATCTATAAACAGTTTTGCTCTATCACCTCTAGTTTTCTGTCTTTTAAATAGTCTCATTTTAGTATATACAGAGTATATACGTGCTTATTTCAATAGTTGCAGCAGCTTATTACAGATAAAACAGGATAGATAAAGAACATTGACGGAATAAATATACTTGAATGACACAATGTACACAATTCATAGTACCGCAGACAGTTAGAAGTGTGTTTTCTTAGATGATCTGCTGTATTTGCCTCCGGATGTCACGCAAGAGCATTCAGCATAAGTCTTCCGTCATGCCGGGGTTCCACTTGCCTTTGTAGTTGCTCTCCATCTTCGTAATGTCTTGGTGGAATCTTTCTCCGTGCTCATCACTTACTGCTCCAAGGTTTGGAGGGAAGAACTTAAGGTGGGAATGGAGAAAATGAATTTTGAGTGACATTCAACATCCCATATCCTCATAAGTCTTTAGCAACTTCTCAATACTGGCTTTGTAATTTGGTACACGTGTGTTACCGGGGAAGCCACTACAGATTGACTTAAATGCTTCCCATGCTCTCAGTTTCATGCATAATAACTAAAAAAGAAGACATAAGTCACACAATATTATAAATTAACCCTGAATGCATATACGCCTTTATGTACAGTATGTGTACAAAATGTACAGTATGCATATCTAAAAAAAACTCGAGATGATGAGTAAAAACGGATTTCAAATCTGAATTCAGCTGCACCCCCAAATTAGGTTAAAATAGTTATTTTTGTGCTTGTCTCAATTTCTTTGTAAACCAGTGTTATCGGACGAAAGCTCGATTATTTCTTGGAAATCTAAAAAAAACAACCAGCTGTTTCTGTGTCAACGTGTGAAGCTGAATTTGTCACTTTGGCAAGTCAAGAAGCACTCGTAAGTTGGCACAGACGTAAGTCAAGGCACCACTGCAATATTTTTCTTTCGACTCTTGGATATTTTTAGTGAACTTATTAAACATAAATGTATCTAAAGGTCGCTTGCACATCAAATTTCAGCTCGCAACACAAAGCAAAAAATCGACCACGTGACCAGTCGTAACTGAAAACGTATAAATGGGACATTCGTAAGTCAAGGTACCTCTGTGATATTTTTCTTTGGGGTAATAAATTTGAAAATTTAAAGTCTTCAGTGAACTTATCTAAAGCTCTCTTGTACCTCAAATTTTAAATCGCAACACAAAGCAAGAAGCTCACGCTCAAGTCTCGTTGAAAACACCGGTTCCTCTAGATAACCCAAGTTAAGCAGCGATGTACCTGTTCAATACATATAAATTTGCCAATCTATGTGTTGGGTTGTCTGCCCTTTGCCTGGAAGAGTTATCTTCCCTCTGCGTTTCCGTTTTTGACCACCAGGGGTCTGTTGTATTTAAGCGCCTGTTTCAAACCCTCCTCCCTTTCTTTCTTCTCTAAGAACTCACACACATGGGTTAGACATTTATGTCTACACCCTTCTCGTGTGGGGGTTTCGGCCCCCATTACAGCCACTAGTAAGTGACTTTAGTCTATGGACTCTCCATAACTATCCATAACTTTGTATGTATCTTTGTCACGTACATGTATTCTATGTTATAAATGTCTTTCCATGTGCCTGTATTAAAGTCCATGTTATTCTCAGCAAATATTTCTGATGATATCATCTACAAAAATTTCTAAACAAATGAAATTCTCATTATATCTGAATATATATATATATATATATATATATATATATATATATATATTGGTTTGGTGGTTGGTTTTGAAGGCTATCACAATGCAAGTGTAAAAAAATAAGTTAACTATGGTGTTGTTTGTTAACCTGTGATTTATTCTTAATATTTCGAGATAAAAATCTCTTCTACAGAAGATCTCCGGAACTGAAGTCGTTGCTAGTGGTTGTCCGTTTGGTTCTTTCTCATGCCTTCCAAACTCTCTGTCTGTGTGTGTTTTTGTGTGTGTGTGTGTGGGGGGGGGCCTTTATGTGTGTTCTTGTGCGCGCGCGTGTGTGTGTGTGTGTGTGTGTGTGTGTGTTTGTGTGCTTATGTGTGTGTGTGCATGTTCAGCAGTTTCTGATTATAATTATAGGTCTGGCTCACCCTCTAAGCATAAACTTTTTGTTTATTAACAGGACCATCTGATTCTTTTTTTTTTTTTATATGTGTGTATGATTATCTTTCCAAAATTTGGCCTACCATTTTATTTGTTATTGGTAGGCTGTTTGATTGTTTATGGGTGTGTGCGTGTAATTTTCATTTCTATCAAAATCACCTGTTGTTCTGTTGTGTGTGTATGTGGGTGTGTTCTTAAGTCCCAACATCATGTGTGTGTGTGTGTGTGTGTGTGTGTGTGGTCTGAAGAGTTGTTTTGTTCAACCAATTATAACATTATTATAACTCTGAACCTTACATAAGCAACATCAGGTACTGTAAGCAACCAGATATCAAAATTAATTAGTTCGGCATTAAATGACCCGAAAATGTTTGATATGCCGTAAAACAAAACAACCAAACAACCAACCAATCAACCAAAAAATTGACCGAGTGACACAGCAAACTCGTAAGTATGGGCCCTCGTAAATCAAGGTACTACTGTATCTTTCTTATTATAATGGAGATTCGGTGTCCGTCTGTAACAAAAAACTACGTCACCGTTTATGTCACAATATCCTCAAGAATTACATAAGTTTATCAATGAGTATCTAGTTCATAGTCAAAATCATTAATACATAGTTTAAACTTTAGTTATTAATGATGTCTCAATAAAAAAAATTCAGTTAGATTTGCCTGGAAAAACCCATGTTATTGGTGAGTTTAAAATCCTGCAATGTGTCTTATATATCACTAAGAAATACAGATTTACATAGCATATGGTGTGGTTAATTTGCATACAGGTTTTAACAAAACCAGATTTAATAAATAATTACTTGGTGTTATTGATCTCTAATATTATTGTTTTATTTTCCAACGGATTAAAATCAATGTTACGGATGATTTAATATAGAAACCAATCAAAATATAATTAAGATAAGTTTAATCTTTTTTTATATGCGTTCTTATTTAATTTTGTTAACCTTTCTAATTTGATATATTTTATACCATTAAAACTTAAATACTTACACCCGGCGGAGGGCGCATATTCTTGCTAGTTCCTTTAATTGAGTTCGAAATGAATGGGTCATCAATTTGTTAAGCTAAAACGGCACATGGGAACTAAAAAGTAAAGTGTTTAATTGAAATTGAATTGACATAGTTAACCGTTTCCCAAAAGTCATTTTTATTTATTTGCCATAGACTTATTGAACGCCTCAGGCTAATAATGATGCGTGTGCCAAAATTCAATTAAATGTATCCGGTGTTTTTACCGCTAAAAGGACTTGAACACGCCCACGCATATTAAGGAAAACATACGGTTTAATATACACGATCCCCATCCATATACAGTGGGGGATAAAAATGTATTCGTTCCCTTAAAAAAAATGAGTATTTTTTCCAACTTAACATGGGTGAAACATTGATATTTACACAATATTAGCAAGAATATGCACCCTCCGGGTGTATGTATATAAGATTTTATGTAATGAAATATAGGGTGATCCAAAAAACAGACTTTTTAAAAAAAAGTCAGGCCCGTTTTCTTTTTGTCACACTATATATATATATATATATATATATCTTATTATAATGGAGATTGTGTGTTTTTCTGTTTGTAACCGAAACTATATTACTACTCAAGTCACAATTCCCTTAATTATTTACGTCAAATTCTCCATGATTTCATTCTTTTAAACCTTCAGTTATTAATAAAAATTGTTTTACATTATTAATACTGTTGACCATATCTACGTACTAATAACATGCAATTGTATTTATATATACAACAAAATAGCTGTTACAGTTTGAACGAGAAGGCTAATTTGCATATTGATATTTTAAAATTTTATTTTAATAAATATGTGCTTGGTATTATTGATTTCTAATTGTTGGTTTTATCTTAAGAAATATAAAACAACAATCTCGTGGATAAATCTTAAAAGAAATTTATTTACAAGAAGAAATAACTGTAATATTATCCTTTACTTCCTATTCTAACTAAATAGTTAAGTTAGGAAAATTTACCAATGAAAGAGGGGAGTAATGGAAAATGATGGAAGGGTTTTTTCAAAGTTGTTCTATTTTTCGATTATACCCCCTCTGTTGCATATCTTTTTATCTGCTTCTTAGTCAGTTTCATTAGCCTTTCTAATTTAATATGATATTTTATATATCAAAACTTAAATACTTGCACCCGGAGGGTGCATATATTTGCTAGTATATATAACATTTTTAAGTCTGTTTTTTTTTTATCACCCTCTATATCAAATCAGAAAAACCAACGAAATTAAATGAGAACTTATATAAAAAGATTACTCTTGTTTTATTTATATTTCAATTGGTTCCTATATAAAACCATTCATAAGATTGATTTTAATACAGTGAAATATAAACAATATTAGAGATCAATAACACCAAATAATTATTTATTAATGCTACACATGCTACACAGAAAAATGTTATAAAAAGAAAGAAAGAAAGAAAGAGATTACGTGATATATATATATATATATATATATATATATATATATAATATGTGTGTGTGTGTGTGTGTGTGTGTGTGTGTGTGTGTGTATATATATGTGTGTGTGAATAAAAAGGCCTTAATACCATTGGTATCGTGGTTATGGGCCATTTTCACTCGTGAGTATGTCCACGAGCTTCTTCAGACCACTGATATCTTTTATTTAGACAGGCACGAGTGGAAATGGTCCATAACCACGATACCCATGGTATTTAAGGCCTTTTTTCACAAATACTACTTTGCTCTTTTACAATAATATCATAAGCTCTACATTATGACCTTTAACCATTAACACCAAATAAACTAAGTGAAACTTAGGACCTCACTATATCACTTTGTACCAAAACTTTTATAATATATATATATATATATATATATATATATATATATATATATATATAGAGAGAGAGAGAGAGAGAGAGAGAGAGAGAGAGAGAGAGAGAGGGAGAGAGAGAGAGAGCGTGTGGAAGCGATAATGCGAATTTGTTTCAATCGAACGTAATGAAAAAAATGATAAGAAGGAATGACTGAAAGAAAGAAAAGAAAAGAGTGAGATAGTTAAAATACAATTATTATACTTTTTTACATATCGAACTATTTGCAATAGTTCTTAAGCAAACGTACCAAACGTTGTAATAATTGAATTATCATACGTTGGTAGATCCACATGTCCTGCTAGTAAACTTTTAACCCGATAAAGTGTAAAAACGAAACAAACAAAAAATAACAACAAAAAACAACAGAATCAAGAGTTACAGAGCCACAGCGTGTGGTGTAATGGTTAAAGTCATGGGAAATGACTCGTCGCCCCGAGTTCAAATCCTGGACGTGGTAATTGCATTTCACTTAGCGCTAATACCCTTGGGAAAGGTATGAATACTACTCTCCCTCCAGCTATGGGTAAATAGTAGGACATACTGGGCTCTTTAACCTTGGTTAGGCAACCGGTCTAGGAGAAGGAAAACTCTGAATTCAAACCTATTGAACTCCGCTTAAGAAATTGACCATGTGTCACATCCAGCTCGTGCGGAGGGGTTGGTAAATATATATAGAGAGAGACCCACACGTAATGCTCGTGTAAATAGTATGGAAGACTGGGCTCTTTAATCTTGGTACGGTGATGTCTAGGAGAAGGAGAGCTCAGGGTTAAAACGTGCAAAACACCGCTAAAAATTGACCTTGTGTGCTTATTTCTCCTCCTGTAGAAAAATTTAGTAAATACGTACATGATATTAAATAACCGATAATGCTATTAAACATATATATATATATATATATATATATATATATATGTATATGTATATATATATATATATATATATACATACATACATATATATATATACATACATATATATATATATATATATATATGTATGTATATATATATATATATATATATATATATATAAGGGTTTTATGATTTGTTTGAAGCATTGTGTACATATTGGTTTTATGGTTGGTTTTGAAGGCTATCACGATGCAGATGTAAAGAAAAATAAGGTAACTAGGGTGTTGTTTGTTAACCTGTGATTTATTCTTAATATTTCGAGATAAAAATCTCTTCTACAGAAGATTTCCAGAACTGAATATCTTAGATCACAGGTTAACAAACAACACCACAGTTACCTTCTTTTTCTTTAAAATTGCATTGTGATACCCTT
>CM042159.1:92436286-92438786 GCA_023376005.1 Doryteuthis pealeii | reverse complement strand
TATATTTATGAAGATAATTAGAAATAAAAAATAAAATCCAAATAGTAATAACATGGACTTTTTTTTGGCATCTAATATTTTAAATAGGATTCATTAATTTTTATTTTCTGAAAGTCTGTGCACGTTTTTATCTGACACCTTACATAACCGGATCAATGCAAGGTCTTTCATGTATAGGGATTCTAATGGGTCATCCTGCGATGATCCAACTCTTTATTCAGTAACAATGGATCTGCGAGACTAACTTTTACCCCCTCTCTACCCAGGCGATGCTGGGTAGCCGCTTCTTTCTTCGGGTGTTTTTTGTGTGTAAGTTGGATTTAAGAAAGAATAATACTCGTAAAAGCCTCTTGATGTATCTAGAATCATCCAACTGCAATATAATCTACTGTGCACACAGGAGACCATTTTCTGTTGGGTCTTTGGCTATGGAACCATGACGGCAAAAAATAACCATTAAAGTTCGTTCATATTCTCAACTCAATCCAAAGACGAACACACAAAGAAAGAATAAGAAATAATTAAAACCAAGCCAAGGTAAATATCACCTGTTTGAAGTTTACCACAAAATATTTTACCATATGTTACTCACAGACAAAATAAACAATTCTTCTTTCTAAATTAAAACAATTTTCCAAGTGCGTACTGAATAACCCCTTCATTTTCTTTTAGATTTTTTTCTTCTTCAGGGTGGCCTAAAATCAGTATAAGCCAGACAACGAGGAAGCTTATCCCCTTTTCCCTAGCGCTAGCCCATGGTGATTGTTTTTTAGTGTCCGAGGTGTAGCTCCACACCTACCATCAGAGTTTTTCTTCTCCTAGACCGGTTGCCTAACCAAGATTAAAGAGCCCAGTTTTCCCTACTATTTACCCATAGTTGGAGGAAACCAAGGAATTCATACCTTTCCCAAGGGTATTAGCGCTAATATATATATATATATATATATATATATATATATATGAGAAGTAAACAAATAGACGATGTTTGTGATATGGCTATTTTCAGCCGACAATATTTGGGAGAATATGTGCTTAATTGAAGTCGAACCTAATTGTGAAAGTTAATTAATTAATAATTAATTAATTAGGCGGGATTACCTATTTAAATGTAAGGCTAAACAAATCGAGAAAAATCAATCTGTGTATGTACATTTCGGCCTATTAGGCCTCATCAGCAGAGCTATAGAAACGAAGACCGCCCCGTGTGCGATTCGAAACCTGACTGTCAAGCTGAAAGGCAAGCATCTTACCTCCACACCAAACGGACTTAGCTAGATTTCTTCGTTTTGTTTAGGAGTAAGTATTTATATTCCTCTTAAGTGACCTCTACACGACATTATGAGAAGTAAACAATGGCAGTCCCTACCATAGTTTATTATAGAAAACTATTAAATAAATTAAATAAATAGTATAAGAATAATATAAAAGTTAATATATAATATAATATATATATATATATATATATATATATTATATATATTTACTTTCAATATATATAAATTTTCTTGTACCAATAATATATATATATATATATATATATATATATATATATACATTTTTTGCAGACAAAAACAATTTTATACTTTACTCCTTTTCCGACATACCGTTTTTGACCCAACCAACATGAAGAAGTTAAATATATTGCATAATCTATGTGGTAGCATAGATTATGACAACACTGTATATATATATATATATATATATATATATAATATATATATATATGTGTGTGTGTGTGTGTGTGTGTGTGTGTGTGTGTAAAAATGGAAATTGGAAATGAATCCGACAATAAAAGGGGATAGACTCCCTCGCTGTTCGGCTGAGAGAAATAAGAAGGTTAATAAATAAAAGGTTCAAAGTTGTTGTCTCCAAACATTGTCTGTACAGCGGCGAGAGCGGCGCCATATTGAATTCGCTGTAGCCGAAAGAAACGTCCGAGATTCTCGGAAGGATCCAAATTGTTTCTCTCGGAAATTGGCACTAAATCAAAACAATCAAACGATCGCCGGACTTCCGGTGTTTAGACGCTGTCCGAACTGATCAATAGCCTTTAATAATCCGGCCAAATCGGCATTCGGTGTTTGACTTGCGGACCAGAAAAGGCGAAAAGGTTCCTTTCCCTTTCGATTAACAATAAAGAATACAAGCTACAATTGTTAATTGGTAAAAGATATATATATATATATATATATATATATATATATGTGTGTGTGTGTGTGTGTGTGTGTGTGTATGTGTATGTGTGTGTGTGTGTGTGAGTACGTAAAAAAACAATTTAGCCGACAATTTGGAGGATATGTGCTTAATTGAAGTCATACCTAATTTTTGAAAATTAATTAGTTAATAATTAATGAATTTAGGCGGGCATATATGTTCAAATGTAAGGATAAACAAATCGAGAAAATAGGTCGAAATGTACATTCAGGGATTGACATTTTCTCGATTTATATATATATATATATATTTATATTTATATTTATATTTATATGTCTTTTTTATG
>CM042159.1:92401286-92421286 GCA_023376005.1 Doryteuthis pealeii | reverse complement strand
TTGGTAAGAATAAATTTTGTCTGTAATTTTTTTTCTAAAGAAAAGCTTCAGTAGTTTTAAATAGGTTATTGTTTTTTTTTCCCGTCTATCCGAGTTCAAATCCTGTCCAAAACTGTTTATTTTCACATAGCGCTTTGGTTTACGGCATATCTACCTCAGTGGGTTATTTAATGCCGACAAAATTTTGAAATAAGTTCATTCTTAATCGATACTCAATTTTTTTATAAACATTTTTCTATTTAACCCATATATGGGACCCTAACAGGTACTACCACTTCGGGTCAGAATGAACCAGGAAGCAATGGTGATTAAGGGGTGCTCCACATTCCGCAGACCTCCAGAACTGGAACCTCACCATCAGATAGAGTTTAACGTCATTCCCAGCACCCATATGATAAAAAGGTTGAACCTTGCTAGAATGCTGCGAATCCAATCTTATACAATTAACAAGTCCTGGATCCAATTTTGTAGAGTTAACATGTCATGGATCCAATCGTGTACAGTTGACCGTCACAAATCCAATTTTGTAGAGATAACAGGTCACGGATCCAATCTTGTGCATTTAGCAGGCCGTGGATCCAATTCTGTACGGTTAAAAGGTCAGGAATTCATTTTTTTTTTAACTAATTTCTAATATATTTTATGATAGTGGAAGGTGGATATTCTTTCTCTCACCTTCTCATTTAGTCAGATACCGGTCGTTTGGTTGATGGCATATCAACCTTTTGTGGGTTATTAAATGCCAGATATTTTTCTTTATATGTGATTTGTTTTAGAAATAATTTTAATAATACTCAATTTGTATTATTAAATACTGATGGATTTTCATTAAAAAAACGTAGGAAATTGCCACGAGCAATTTGAAGAATAGGGTCGGGGCAACCATATAAATGCTAAGGATTGACTTGATCAACCGATTTATCCAGTGGAACCTCTCCGGCTACCCAAGTAACAGACGGAATAAAATATTGCAAGTCAAGGGACCACTTAGTATCCGGGTTACAGACCGCTTAGATATCACAAGCCTAGCCTTAAGTATTCCGGTTTCCCACCCACGGCCAACAGGTTGTCCCATTGAAGAGATCTTATTCGTCTGTAGAGGTGCAGTCTGTAGTCTAGTATGTATTCCCTACGTTCTGCTTATTTTTCTTTGTTTCTTTGACTCTCTCTCTCTCTCTCTCTCTCTCTCTCTCTCTCTCTCTCTCTTCTTTCTTTCTTTCCTAGTCTCTAACTATCTATCTATCTTTTTGCTCATTCTTCTATTTTTCTTTCGTTCTCTCTTTTTTCTTTTTATCTGATTATTTCTTTAATACATTCCCTGCACCTTTTTCTTTCTTTCTTTCTTTCTTTCTTTCTTTCCTTCGTTCTTTCTCTCTTATCTTTTATCCTTCTCTCTTTCTTGCACACATCATTCTTCATGATATTTATTTCCTTCTTTCTTTCTTCTTTCTTCTTTCTTTCCTTCGTTCTTTTCTCTTTATCTTTATCCCTTCTCTCTTCTTGCACACATCATTCTTCATGATATTTTATTTCCTTCTTTCTTTCTTTCTTTCTTTCTTTCTTTCTTTCTTTCTTTCTTAATTAATTAATGTATCTATTTCTTAGTCTATCTGTCTGTATCTTTCTTCTATTTTTCACTCTTTCATATATTCCCTCATCATTTTTCTTTCTTTCCTTTCTTCTTCTTTTCTTTCTTTTTTCTTTTCTACCCTTCTCTCTTTTTTGCACACATTCATTCTTCATTATATTTTTCTTTTTCTTTCCTTCTTTCTTTCATTCATTCTTCTTTTGTTTTTTTTTGTGTTTTTTTTTGTCTATCTATCCGATTATGTCTTTAATACTTTCCCTGCTTCTTTCTTTCTTTCTTTCTTTTTTTTCTACCCTTCTCTCTTTTCCTCACACACTTCTCATAATTATCCTTCTCTTTTTCCTCATGTAATTTGATTCACTTTCTTTTCTTTCTTTCTTTCTTCTTTCTTTCTTTCTTTCTTCGGATTATTTCTTTTATACTTTCTCCGCTTCTCTCTCTCTCCCCCTCTCTCTCTCTCTCTTTCTTACTTTCTTTCTTTCTTTCTTCTTTTCTTTCTTTTTCTCTATCATAATATGTTTTTAATACTTTCCCGGCTTCTTTCTTTCCTTCTTTCTTTTCTACCCATATCTCTTTTTCTCACCCACAGAATTCCTCTCCTTCTCTTTTTCCTCATGTAATTTGATTCACTTTCTTTCTTTCTTTCTTTCTTTCTTTCTTTCTTTCGGGTTATTTCTTTTATACTTTCTCCGCTTCTCTCTCTCTCTCTCTCTCTCTCTCCTCTCTCCATCTCTCTCTTTCTTTCTTTCTTTCTTTCTTTCATTCATTCTTCTTTTCTTTCTTTCTCTCTATCATAATATGTTTTTAATACTTTCCCGGCTTCTTTCTTTCCTTCTTTCTTTTCTACCCATATCTCTTTTTCTCACCCACAGAATTCCTCTCCTTCTCTTTCTCCTCGTGTAATTTAATTCACTTATAATCGGGTCATCCCCATTTAACGCACGCCCTTTTGCTGATGTCAATTTATTTTGTAATAATCAAACATTTTTATTTTATTTTTTGCGCTCAATTCACTCTTTTTTTCTTTTCTTTTTTTTCTGTCTTCTTTTTCCTCCCATTTTTTTTCTCTCTAAATAAGAAATTATTTTCAAATAAAGCAATAGTAAGGGGAGGTAACTTCTTTTTTTTCTTTTTTCTTTTTTTTTTTCTAATTTTCTTTATTTTCTCTAAATTTTTTTCTTTTTTTCTAATTCTAAAAATATTTCTTCTTTTTTCTTGCAGTCAACCGATGAAAATTTAACTTCACTGCTTTCGCCTACTTAAATACGAACGTTTCATTCGATCATCTCTGTCGGATGAATAATTGACGAATTCTCTGATTAAATGTCTTTCATGTTTACATTATATTTCCTTTTTTTTTTCTTTTTTACAGACGAAAATGAATAAATAAATTTGTAAAAAAAAAAAATGTACAAAATCAAACATGAAGTAAACAAAATGTTACTGAGGTCAAATTGTTTTAATTAGATTTTAATTTTATGTTTTCTTCATCTTGGCCTTTATCACGTCGGCTTTCTTTGACTTAACTGATGAAAATAAAAAACACACACACAAAAAAAAACAGATTTGATTTTTGCGATTTTATAATCCTTATATGCAAGCACGGAAGAAATAACATTGGTTTTCTCGATTTGATAGTATTTTATTCTCGTTATATATACTAGCAAATATATGCACCCTCCGGGTGCAAGTATTTAAGTTTTAATATAATAAAATATCATATTAAATTAGAAAAGCTAATGAAACTGAATAAGAATGTAGATTAAAAGATTTGGAACAGAGGGGTATGATTGAAAAATAGAACAACTTTGAAACTAACTCTTCCATCATTTTCCGTTACTCCCGTCTTTCATTGGTACATTTTCCTAATTTAACTGTTTAGTTAAAATAGGAATTAAGGAATATTATTAGTTATTTCTTCTTGTTAAGGGATTTCTTTTAAGATTCATTGAAGAGATGTTTGCTCATATTCGTTAAGATAAAACCAAACAATTAGAAATCAATAATAC
Source organism: Doryteuthis pealeii (assembly GCA_023376005.1). Taxonomy (NCBI): domain Eukaryota; kingdom Metazoa; phylum Mollusca; class Cephalopoda; order Myopsida; family Loliginidae; genus Doryteuthis; species Doryteuthis pealeii. The sequence goes on along the minus strand of CM042159.1, from coordinate 92,417,689 downwards.
TAAGCATATATTTATTAAAATCAAATTTTTAAGATCAATATGCAAATAAGCCTTCCCATTCATACTGTAAACAGCTATTTTGTTGTATATATAAATACAATTGCATGTTATTAGTATGTAGTTATGCTCAACATTATAAGTATTGTAAAACAATTTTATTAATAATTGAGGTATAAATAAAAAATAAAATCATGGAGAATGTGATGTAAATAACAAAGGGAATTGTAACTTGTATAGTAATATAGTTTCGGTTACAGACAAACAAACCCACAATCTCCATTATAATAAGATATTTACCAACCCCTCCGCACGAGCAGGATGCGACACAAGGTCAATTTCTTAAGCGGAGTTTAACAGGTTTGAATTCAGAGTTTTCCTTCTCCTAGACTGGTTACCTAGCCATGGTTAAAGAGTCCAGTCTGCCCTGCTATTTACCCATAGCTGGAGGGAGGATTGGATTCATACCTTTACCAAGGGTATTAGCGCCATGTGAAATTCCAACAGCTTCGTCCAGGAATTGAACTCGCGTTGACGAGTCCATTTCCTACGACTCTAACCATTAGACCACGCGCCTCTTATTCTCGTTATATAGGACCGGGTTAGCTCAGTCGTTAGAGCGTTCGGCTAGAAACCACAAGTGTTCCTAGTTTGATACCGGCCCTCGCCAACTCAGCGTATGAGTAAATGGATAAATAAACTATATAGCAACACTTGAGTAAATTTCAAATTGATATTCAAAATTTGGGGGAGATTTGAAAGTAAAGAGCCGGGTTAGCTCAGTCGGTCGAGCGTTTGGCTAGTTCGATAGCGGCCCTCGCCAACTCAGCGTATGAGTAGCACAGGGATCCGTGCGGTAAAGTAAGGAGCTGATAGTAGGTGTAGTGCTCCACCCCAGACGCAATAACAATCTCGAGCTAGTGAAAACGTGATAGACTCGCTCGCTGATTGGCTGATACCGACTTTAGGCCATCCCGATGACTTTATTTTACTTACTTTATTAATTACAGCAGACTCCTCAGACGTCAAAACAATCTTCTTTCGTCTAGCGTTAGTGAAAAGGGGATATACTCCCTAGCTGATTGGCTGATACCGGCTTTAAGATCCCGACGACTTACGTATTCTCATTATTCTAAACGCCATTTATTTATTCACAGGCAATCATATAGATGCTAGGGCTTGATATGATCATCCGATTTATCCAGTGGAACCTTTCCGTCCGTCCGTCCGTCTAACCCAAGTAAGGGCCGAAATAGAATGCTGCAAATCAAGGGACCACTGAGATGGGTTACAGATCTCTTCGATATCACAAGCCTCTCCTCAAGAATTACGGGTGACCCATTGAATGGGGTCTTACTTGTCTGCAGAGGTACTGTCTGCTTATTCTACAGCCACTGTCGACAGGGCGGCATGTGCCAGACTAAGCCAGATATTGTTACGTTTTTATGGGCCATTCTTTAGGCTTCCAGCAAGAACGCTTATCCATCGGAAATCCGTGGTAAAGAATCCTTTGGCTGTTCCTTGGTGCTCCTCAGTATTACAAGTCCTTCGTCAATGATTGCAAATAGACGTCTGTCAGTATCAGATGATAACGGATGGAAGATTTAAGATTTAAGAACAAGCGTATCAATATAAAATATACAGATTTATCTATTTAATCAGCTCAGTCGGTAGAGCATTCGCCTCGGAACCACAAGTTTCCGGGTAGGATTCATACTATGTGAAAAACAAACAGCCTCGTCCAGGATTTGAACACGTGTTCATTTTCTACGCCAATAACCATTACACCACGTATCTCCTAAAATATCTACATTCAAAATAATATATATAAATTCTAAAACATATACATACAATTTACTCATAGCTGGAGGGAATATAGTTGGCTTAATCTCAAAGTATTATGTGAAATGCAAAAAGATGTCGTCCATAATGGGAACCCCTCTCGTCGTATCCATTTTCTACAACTGTAACCATTACTTCATTCGTCCCTTAATTTATATGTATAAAAATTTTATATATATATATTATATTAATTTTTTTTACTTGAAGGCACTTACAACGCATGTATCGCATAAAATTCGATACTCATTCTTATAGAAAATGAAATTGACAAGTGTAATCCCGGCAAAGGATCGCTCGGTGTGTATAACATCGTACAGACTGTTTCGACTTTATTAAGTCTCATCAGCGACATATACTAACGATTTCCCTCCGACAGAAAACGAAACTGGGACCTCAGCGAGCATAGTGAATCACTATATCGCCTCGACCACAGTACACAGCTAACAATCCCTAGCGAAATTAAGCTTGTCAAATGATACTACACGCCTCTACCATAATAGGTAAGGGGGCGTTTTTGAGAGAATAATAACAACAAACAGACGTATGCCTTCGGCGAATGAATAAGATTTTTGGATGTTTGTTTATTTTAGAAACGTTGCTGGATAAAGTATATATTAAATTTTACTTGAAGGCACTTACAACGCATGTATCGCATAAAATTCGATACTTTTTCTTATAGAAAATGAAATTGACAAGTGTAATCCCGGCAAAGGATCGCTCGGTGTGTAGAATGTCGTACAGGCTGTTTCGACTTTATTAAGTCTCATCAGCGACATATACTAACGATTTCCCTCCGACAGAAATCGAAACCGGGACCTCAGCGAGCATAGTGAACCACTATATCGCCTCGACCACAGTACACAGCTAACAATCCTTAGCGAAATTAAGCTTGTCAAATGATACTACACGCCTCTACCATAATAGGTGAGGGGGCGTTTTTGAGAGAATAATAACAACAAACAGACCGTATGCCCTTCGGCGAAGTAAATAAGATTTTTGGATGTTTGTTTATTTTAGAAACGTTGCTGAATAAAGTATATATTAAATTTTTTACTTGAAGGCACTTACAACGCATGTATCGCATAAAATTCGATACTCTTTCTTATAGAAAATGAAATTGACAAGTGTAATCCCGGCAAAGGATCGCTCGGTGTGTATAACATCGTACAGACTGTTTCGACTTTATTAAGTCTCATCAGCGACATATACTAACGATTTCCCTCCGACAGAAAACGAAACCGGGACCTCAGCGAGCATAGTGAACCACTATATCGCCTCGACCACAGTACACAGCTAACAATCCTTAGCGAAATTAAGCTTGTCAAATGATACTACACGCCTCTACCATAATAGGTAAGGGGGCGTTTTTGAGAGAATAATAACAACAAACAGACCGTATGCCCTTCGGCGAAGTGAATAAGATTTTTGGATGTTTGTTTATTTTAGAAACGTTGCTGAATAAAGTATATATTAATTTTTTTACTTGAAGGCACTTACAACGCATGTATCGCATAAAATTCGATACTTTTTCTTATAGAAAATGAAATTGACAAGTGTAATCCCGGCAAAGGATCGCTCGGTGTGTAGAATGTCGTACAGACTGTTTCGACTTTATTAAGTCTCATCACCGACATATACTAACGATTTCCCTCCGACAGAAATCGAAACCGGGACCTCAGCGAGCATAATGAACCACTATATCGCCTCGACCACAGTACACAGCTAACAATCCCTAGCGAAATTAAGCTTGTCAAATGATACTACACGCCTCTACCATTTTTCCAAAAGAAAAGAAAAGAAAAGTGTGTATATATATATATATATATATATATATATATATATATATATTATTTTGCGTGTGTGTATATATATTTCTAAAGCTGAAGAAATGTATCATCACACCTTTAAGCATGAAAGATCTGGCCTCCATCAGGCAGGGTTGGCGAAACGCCAGCCGCACAGAAGCTGAGCAGCTCAATATCGAGATAAACAGGACTGCAGAGAGTGGCGATGACTTTGTCGTCATGCACAATCAAATGTAGGTGGGAATTTCCTCTGCCTTGTGTGTAACCGCATCTGCAAGTTCAGAATTGGACAAACGAGCCACCAGAGGGTCCACAACTGAAGATAGGGAGTGACACCATCGTCGTCTTCCAGAAGAAAAGAAAAGAAAAGTGTATAATCTGATAGAGAGAAAGAGAGAAAGGATGAGAAAAATATAAGAAATCATAAAACTTAGATGAAAACGGACCGAGAGAAATAAAGAAGGAAAGAAAGAAAAGGAAGCAAAGAAAGTATGAAAGGAATAATCAGATGCATAGAAAGATGAAGAAAGAAAAAGAAAAAGTTTGAGAATTAATTAATGAAATGAATAAAGAAAGACAGAAAAAAAAGAAACAAGAAAAGGATAAAATTCTTTAAAATAGAAGAAGAAAGCACAACATATAGATGTATAAAATGATGATACCAACATCAGAGATAGGAATATCTCTGATGTATATATATATATATATATATATATATATTATATATATATATAATATATAATCCAAAAGTCCAGAGAAGAAATCTTCCTTACGACACAAGAGTTTTATTTAAAAAAAAAACCTGTCGCAGTTTGAGAGCTCAATGTGTGCTCTTAACGTTAGAGTCACAGAGCAAATATATAAGTAAAGAAATAACAAAAGACTTAGAGATTTTGCATTATAGTCTATTTCAGGGAGCTTAGGGGCCGGGTTAGCTCAGTCGGTAGAGCGTTCGGCTAGAAGCCACAAGGTTCCTAGTTCGATACCGGTCCCCGCCAACTCAGCGTATGAGTAGCACAGGGATCTGTGCGTTAAGGTAAGGAGCTGATGGTAGGTGTGGCGCTCCACCTCAGATGCTAAAAACAATCTCCTTGATCTAGCGCTATTGAAAAGGAGATAGACTCCCTCGCTGACTGGCTGATACCGACTTTAGGCCGCCCCGTCGACTTTGGACTTTATATATATATATATATATATAATATATATATATGGTCTATTTAGGTATTGAGCACCTTTTTTTTATATTTCAGCTTTAGATAATCCTAGCATTTTTTTTCATACATATATATAGTTTTTCTTTTGTCTAGGTGTTGCTGTATTAATCGATTACTTTCGGTTAGTAACACCCTCTTGGTCTTTTCTATTATTCATTTTTCCCCAGGGAATGTTAGGTAGCATATTTTTACTATCAATCTATTTGTTGGGTTTTTTCTTACCGCAAGGTTTGTACCAATATGTTATATATACTAGAAAATATATGCACCCTCCGGGTGCAAGTATTTAAGTTTTAATGTAATGAAATATCGTATTAAATTAGAAAGTCTAATAAGAAGGCAGATAAAAAGATATGTAACAGAGTGGGGGTATAATAGAAAAATAGAAAAATAGAAATGAAACATACTCTTCCATCACTCCCGTCTTTCATTGCTGAATTTTACTTATTTAACTATTTAGTTAAATTAGGAAATAAAGAATAAAATGACAGTTATTTTTTCTTGTTAATGGATTTCATTTAAGATTCATTGAAGATATTTTGCTTATATTCATTAAAATAAAACCAAACAATTAGAAATCAATAATACTAAGCACATATTTAATAAAATCACATTTTTAATATCAATATGCAAATTAGCCTTCCCATTCACACTGTAAACCGCTATTTTTTGTATATATAAATACAATTGCATGTTATTTGTATGTAGATATGGACAACACTAATAAAAAGGTGAAGCAATTTTATTAATATTGAGGTTTAAATATAAATAAAATCATGGAGAATGTGATGTAAATAACGAAGGGAATTGTGACTTGAGTAGTAATATAGTTTCGGTTACAGACAGAAAAACACACAATCTCCATTATAATAAGATATATATATATATATGTCTGTCTCTCTCTCTCTCTGTCTCTGTCTGTCTCTCTCCCTATATATATATAGAGAGAGACAGACAGACAGAAACAGGCAGACAGACAGAGACAAACAGAGAGAGAGACAGAGACAGAGACAGACAGATTGATAGATTGATATATAGATAAAAAATGTACCCAGCAAAAAAGGATGTGCATGATAATTCGGTCAGTAGATGAGAGAATCTAATTTGGTTCAAGTTACCATTGAGTAAATTGGTAAAAACAAAAGGAGGAAATATCCTTATTAATTTAATAAACACTTCCTTCGAACACGCTGTGTAAAATATCTAACAAGAGATGCAGTATGAAATAGATACAGTTATCAATGCACCGGATGATACAAAGAAATAAATGCCTCCCATCAAGGTGTAATTGTTAACTAGATAGTCTCGCCGATCCATCACTACTAAATAGCTAATTCAACCCTCATTGGATGTCACATTCTTGTGACCTTGTGTCACATTCTACCGGCTGCAAAAGGGGTTAGGTAAATACTTATAATGGAGCTATTAATTGAAATGCCTTCTGAAACTAAGACTGTAAGAGAAGATGCACCCAGTGTTTAACTTATATATATATATATATATATATATATATATATATATATATATATATATATATGTGTGTGTGTGTGTGTGTGTGTGTGTGTGTGTAAAGGGAATGACGTACCAGTAAAAAAAAAATTGGGCTAGATTCAATATTTGGTTGGTGTAAGTATTACTCGTATAAGTAAGCGTTATAAGAAATATATATTGCTCGAAAAGTAAAATTCATATATATATATATATATATATATATATATATATATATATATATATATATAAAGAAATGTTGTTGGGTGGCCTAAAGTCGGTATTAGCCAATCACCTTAACATTTAGATATGATTAGTTAGAAGTATAAGGGGATAAGTAATAATCGAACTCACTATAATAATATTCCAATCTATCTTGCCAGAAAGGAACCCAAAGAAAAAAGATAAGATTGAAATAAGGAAGGAGAGAATGAATAGTTGAGAATAAAAGAAAGAAAAAAATTTAAAAAACGAGAAAGAAAAAATGTCATAATAGATAAAAAGAATGAGATTAAAAGTACAAAAGATAGAAGAGATGGAAGAAAAAGAACGAAAGAAAGAAAGAAAGAAAGAAAGAACGAAAGAAAGAAAGAACAGTGAGAATAGACTAAAAGAAAGGAATGAGATTGAAAAATAACTAAGAAAGAAAGAATGAAAGAAAAAAAAACAAAAGAAACAAAGAAAGAAAAAATAAGAATAGACACAAAGAAAGGAAGGGGATTAAAATTTACAAAAGATTGAAAGAATGAAAGAAAAAGAACGATAGAAAGAAAAAATAGAAAAGATAAAGTGCATTAAAAAGCTGATTTGATAACAAAAAGAAAGAAAAAAGAATGAAAAATGGCGAGGAAAAAATAAGAAAGTGAGAAAGCAAATAAACCAAACGAAAGACAGAAAGTGATAATTCATGAAAAATGCGGGCAAAACGTACGAAAAAAAGAAAGAAAGAAAGATAAAAGTAAAGAAATATTGCAAGTAAAACGTACGAAAGAAAGAAAGAAATTTGCTGTATGAAAATGACGTATAGGAAAGAAGGAAAAAGGAGCTGTGAGGAAATTTTTAAAAAAGAAAATAAATAAGGAATAACAGAAAAAAAGAAAGAAAGTAGGAAAAATGTGGGAAGAAATAAACATTGCTCAATTCCTAAAGAGAAAATTTTATTTTAATTTTAATTTTACCCTCTTTTTTATTTCATTTTATTTTTTTGTCAGACTAGGATTGAATATAACAAGAAAAAGGAACGGTTTGTCTTTGAAGAACAGATAGACAAAACAGAAATAATTTAAAAAAATGAAGTTTATAAAAATTGAAATGTAGAAAAAGAAATGGAAAGTTGAAAGTTGAAAGGAAACTTAATATATAATTGATGCAAAATAATTTTAAAAAGTGAATAAACAAATAGATGAATAAATAAATCGACACTAAATAAATAAATAAACTAACTAAATAAATAACTAAATAAATACAGTAAATAAATAAATGAATCGACACTGAAAAGTAAAATTCAAATAACTACATAATAGACACGAAAGAGAAATAAACAGAAAGCGAAGAAACAGAATTTGCTTGTTTTTCTTTTCTTTTCTTTTCTTTTTTTTTTTTTAATACAGAAGAAAAAGCAAGAATTTAAAAAAAACAGAAACGGCAAAGGAGAAAAATTTAAAAAGCGAAAAACGAAAAGAAAAAAATGATTAAAAAAAAACGAATAATTTTAATCAAATCAACGAGGAAAGATGTAAAATTGCACACAAAAAAAAATTATCCTTTTAAAAGGTCGATAATGAATGAAAGGAAATAGTTTTGTTTTCATTAAATTGAATCTAATATTTTGCAACAAAAAGAGAATAGGATTATGATTTTCGTTGGTCGCTTTCTGCCCGAGCAAGCTCGCGATTTCTCTTTAAATACAACGGTTCATCTTGCGAATTCCTGGACGATTCTTCTAGTCTATCCCATCCGAACGAAATTTAATTAATTAAATGAACGAATGACAAATTGGTCAGTCGGAACAAAGATCGTAGAATGAAAAACAATTTTCGAATAAAAAATAGAAATAATAAGAATAAAGATAATAATAATGATAATAATAAAAATGTCGGAAAACAAGAATTTGGCGGAGACACATTTAAACGTTTTAAATTCGGAGATGTAAAAAAAAACAAAATCTAACCGAGTTCATATCTAATAGCATTTACGATTCGATGTGTGCTCTACGAAATGTCGGTTAATAGAATCGCTGACTGAAAAAGAAAAATCTTGGTTTAAAAAAAAAATATTTAAAAAAGGAAAAGGGAAAGGAAAGAAAAATGAAAAATTTGCTGAATATATACAGAGTGATTGAAAAGTAACTCCTTATTTTAAACCTATTTATGATTCTTTTATACGCAGTTACATTTTTCTTAATTCTTTAATGAATGTTCCTGAATATACAAGCTGATTCAAAAGTGACTCCCTATTTTAAACTATTTATAATTTTTTATATGCAGTTACAATTTTTTAATATATGTTCCTTGATATACAGGATGATTGAAAAGTAATTCCCTATTTTAAACTATTTATAATTCTTTTATATGCAGTTACATTTTTCTCAATTCTTTAATGTATGTTCCTTAATATACAGGCTGATTGAAAAGTAACTCCCTATTTTAAACTATTTATAATTCTTTTATATGCAGTTACATTTTTCTCAATTCTTTAATGTATTTTCCTTAATATACAGGCTGATTGAAAAGTAACTCCCTATTTTAAACTATTTATAATTCTTTTATATGCAGTTACATTTTTCTCAATTCTTTAATGTATGTTCCTTAATATACAGGCTGATTGAAAAGTAACTCCCTATTTTAAACTATTTATAATTTTTATATACAGTTACATTTTTCCTTAATTCTGTAGTGTATTTTCCTTAATATACAGTGTGATTGAAAAATAACTCCCTATTTTAAATTATTTATAATTTTCTTTATTTGCACTTAGGTTTTTCTCAATTCTTTTATTAATAATAATGTATGACTATGATATATCCGGGTTAAGGGATTATGAAGTTGGTAGTAAGGTATATTATCGCAGTAGCTTCGTTAATTCTGTAGTTTGTTCCATTTTAGCAACGTCTCAACAAGAAACTAATTTTTGTACCAACTGTGAACCCAATAAAGTGTTCAAAGTCCACACAAGAGGGGCAAACTTTTACTTTTTGTAAAATGTTCCTCGCTAATAAAACAATTACTTACTTTTCTGTAAGTCTTGGACAAACGTCTAAGGTGTTTCGTTAGTAAGTGTAGTCAACTTCTTTTTTTTTTTTTCGTTGTCGATTAATTTTTGGTTGGACGTTGGTTCAACTTGTGATTTGTTTTGAATTCCTCATCGCCACTGGTATATCCGGGTTAAGGGATATATTATCGCAGTAGTAGCTGGTGCGTCGAATGGCAGTACGTCTTCCGAGCAGTCGTGGTGGTATTCTGGCGAGTAAGCTTAGGGATATTTACATGTGTCCCACTTTCACACAATATGGCACAAGGCCGTTTTATGTGGGCACCACCTACAAGCCGAAACTCATGGGGTGGTAGGTAGAAAAATTGCGTCGATCCCGTCGGCATTCCCCCTCAAGAGGGCGCCTCAGGCGCTGGGCAATAAACTCAGCCCTGCCCCTTTAAGTTAAGGGGGCAGGTATTGTCTGGAGGTATGGCCCTCTGGGATTGACGCTATTAATTTACCATCTCACTGGTCCAGTGGCCGAAGCGCACTGGACCCCCGCCTGAGCGGGTAGGCTTAGGTGCTTGTACCACCACAGTGTCGAATATTTATAGATGACACTGTCCAATCAGATTATAGTGAGGGGGTACCAAGATATTTATATATTCATTACATCAGACTATTAAATTGAATTTAAACTCCTTGTGGGTTATTCAATACTGAAATTTGATACATTTCTAAAATGTTTGATTATAATCAAACCAATTCATATTGTCACCGTTACATTACACTCCTTTTGTTTTGACATATTTTTAGTCGGAAGAAAATTCAATATGTCTGATTGAAATAGAGAGAGAGAGAGAGAGAGAGAGAGAGAGAGAGAGAGAGAGAGAGAGAGAGAGAGAGAGAGGGGGGGAGAGCATTTTATTTCTTTAATGGTATATAAATTCCTTATGGCATATTTAATGCCAAAATTTTATTGATTTTTAAATGTTTAATTATCTTAATATATTGGAGACGTCTGTCTGCAACCGAATCTACGTCACTGCTTATATATCACGCTACCCTCGGGAATTGTGTAAGTTTCCAAACGAAGATCTAATTTATAGTTAAAATAATTAATACATAGAATAAATCTTATTTATTAACGGTGTCTACGAAAATCCAAGTTAGATTTGCCTCAAAAACATATTATTAGTGCATTCACAATCTTGCAATGTGTCTTATATATCACTAAGAAATAAAGGTTTACATAAATTCTATTGTGGTTAATTTGCATACTGTTTTTATCAAAACCAGATTTAATTAATAATTTCTTGGTGTCATTTATCTCTAATGTTATTGTTTTATTCTCCCAATGTATTAAAATCAATCCTATGAACGATTTTATATAGAAACCAAATGCAATATAATTGAAATAAGAGTAATCTTTTTATATGCATTCTTATTTAATTTTGTTAGTCTTTCCAATTTTATATATTTCATTTTCCATTAAAATTTCTATATCGGCTGGTCACGTCAAGCCCTAGCATCTATATGATTTTCGCAACCCTACTGCCCTTATGACAAGCCCCAACCCCTTTTTATCATATGGGTGCTAGAAGGCGGTGACTGAGGGTCTACCTGTCCTGGGATGACGTTAAACTTTATCTGATGGTGAGGTTCCAGTTTTGGAGGTTTGGGGAATGTGGAGCACCCCTTCATCACCATTGCTCCCTGGTCCACTGTGACCTGGAGTGGTAGTACCTGTTAGGGTCCCATCTATGGGTTAAATAGAAAAACATGAGTTGATAAACAAAATTGTATTATCCATTAAGAATTGATTTATTTCAAAACTTTGTCGGCATTAAATAACCCACTGAGGTTGATATGCCGTAAAACAAACCAAACCAAACCAAACCAAAATTTCAACACTAACGCCCGGAGGCCGGGTATTTTTGCTAGTATATATAATTAACTATTACTGCTAAACTTTTTGAAATAAGTAAGATGCAATGTTGTATGAAGTCCAGAACTATATCATGCTATTTTAACTAGAAAATAACATTAAATAGGGTAAAAATGTGTGTGTGAAACAGAAAAGGGCTTATAAATCGGCCATTTTAATGGTAATAGTTCTGTTTTAGCTAAGTATCTGTACACCCCAAAGCTTGTACAACATACATGTCCAGCGCAACCTAAGATGGGCTGGCCACTTGAACAGACTTGAAGATGACAGATTGCTACAGCAGATTCTATACTCTCAACCGAAAGAGGGATCACGGGCACAAAGATAACACCAAGAGAAACCTAGAGGACTTGAACATCCCCATAGACAGTTGGCAAGACACAAACAGCCAATTTTATTGAAAAAATTGAAAAATGAAGAAATATATTGGTATATTCAAAAATATTGAGAATTAAGCTCTCAGCTTAGACCAGAACAACTCTAACATTCCGTTATTAGAAAAGGTCCAAATTAGAATCATTCTAGCATCAACTAAGCTATATATATATATATATATATATATATATATATATATATATATATATATATATATATAAGTTGTAAACAAGGTTTGTTTAGAATGGCTTTTTGCCGATAATTTTTGGGAGAATAAGTGCTTAATTGGAGTCGTACCTAATTTTTGAAAATTAATTAATTAATAATGAATTAGGCGGGAATACCTATTAAATGTATGGCTAAACAAATCGAGAAAAAATCAATCTCTGTATGTACATTTCGGCCTATTAGGCCTCATCAGCAGAGCTATAGATCGGAAGACCGCCCTGTGCGTGATTTGAAACCGGACTGCCAAGCTGACAGGCCGATCTCATAACCCTAATCTAAGAAGTTCGTTTAGTGTAGGGGTTATGAGATCGGCCTGTCAGCTTGGCAGTCCGGTTTCAAATCACGCACATGGCGGTCTTCCGATCTATAGCTCTGCTGAGACCTAATAGGCCGAAATGTACATACAGAGATTGATTTTTCTCGATTTGTTTAGCCATACATTTAATAGGTATTCCCGCCTAATTAATTATTAATTAATTAATTTTCAAAAATTAGGTACGACTCCAATTAAGCACTTATATATATATATATATATATATATATTATATATATATATATATATATATTGTTTTGTGGCAACCTTGATGCACCAATTCTTTCCTATCGACTGTGCCAAAAAGTGTGAATGGTCCAACACAAACCTTCACCATTATAAACAAATCCCTGTGTGAGTTCATTATATATATATATATATATATATATATATATATATATATATATATATATATATGCCTAATTCCTCTGCTCGAGCAGAGTTTAACGGAGTTTAACAAGTTTGAATTCATAGTTTTCCTTTTCCTAGATTGTTTATCTAGTCATGGTATATATATATATATATATATATATATATATATATATATATATATATATATATATATAACCAAACCCTCCACACGAGCAAGATGGGACACAAGGTCAATTTCTTATGCGGAGTTTAACAGGTTTGAATTCAGATTTTTCCTTCTCTAGACCGATTGCCTAAACAAGGTTAAAGAGCCCAGTCTGCCCTACTATTAACCCATAGCTGGAGGGAGAGTAGAATTCATACTTTTCCCAAGGGTATTAGCGCTAATATATATATATATATATATATATATATATATATAAGTAAAGTCAAGTCGTCGGGGCGGCCTAATGTCGGTATCAGCCAATCAGCGAGGGAGTCTATCCCATTTTCAATAGCATTGTCCAAGGAGATTATTTTAGCCTCTGAGGTGGGGCGCCGCACCTACCATCAGCTCAACACATGAGTAGCACAGATTCCTGTGCTACTCATAAGCTGAGTTGGCGGGGCCGATATCGAACTAGGAATCTTGTAGTTTTAGCGGAACACTCTACCGACTGAGCTAAACCGGTCCCTTATATATATATATATATATATGTGTGTGTGTGTGTGTGTGTGTGTGTGTGTGTAAGGGGCCGGTTTAGCTCAGTATATATATATATATATATATATATATATATATATATATATATATATATATTGAATGAGATATATCTATGGAAATGTTTATTCCTTAATCAACCTTTCAATTCATTTATTCAGTCAACAAACCTATTTTAGCTTCAACTCTAGTCGAACATCTTATATATATATATATATATATATATATATATATATATATATAAATGTTTGTTGTGTGTATGGTCACAAAATCAGCTCTCATCTTTTAGATCAGTAAATATTTGTCAAATTACCCCGGATAACTCGGCTATTTTCACTTCGACGGGATGTCAGTTGAAAATTGACACATCACAAAGGAATACACCTCACCCCCCAAGCCGCGCTAGCCAAAGCAATTCAAACAAACAAACAATATATATATATATATATACAAAATAGAAAATAATGAGTGTGTGGTGTGTGGTCACGAGCCTCATTTTGAACTGTGACAGATAATTCGACATTCGGACGCTGAGTCAAAAATCACAAAAATCTTCGTGTGTTTTTTTTTTTTTTTTTCGTTATTTTTTTTATTTTTTTGAAGAGAACCTGACAAATGTATCAAGATTTTTTTTTCACTGCGATTTTTTTTGTCATCAAAAACATTATTAAGTATATTTTACTTGTCTCCAACGTAAATAAAAAAAAATCCTGAGAGCTGTGTTATTTATCCTCTGAGATAAAGAAGTTTTTTGTTTGTTTCTATCGTTCTATCCATCGATGAAGGGCTTCTAACATAACACGCACATCTCGTGTACACGGTTTCCCGTACTTATAGCAAAGGCCTCTTGATTGGTTGGTTGGTTGGTTGAATTTTACGACATGTCAACCCGTGTTGGGTTATTCCAAGGGTAAGTAAAAAAAACGTCATGTCATTTTGTTTAGGACAGATATAATTACCAACACAGGAACATGTATGATACATCAAAATGAAGCTGGTCCTCTGTGGATCACATCCCTATTTATCCACATTGTCACCATTTCTGTCAATAGCAATGTTCCACCTTCAAATGAGAGCACGTATCCCTGCCCCGTAGAATTATATTGACTGTTCTTTGAGCCACTTTTTCACTACAGATTTCACTTCCTCGTCACTGGAATAATGTTTGCCTTTCAAATCCTCTTTTATGGGGCACAAAATGGCATTACTTTTTCGTTTCCTTTTATTCATTTTTTATGGGAACTCTTTTTTAAAAACACATTTTTTAAACTTATGTTTTTCTAGATGAGAGACCCTAACAGGTACTACCACTCCAGAATTGTCTATCCAGATATTGAATATGTTTTCGGGTTTTTTTTTTCATCTTCATCCTGTGACCTGTTGGAACTGCAAAATCTACCAGTTGACAAGTTCTCTTTTTCTTGATAATCTATGCCTCGTCTTCTGGCTGGGATAAAGCAACCCGTCTTTATCTCAATATCCCAGAGAATTTTATGTCTTTTATCAACAAGAACAAATTATTGTTTATGCATATACCATTATTATTATTATTATTATTATTATTATTGAGTTTTCACATTATTATTATTATTATATTATTATTATTATTATTATTTACTCCTTTTGAGTTTTCACATCAGCGTTACCTGATGGTCTTTCACTGGAGTCTGAGAGACAGCAAGTCTCCTCAGGTTTCCAGGACTCTTCTGAGTATTCTGGCAGATTACAGCAGTGCAGTGTTCTGAATGGTATCAATCCTTCTTCTGATTTCCAGACTTTCCAAACCCTTTGGGACCATTTCAAGTGCACCAACTACAATTGGTATCACTTTCACTTTCATATTCCATAACTTTTTCAGTTCTCTGGCAAGGTTCAGATATTTGTCCATTTTTTAATTTTCCATTACCTTTACCCTGTGATCTGCTGAAACTGCAAAATCCACCAGTTGAAACGTTCTTTCTTTTTTTGTTTATCAACACTAGGTCTGGTCTTCTTGTTGGGATAAGGTGATCCGTTTTTATGTCAAAGTCCCAAGGAAATTTATGCGTTTCGTTCTGAAAATCAGATTCCGGTTTATGCATATACCATTTTGTTGTATGGTCAAAATTTAATTTTTTGCATAATTCCCAGTGGATCACCTTCCTAACCCAGTCGTGTCTAGTTTTGTACTCCCGTTGTGCTAGTTTGCTACATTCGCATAATACATGGTTTATTATATTATTATTATTATATTATTATTATTATTATTATTATTATTATTATTCCACTCCATTTGCGTTTTTCACATCCCACTTTAGCCGATGGTTCATTGGAGGCTGAGTGACAGCAAATCTTCTCAGGTTTCTTAGTATTCTAGCCGTTCTTAACAATACTGTCGGTTGGATAGCCTTCATTCTTACTCTAATTTCCAATTCACTCAAATTATTTTTCATTCCTTGTGAATTTTTCACTAGTACAAAATAAAAAACACCCTCCAGGTGATGTAAAATAGATTTTTGAAACATATTGCCTGAAAGGTGGGAGTTAAAAATTCAATGTCAGCGAGTGTGTACCCTAAGTAAGTAAAATCATCAAATTCATTAAAGGATTAAAAAATAAAACAATTTGAAATGTAAACTTTAAATATGTATTAAAATAAAACAAACTATATATAGATATATAATACCAGTTATGTATTTATTAAAACTTGTTTTAAAAACCAATGAGGACTGACTAATGTTGCATGTTCAAATTTTGAGTGTATTTATTCAATGCTATGACGATTTTGGGTAATGTGACGTAAGCAGTAACGTAATTTTTGTTACAGACAAAAACCGGAAGCGAATCTCCATTAAATTATTATTATTATTATTATTATTACACAATAGCTTTTGACAAAATTAGAAAATTTCATTAGTAAAATTTCTACACTCGCTCAATCTCTCTTCGT
>CM042159.1:92381544-92401186 GCA_023376005.1 Doryteuthis pealeii | reverse complement strand
GAGACGAAGAGATGAAGATATATATTGTAGTAGGAATGTTGGTGAGGCGGTCAGAATTAGCGTTGTCTAGTGGGATGAAGTAGTGATGTAACAGTAGTGCTGAAGAGTCACTAGCATTAGGCTGCACCGGAACCGTTCGACTGTTGATTACGTTTTGCTGAATGATTATGTGAAGAGAGAGGGCTTTGAACTTGCACAAGTTGGATGGTGATAGTTGTACCTGCCATGGCTGATGGACACTCCGAGCAAGGCGTCAACGCAGATTCGACGCATTGTTGTTATTCTCGTGGTGTAGAGTTATTCTAGAAATGGGTTGCTGCCGACTTTGTTGTGGGCGGGGTTACATCCTACATAATAGTTTGACCCCTGGCAAGCCACTGAAGGGTTCAGAAGTTAAGGTTCGTCTCCCCACCAGCGCCTAGATTGCCGGTGAGAACCCCAAGACTAAATCCAATGTGGTCAGAAATGCCTACACTACGCACGGGTATTACATAGCAGCGCCTATTTCTTCACTTGCCGAATCAGCGAACCACACTCGAGGAGGAGGGTAGCTCTTTAGAATTCTCTAGAGCGCCTGTTGATGCTTCCCGGTGCAGTAGCACTCGCACACCTCCCTCGATTCCCCCGCCTCACAGGTTGGCGTGTTTACACCTCATGTTAGCTACAGCCCTAGTGTTGGAATTGTTGCTGAAGTTGTTGTTGTTGAAACGGATGAAATTCGAAATGTTCCTAATATTGTTGTTTGCTGGATCATTCCTGATCATTTGTTCCTGGGGGTTCCTGAATTGATGTGCGGTAAATGGCCAGAGTGTTGAAATGGAATAGATTATGGACCTGATAGAGTAAGAGAGGAGGATACAATGAGCAGGCAGATGAGATAGTGCTGTGATATTGGGGACGAGGCGCCCGCGTCGAGGATCTTCAGCAATGACCGTAAGATCATGTCAACTGCATTTTATTAGCGTCACGTCTCCATGCAAGCTGTCACACATCGTTAAGGATTACGATGCCTTTCTGATTTTGTATATTTGAACCGGAAGCTTCCATTTCAGACTTAATTTGCTTGAGTAAAGTTCCTCCACCTTTTCCATGATCATACCAGCTGTACAATTCGGAATACAATGCTTCACGCTGTTGGTGTGTTCAAGACGGGCCGGGTAGTCGTACGTATTTCGGGGTTAACTCGGTTTCACGGGATTTTCTCAATGATGAGATGTATGCACTTTACGGGAGGCTTTCAGTAACGGCCCAGTCTATCAACAGACCTTATCCCGATGGTGCGGTTGGGACTGACAGAAATTGTGACTTGGACCATCTTGCAGTAGTTGGCCCCGGCTCCGCTCGCTGGACCCGGGTATCGTCTCGTTCCTCCGCTTTACAATAATAGGCCCCAAGCAACACGTTGGGTACAAATCTTGTATGTGCTAATTCAGCACCGTCAGCTCCCGTGTCTCCGGCATTGGTAGTCGCAGGTATTGCTTCCCCGGATCCACATGCGCTAAGTCCGCTGCTCTGCCATGTTGGTGGGAGTTCGGAAGTTGGAGTTTGCTTCGGTTGTATATTCGTTGTTTGTTGGATGTAGTAGTTGTGACAGCGGTTCTATACTACGATGATGAGGTGTGATATGAGTAATCAGATGAGTTAGGTTCGTTCGGGCATTATGAGGAGGGTCCTCCAAAGTTGGTGTTAGGGGCAGATCGCGTCTTGCCATTTGTATGCGATTAGTGGCGCTGGTCATTCACGTCCTGTTCTGTTTGACTGTTCTGCATGCAGGCAGCCATTTAGGAGGGCAGACGAAGTGACGAGGTATTGCGAACTGTCTCGGGCATGAAGAGTTACTTGCCCTTCTGTCACCGCAAGAGGGGGCCACCGATGAAAACGAGCTTCCCTATTTCTGCAGTTATTGTTGAAAAAAAATAAATTAAAGCGAAAATATTTACATCTGATGAACAGTCATGTGTAGAAAATAATTAGGCTTTTTAATATAGTAACATATGTCTTATATATTATGATCAAAGATATTTGTTTTTTCTAGAGCTTGAGTTCCGTCCTAAGTTGTTTAGCGCGGAATTCAGACAAGTCAGGTTGCGGATAAAGTGATTACCGTAGCGCATATCGGATTCTAAAATTTTAGAAGCAGGTCAACAATATTGTGAAAAAAATGTCTATAAATGCTACTAATTATTATTGCGTTATTGTAGTGAGATTATGCATTGAATGTTAATAAATGTTAGATTTTGGGGATTTAATGTACTGCCGAATTCTGCTTTGGAAGAATTGTAAACAAAAAAACAAAAAAAAAAACCATCGTCATCTTAAAGAAGATCAGTGTACAAATGATTCCGTTATTGATATTGTTTTGTAAAAAAGAAAAGAAAATATTACTTTTTTAATCACTTATTCTGCTTTAATAGAGGAGAGAAAAAAGATGGAGTACAATTTGTGTCATTTAAAAAACCTTTTTGTAAATTAGTACGTAAAAATCCATGTTGTATTTTCTACATGTGGTACGTATAGTAATACTTAAAATAATGGAGATTTGGAACATTATATGATTAGAAAAAAAGCGTGTTGATTTTTTGTTCAAGAAATTAACTTCATTAATCATCTACACCAAGAATGGTAAAAAAAATGAGTTTTTTTTTCTTATTTCTTTTATGAATTTACTTATTTATAATTAATTTAATCTTTTTCAACAGCGATAGTAATAATACATATGTAATTTAATTTGAATTTTGGTTGAATGGAATTTCCAATTTACAATACAAGTTATTTGAAAATAATGTAAGATATAAACAACAGCTGTTTAGTTCTTACTGAATAAGGGCGTGTTTGATTTTTAGAAATTAAAATCAACCTTTATCAAATTTATAGTTTGTAACACAAATTGCAAAAGAGAAAAATCTGAGAACGAACAAGGGAACTTAATAAAAATACCTTTTTAACAAATTAATGTGATTTACTAAAAAGTTCACATTCTTAGAAAATTCCAACGGTTAATTATGAGAATGATTGCTTTTTTATGCATCGCACATATTTCACAATACGTTGCTAAAGTGAAAGTGGTTATACCATTTTTATATATTTTTTTACTAATCTTTGCTTAGTTGCCAAGGATTCAAATTGCTTACAGTACACTACTGTTACTTGACAGTGGTCACACAAAAAGTACTAAAAACCGGCTCATTGTGCGCTTCATTGACATTACTGCCCATGGTAGCACTCTGCCAGAGATAGGTATCCCTGTTAGCGGGTTACATGTTGCTATGGTCAAGTAGATGCTGTTTAAAAATTATTGACGTATTTGATAAGACATGTAACAAATAAAATTTAAAAATTTAAAAACTTACTACACAATGAAATGTAAATAGGAACATAGCAATGACGCAATGCCTATACCCTAGACAGGTTACATGTTATTAAAATCATATCGAATTTCAACTCCACATTGCACTTCAATATACATAGATACTAGTAATACTAGTTGCTTTAAGCATCGATTGACTCATAAAATGTTATTAAACATTAAAATTGATTGGTATATATAACATAAATATGTATATAATATTATCATAGCCTTTTCTCTGTCCACTAGGTTTTGCTAAAACTCTTAAGGACATGTATATAAATTTTGTTTTACCCTGTCATGCCAGCTATATGACTTGTTGGCAGGTGGGTTGAATTCAATCTTGACCTTCTCGACTGTTGCCCACTAAAGCCAGAGAGTTCCTGTTATATGGTAGAGGGTGGATTTATACCTTCCCCAGAGGATTTGTATAAAGTACTCAAACAAGCCTTCATCAGAATTTGAACTCGGTCACTGATTTCATTTTTTTCGTAATTGATAATCTGTACCACTCACATACACATTTGTTATTAATGGGATATTTATAGATAATTCTGAATTGGAAATTGATTAAATCTTTAACGACCTATTGTGACAACCTTGTGGTGTCCCAGTCAGAATTTTATTTTCTTTTTAACCTTTACATGTGTGCTCAAGATATTTTACTTATCTAAACTTTAAAAACTAATTGGTAGTGAAAGGTTCAATACTTCTGTGTCACGTTTTTTGAATATTAGGAGGGCACTTCCAAAAGTAATGTTTCCTACTTTTTTCCACAATTAACTACAAGAGATAAAGCGCCGGCAAGTAACAGATTTGAATAAAGCAAAGTTTTCACTAAAAAAAGACAACACTTGTTTTTCCACCATTTGTATGTGCATTGTTTGCCAACAAATGAATAAGAGTCTGCATGATACACTTGTAAAAATCTTTAACCAGAGAAGGCAATCACTTTTCATAATATCTATCATAGCATCATGTCAAGATAATGTTTTCCATGCGTCATTTTTTTTAGCTATATAGCTAAATATTATTAGTACTCGCTTGAGGTACCGCAGCATTGCTTGGGGAAAAAGGTAAGAGACAATGTTTCTTGTGAAATAATTCTGATAGATAAATAATATGGACAGTTACAAATTTTTTTAAAACTTTACACAATTCCTGATTAGTTTCTGAAAGCCTATTTGTACATTGTATTTCTTGTTCTTTTATCTTGTTTCATTACTGATAAAGCAACAAGTAATATCTGGCATAAGTGAAAGAACTATGAATCAAACACTGTTTTTGATCCACGCATTCATGAGATTTATTGGAATGCTTGATGTAGGGAATGATATTTAATCCAAGTCCCACTCACCAAGGACCAATATTAGCATCTAGTATACTCATGATATACTGAACACTGAATAAACCATGAGGAAAAGACAAGATAAACTCTTTTACAGCATACAAGAAACAATTGAATATAAACATAATATATTATAAGTAGTATGAAAGAAATACATAAATGTATCCAACACTAGAATATGTACATATGAAATCAAGCAGTATGTAGAAGGGATACAAAAATGAAAAAGGCTTACTTGAGATTGAAATCCGACAGTTCAAATGGGTCATAGTATTTGGCTTTTACTGAGTTTAATGACCTTGCAGGAGAAAATTTCTCTACTGTCAAAAAGAAATGATGTAAAAGAGGATGAAATCTGATTTCTGGGACTCTGTCATGTGAATACTCCATGAAATGCCATCTCCAAGGAAGACAATTAGTTTTGTAGCTTTAAATCAAAAATCTCTGTTTCTCCTTGTTTAACAAGAATAATATTTTCGGTGTCATCTTATGATCTCAATTACTCAAGAGTCAGGTCAAGTCAATATCCAACAATCAGATCCTTGTGACTTTCTTGTGTTGGCAGATCTTTAGGTAGCATGCAACATACACCACACTAACTTCAATAGTAGTATGATTACATGTGTGTAAAACGTACTCAAGCACATCTTTTTTTGAAAATTGGAAAATGGAAATAAAAATTTGAACACGAGTTTTCAGTTTTTCCTGTGTTGCACCATTCAATTATCCTTGTGTTGAAAGAAATAAAATTTCCCAACAAGATTTGTGTTAATTGAAACAATGGAAGGATTATAAAATCTTTGTTGAAGAAATCCAACATATGGAATTGATGACAGAAGATGTAAAAGCTCAGATAGATTGAATGATTTTATGACATGTCAACCATCTAGGTTTATTTTATACCGCTAGAGGTTAGGGAATATGCATTCCATTGGTATTTTCATATTGAATTTTGTAATAAGTTTCTTCTTACAGTTTTTTTTTTCTTATTTTTTTTTTTCACGGTCTTGCAAGTCAAGTACGAATAAATTTTTCAAACATCTATTTTAACCCATAACTTGGACTCTAACAGGTATACCGAACTCCGGGTCAGAGTGGTTCTCGACGTAATGGCAATGACAGAGGGTATTTTATACTCCGTCAGATTCCAGAATTGGTGTCTTAGTATAGTTACCCAGGACACCTTTTTTGAAAATGCACAACAATCAAATTTCATTGATAGATGCTATATATCCTTCAACATTTGATAAGTTGCCCTCTGTTTTCTCTGTGGGTAGATCTCTGTGGCCATAATGGCTAATCGTGCTTATGTTAATCATATTAAGTAAGTAAGTTCAAACTCCAGTTATGGCTATTACATTCATTTTTGAAACTATACCCTTAAGAAGGTATGTAACCCCATATCCTCACAGCTATGGATTAAATATGGCAGTACTGTTCATCTACAAAGCATTCCATGCTTTTGGCATTAAATAACTGGTGAAGGTTAATATACCATTTAATCAAAGAAACAGAGACCAAAACCGTATTTTCTCCATGCCAAGACAAGAAAATTAGGATACACTATTGATTATATACAGGGTATTTTATAAGAAATGGTAAGGCTAAACAAATCGAGAAAAATCAATCTCTGTATGTACATTTCGGCCTATTAGGCCTCATCAGCAGAGCTATAGAAATGAAGACCGCCCGTGTGCGATTCGAAACCTGACTGTCAAGCTGAAAGGCAAGCATCTTACCTCCACACCAAACGGACTTAGCTAGATTTCTTCGGTTTGTTTAGGAGTAAGTATTTATATTCCTCTTAAGTGACCTCTACACGACATTATGAGAAGTAAACAATGGCAGTCCCTACCATAGTTTATTATAGAAAACTATTAAATAAATTAAATAAATAGTATAAAGAATAATATAAAAGTTAATATATAATAATATATATATATATATATATATATATATATATATATATATATATATTACTTTCAATATTATATAAATTTTCTTGTACCAATAATATATATATATATATATATATACATATATATATATACATTTTTTGCAGACAAAAACAATTTTATACTTTACTCCTTTTCCGACATACCGTTTTTGATCCAACCAACATGAAGAAGTTAAATATATTGCATAATCTATGTGGTAGCATAGATTATGACAACACTGTATAATAATATATATATTATATATATATATATATATATATATATATATGTGTGTGTGTGTGTGTTGTGTGTGTGTGTGTGTGTGTGTGTGTGTAAAAATGGAAATTGGAAATGAATCCGACAATAAAAGGGGATAGACTCCCTCGCTGTTCGGCTGAGAGAAATAAGAAGGTTAATAAATAAAAGGTTCAAATGTCTCCAAACATTGTCTGCACAGCGGCGAGAGCGGCGCCATATTGAATTCGCTGTAGCCGAAAGAAACGTCCGAGATTCTCGGAAGGATCCAAATTGTTTCTCTCGGAAATTGGCACTAAATCAAAACAATCAAACGATCGCCGGACTTCCGGTGTTTAGACGCTGTCCGAACTGATCAATAGCCTTTAATAATCCGGCCAAATCGGCATTCGGTGTTTGACTTGCGGACCAGAAAAGGCGAAAAGGTTCCTTTCCCTTTCGATTAACAATAAAGAATACAAGCTACAATTGTTAATTGGTAAAAGATATATATATATATATATATATATATGTGTGTGTGTGTGTGTGTGTGTGTGTGTATGTGTATGTGTGTGTGTGTGTGTGTGTGTGTGAGTACGTAAAAAAAACAATTTAGCCGACAATTTTTGGAGGATATGTGCTTAATTGAAGTCATACCTAATTTTTGAAAATTAATTAGTTAATAATTAATGAATTTAGGCGGGCATATATGTTCAAATGTAAGGATAAACAAATCGAGAAAATAGGTCGAAATGTACATTCAGGGATTGACATTTTTCTCGATTTGTTTAGCCTTACATTTGAACATATATGCCCACCTAAATTCATTAATTACTAACTAATTAATTTTCAAAAATTATGTATGACTTCAATTAAGCACATATCCTCCAAATATATAATATATATATATATATATATATATATATATATATATATATATATATTTATATTTATATGCCTTTTTTATGTTGAAGTTGGTTATTATTATGAAGCATTAAAAAAATTAAAAAAATTAAAAATAAATGAAGGAACTCGATGTTGTGAAGTACAGAATTCACCTATTTTTTATTATTCATTCTCATAAATTTTCGGGATCGTTAGATTCCCTTCCTCAGATGTATGTCGCTCCAGTTGAACGTATCCTTTATCTTTGTTGTTATTGAAAACGGCCGCGTCGGTAAAATATTTGTAATAACGGAGTATTCCGATATCACATGAGTTCGTAGTTTTAAAATCCATTTGATTTTAGCTTGTTTTCGAGATTGTGTTGTTGGAAATGCATGGTCTATTAAAATACATTTGAGGTGTGTAAGTTGTGTGGTGGGGGTGTAAAGTGAAGTGCTATCCTGATATATATATATATATATATATATATATATATATATATATATATATATGTAGTCTATATGTAATAAGCTATTTATCTATATGTATTTACCAACCCCTCCGCACGAGCAGGATGCGACGGACATTAGGTCAATTTCTTAAGCGGAGTATAACAGATTTGAATTCGGGGTTTTCCTTCTCCTAGACTGGTTGCCTAGCCATGGTTAAAGAGCCCAATCTGCCGTGATATTTACCCATAGCTGAAGAGAGAATTGGATTCATACCTTTCCCAGGGGTATTAGCGCTATGTGAAATGCCAACAGCTTCATCCAGGAATTGAACTTGGGTTGACGATTTCGCACGACTCTAACCATTAGCCCTCGCGCCTCCTTTCTATCTATAGGTATAGAGAGATTCTTTATGTAATTAGTTATCTGGGACCACTAGTCTCCTATTAAATTCTAGTCGAAGTAAATTTATAATAGCTAAATGGGACCCTAACAGGTACTACCACTCCGGGTCAGTGTGGACCTCGGAGCATTAATGATGAAGGGGTGCTTAACATTCCCCAAATCTCCAGAACTGGAGCCTCACTATCAGATAGTTTAACGTCATTCCCAGTGCAAGAAGACCCTCAGCCACCGCCCTATAGCACATAAATGATAAATACGGTTGAGGCTTACCATAAGGGCAATAGGGTTGGGACAATCATATAGGTGCTAGGGCTTGACGTGACTGAATGTTTCAAATTCAATATTGAAATATATGATAAAAAGAGTTGGGGCTTACCTTAAGAGAAATAGGGTTGGTACAATCATATAGGTGCTAGGGCTTGACGTGACTGAATGTTTCAAATTCAATATTGAAATATATGATAAAAAGAGTTGGGGCTTACCATAAGAGAAATAGGGTTGGGACAATCATATAGGTGCTAGGGCTTGACGTGACTGAATGTTTCAAATTCAATATTGAAATATATGATAAAAAGAGTTGGGCCTTGCCATAAGAGAAATAGGGTTGGGACAATCATATAGGTGCTAGGGCTTGACGTGACTGAATGTTTCAAATTCAATATTGAAATATATGATAAAAAGAGTTGGGGCTTGCCATAAGAGAAATAGGGTTGGTACAATCATATAGGTGCTAGGGCTTGACGTGACTGAATGTTTCAAATTCAATATTGAAATCCGGAAAAACGGTTTATTACTTTTTATTCTTTCTTTTCTTTTGGAAGTCCGTCGCAGACGACGATGACAACGACTCCATGTCTTCAGTTGTGGACCCTCTGTTGGCTCGTTAGTCCAATTCTGAACTTGTAGCTGGAATATCAGCAGCAGCTATATGATTTCTTTCTAAAAATCGTTTGATCTTTTTTTGATTAATTAATTATATACCTTAATCAGTAAAAATCAATAACCAAATTTGGAGTGTTTCTTAGTTAGAACGATATCAATGTGTATGCAAGATTTTGAATCTGAGTGACCTCCCGTTTTGGAGTTATACGTCGACACATACATACCAAAATCTCTCCTTTATATATATATATATATATATATATATATATATATATATATATATATATATATACACTGGAGGGGAAATTCCCATCTACATATTATTCATGACGACGAAGTCCACATATTTTTTTATACAGGAATATGAAGAGTCAACGCGCAGTTTTCCCATAAACAATGAATAAAAGAAAATATCTTCAGCATAAAATAACCCAACAAGAGTTGACATGCCGTAAAACCCAACCAAACAACCAACCAACCAACCAACCAGCCAACCAACAATCATCAAATATCCAGAAGAGGAGCCTCACCGCTGGATGTAGTTTACCATCTGTTTCTCTGGAAATAAGTAGGAGTCATTATTTTTCGGAGAGTCTAGCGAATTATCATTAAGTTTTTCTCTGTCATTCGTGTTATTAGTTGATGTTGTAGACATGGGTTATCTAAACATTTGTACAGAGTTGGCCTTTGACTTTCACGCTAGATAGAAAAAAAGATCACTTTTTTTCTCCTTTTCAGCATGACTACACAAAAATGTTTCTAAAATATAAGACGGGGAGTTTGAAAAGAAAATTTGTCTGTGTAAAAGGACACGGCAAAAAGATGAGTATGTGTATAAAAAGAAGGAAGAAAATACATGTTTTTATGTGAGTATATATATATATATATAAATATATATATATATATATATATATATATATATATAAGGAAAAGAAAACAATATTGTCATGTCGAAGAAATATAATATACTACATTGCTAACACAAGCGTTTTGACAATATAATGTTAATACAATGGAATCTAAATATATATATATATATATATATATATATATATATATATATATATATACACTTCCACATTCAAAAACCCACACACAAACACACACACACACACACACACACACACACACACACATATATGTGGATGACTATATATATATATATATATATATATATATATATATATATATATATATATATATATAGTCATCCACAGACACGTGCTTCGACTCATCAAGTCTCTTCAGACATTTGTAAGCTACCTACCTTGAAATCCGATCGGTTCAGTGTCAGTCCATCACCTTAACCATCAGGCTGTCATCACCTACTACGCTTTTAGTTGGCGGTCATCAGCGAAAATCCCCCCCCCCAGATTGCTCAACCCTAGAGGGATGGGGAGCATATATATATATATATATATATATATATATATATATATATATTATATATATATATATATGGAATTTATGGGACCAGACTCAAATCTTAGTGCGCCGTGTCCGAAGACAAAAAACATACCTAAAAACATACCCGATGAAACAAAAAAACACAGATACTACATCTTAATCCCATTCAATATTTGAACACTCCACTTTGGTCCTTACTTAGGCTATACGGTTAGTCAGTGAGGTCTGATCCGATCAATTGGCGGGTCATGCCAAATACCCAACCCTTTCTATCATATATGTGCTAGAAGGCGATGGCTGATGTTTTGAGAGTTCAGGGTATGACGTTAAACTATCTAATGGTGTAGTTCAAATTCTTAAGTTCTGGGAATTGTGGACTACCTTTTTTTCGTTATTATTCCCAGTTTCACCCGGACCCGGAGCGGTATTACCTGTTAGGGTCCTATTTATAGGCTACTTATGAGAAAATGGGTTAACAACAATGTGTTTAAAAATTGAGTTCAAAATGTAATTTTTAATACCCATCAAGAATGAATAGAACAAAATGTCTACGGCATAAAATAACCCAACAAGAGTTGACATGTCGTAAAATCAAAAAAGATTGAAGACCCATCAAGAATGAATAGACCAAAATGTCTACGGCATAAAATAGCCCAACAAGAGTTGACAAGCCGTAAAAAAAAAAAAAAAAAGAAAAGGCAAAGAAGAAACAATACTTTCGAGACAGGCTCTGTTTAAGATTCTCTCTCAGACTCATGTGTGTATTTACCCAACCCCTCCGCCACAGACTGGATGTAACAGAAATTCGATCAATAAGCGGTGTAAATTTTGTGTGAAATCAGAGTTTTCTTTTTCTTAGACTATATATATATATATATATTTGGGAATAAAAGGCCTTAAATACCATGGGTATCGTGGTTATGGACCATTTCCACTCGCGAGTATGCCCACGAGCTTCTTCAGACCACTGATCTGAAGAAGCTCGTGAGCATACTCGCGAGTGGAAATGGTCCATAACCACGATACCCATGGTATTTAAGGCCTTTTATTCCCAAATAACTTTGCTCTGTTTACAATAATTAAACATTGAGCTCTCATACGGCACCTGAACTCTCCAACAAACTACTGGTAGAGAATTAGGACCCACTTAGAATCACCTTGTACCAAGAAACTTGGTACCGCACCAAAGTATATATATATATATATATATATATATATATATATATGGTGATAGTGAATATATATATATATATATATATATATATGTATATATATGTGTGTGTGTGTGTGTGTGTGTGTGTGTATGTATGCAAAAATGGAAATTGGAAATCTGTAAGATTTTTTTAGCTGAGGTGGAGCACCACACCTACCGTCAGCTCCACTCTTTACTGTACAGATCAAGTTACACAATCTGTGCTATCTATGCACTGTGTTGTCGGGAACCGGTATCGAAACAGGAACCTTACCGACTGAGCTAAACCAACCTCATACAATTAATTAATTATATAATTAACAAACAGAAGTTCCATATTTCTGGATGCGAGATATTTTCTTATAAACCCTAAGACCCATATTTTGTTTGGGGTAGTTTTTTTATGGCGTCAATTTAATATATATATATATATATATATATATATATATTATATATATATATATATGATCAACTACCCCAGCTATGGTTAACGGAATGAGAACAGGATACCCTCGTAGACTAAATAAAGGGTTAAGTTCGAAGTTTTGTTATGGCTCCCGATTACGACAAGAAAGTTCCCGAGTCCGAAAATAAGGTTCCCGAGTCCGACAAGAAATTCCTGAAGAAGGCCGGAGAGCATATCGGCCGAAACGTTGTACAAATAACAATGAAGATGTCCGAATAACGCAGATAATACTAAGAGAATTTATTTTTCGTAGCATGTCCCATACTTACGACTTTGTGTCCTATCCTACCACTGGCCAACGTGCTGGGTAAACAAGAAAGATGTCCAATCGTGGTGTAATGGTTTGAAATCTGGTCTCATATTCCATTTCTACTGAATAGTGAGTTTCTTGACGCCGTATGCCCTATACCTACACCGCCCTGTCGGCTGGGGCGTTAGAATGCACCAACTGCACCTCTGCAGAGGGATAAGACTCCCACAATGGGGCCACTTGTTGGCCGTGGGTGGCACCCCGTGATGCTTAAGGATAGAACCCAGGTGGATGAGCAGTTCATGACTTGCAATACTCCACTTTGGCCCTATCTTCGGCTAGACAGGCGGTCGGAGAGGCCCCCTCCGATCAATCGGCTGGTCACGTCAAGCCCTAGCACCTATATGATTTTACCAACCCTATTGCCCTTATGGCAAGCCCCAACCCCTTTTTATCATATGGGTGCTAGAAGGCGGTGACTGAGGGTCTACATGTCCTGGGAATGACGTTAAACTCTATCTGATGGTGAGGTTCCAGTTTTTGAGGTTTAGGAAAGGTGGAGCACCTCTTCATCACCATTGCTCCCTGGTCCACTCTGACCCGGAGTGGTAGTACCTGTTAGGGTCCCATCTATGGGTTAAATAGAAAAATGTATTTATAAAAAAATTGTATTATCCATTAAGAATTGATTTATTTCAAAACTTTATCGGCATTAAATGACCCACTGAGGTTGATATGCCGTAAAACAAAACCAAACCAAACCAAAACAAACCTATACTTACGACCTTGTGTGACATCCTACTCATTGCAAACGGTTTGGGTTAATAAGGAAGGTGTCCCATCATAGTATAATGGATCGCAGGCTGGTCTCGCAAATCCATTACTAATGAATTCCCAATAGTCACAATCTTGTGTCATATCCTACCCCTGACGAACGGGTTGGGTAAATTATTACTGAATCACGAGTCTATTCTTCGTTGACTGGATTTTACGGCATGTCAACCCTTATTGGACATTTTCATACCGAAGACATTTTGTTTTATTCAGTCTTGTGTATTCAATTGTTTTTCAAACTC
This sequence comes from Doryteuthis pealeii, assembly GCA_023376005.1. Classification (NCBI taxonomy): domain Eukaryota; kingdom Metazoa; phylum Mollusca; class Cephalopoda; order Myopsida; family Loliginidae; genus Doryteuthis; species Doryteuthis pealeii. Next base: position 92,387,309 of record CM042159.1, on the reverse strand, counting down.
CATTTTTAATTTAAAAAAAAAACAAAACACTTATTTAATACTCATTCTTTTACCGATTCAACCCATAGATGGGACCCGAAAAGGTAGTACTAATCCAGGTCAGAGTGGACCTGGGAGTAATGGCGATAACGAATTGGATATCCTTTAGATTCAGTTTAACGTAATACCCAAGACACACGCCTTCTAGCACATAAATTATGATATGGTTTGGGGGATTGTCACCAAGGCACTAAGTGGGACCTTATGACCTTTAGGCACCACTTTTGCTATCTCCATTCGTGGGGTCATTTTTTCCATTTACACCATCAAAATCCGGTTAATTGTTAACAGATGACTTTTTGAGTTTTTTTAAAATTATAAAACTAACTCCTAACCCTAACCCCTAACCCTAACCCTAACCCCTAACAAACAAATGTCCCTACGAATCGAGATTGCAAAAGGGGTGCCTAAAGGTCATATGGTTCAATAAGTGCGGGATAATCATGTAAGTGCTACTCTTTGATGCGACCAGTTGATTGATCAGTAAACACATAATTAAAATGTTAAAATTTTATTGGTAATCTTCAACTTGTTCCTCGTAAATTCCTAATATAAAATAAACTGAACCCTCATTTTATGTCCGTGTTTTTGCAATAAATGTTTTTAAATAAAGAAAATATATTCAGTATTGTAAAACAACGGGTGAAAGAAAAAGAAAATATTTATTGCAAAAACACGGACATAAAATGAGGGTTCACTTTATTTTATGGTAGGAATTTACGAGGAACAAGTTAAGGATTACCATTTCATTTTCCATCCGTATGACTGGATTTATTGGTAGGGCGTTTGCTAGAACAGTTATAACAAGAAATACTCTAGCTATAACCATGTGCAGATCACGCCTACATCGCATGCCGATCTCGTAAAATAACATTTCCTAAAATATAGTCGTTTGAAAACTGAGCTTATTGATAAGCCTCTGTAATTATAGGAGTATTTAGTCTGGTAAGATAAGTATAAACTCGATATTTCGTTGCCCTAATGAGAATAAATCTGTTTCAAGGAATCAAAGTGAGGTTTCTTGTCTGAAGGACACTGTCTCAGAAACATTTAAAGGCGCTAAGAATATCATGCTTTGAGAGTATATGTATATATATATATATATATATATATATATATATATATATATATTGGTTTGTTGGTTGGTTTTGAAGGCTGTCACAATGCGAGTGTAAAGAAAAAAGAAGGTAACTATGATGTTTTTTGTTAACCTGTCATTTTATTTCTCAATATTTCGGGAAGAAAATTCCCATCTTTAGAAGAATACTGGAACTGAAGTTGTCTTAGCGGCTTCTAGATTCGTTCTATCTTGGGTCTTCCAAATTCTGTGTGTGTATGTGTATGGTTGGGGTGCTTGCTTATGTGTGTGTTTGTGTGTGTGCGCGTGCTTGCGTGTGTAAATGTAAGCGTATGTGTGTGTGCGTGGTGCTTATGTCTGTGTGTCTGATCATTTCTTTTTATTCTATTTTAATTATTATTCCAGATTTGATTCGCCTCTAAGCAAGGTTTTATTTTTATTTTATTTTATTTTATTTTATTTATTTATTTTTTTTGTTTGTTTATTAACAGGATCATCTGATCTCTTTTTATTGATATGTGTCTGAGACTAACATTCCAGATATTGCTTGATTGTTTATATATATATATATATATATATATATATATATATATGTGTGTGTGTGTGTGTGTGTGTGTATATATATATATATATATATATATATATATATATATATATATATATATATATATATATGCATGTTGAATTAAACAACCGACACATCTCCTGTTTAACAATTTTATTTGCGATTTTTTTCAAGTTTTCTGGCCAACTTTTAAATATTTGGGTGGAATTCGTGGATTAGTCTACCAAAGTTCAGGTCCCGAGTACTTTCGGCACATCAAAGTGCCATCATCAGGGGTGATGTGTTCCAGTTCTTCAAGTTATATTAATGGATGTGGAAGCTGAAAGGAAGAGAACTGATGGGAAAGGTGCTATAGGCATTTTAAAATGCATGGGAAATTAATTTGGTTTAACACATCACCACCTTGACAACAGCATTGTTTAAATCAGCTAGATTACTCAGGAGGGTCCTGCAGACTTGTTGTCACTCGCAGTGAAAGACCATCAAAACTCACATAAATGCCTATCGTGAAAACCTAACGAGGGAATAATTGGGTTACAGAGAAAATGAACTATGCCAAAAAAAATAAAATAAAATAAAATAAAAAAAATACCCCCTCCCCTGCCAAAAAAGGTCAGAGCAAAATGGAGGACGATGATAATCCAAAATAAATAAATAAATAAATAAAACTTAGGGGTGCATTTCATCTAACTATTTCTGTAAATAGAGCGGGTCGAAATTAGGGTTGTTGTTTTGTTTTTTTCGTTTTGTTTTGTTTTGTTTTGTTTTGTTTTCCTGAGAAATGTCATGGTATTTTAATTGGCTATCATATTTCACGCTGACGCCAGGGGTGGGAAAATTGCAATTTATATCGGGTAGGGGAGCGAATTGGGGGGAGCGGATATGTACAGCGGGAAACCGGATAAGCAAGAAATGTCTTTTAGTTTCGAAAAAGCAACCTAACATTGCATTCATTGGAATTTCTCTTAGACATACAGGAACCAAAAATAAAGATTTTCTCTTTCTAAAAAATAAAAATATGAATCCTAGACCGTATTAGATATTTAATTTTAAGAACGGACGATCATGAAAAATATCTATTTTTTAATGTGTAAGAAAATAATTATATCTTCACTAATATTAAGAGTAACCCCCATCTTTCTTCTTTGTTTGTTTGTTTGTTTCTTTCTTTCTTTCATTCTCTCTCTCTCTCTCACACACACTCTCTCTCCTCAATTTCTTTCCTTTTCTCTGACTTTTGTCCCTCTTTCTCTCTCTTCAACTTTGATTCTCTCTCTCTCTCTCTCTCTCTCTCTCTCTCATTGACGCTCATTCTCTCTCTCTCTCTCTCATTATCTCCCATCTTCTCTCTCTCCCTCCACCTCTGTCTCCTCAATTTCTTTCTTTTCTCTGACTTTTGTCCTCTTTTCTCTCTTTCTCTCTCTTCACCTTTGATTCTCTCTCTCTCTCTCTCATTTACGCTCATTCTATCTATCTCTTTCTCTTTCTCTTCTCTTTTCTCTCTCTCATCATCTCCCATCTTCTCCCCCCCCTCTCTTTTCTCTGACTCACACTCGCACATAAATATGCACTTTCTTTCTCTCTCTCTCTCCTCAATTTCTTTCTTTTCTCTGACTTTTGTCATTCTTTCTCTCGTTCTCTCTCTTCACCTTTGATTCTCTCTCTATACCTCTCTCTCTCTCTCTCTCTCTCACACACACACACACACACATCTACGCTCATTCTATCTCTCTCTTTCTCTTTCTCTTTCTCACCTCTCTCATTATCTCCCATCTTCTCTTCTCCTCTCTCTCTCTCTCTCTTTCTCTCTCTCTCTTTCTCTCCCCCCCTCTCTCTCTCTCTCTCTCTCTCTCTCTCACACACACACATCTACGCTCATTCTATCTCTCTCTTTCTCTTTCTCTTTCTCACCCTCTCTCATTATCTCCCATATTCTCTCTCCTCCCCTCTCTCTCTTTCTCTTTCTCTCCCTCTCTCATCATCTCCCATCTTCTCTCCCCTCTCCTCTCTCTCATTCACTCTCTCTCTCTTTCTCTATCTCTTCTCTCTCTCTCTCATTATCTCCCATCTTCTCTCTCCCCCCCCTCTCTCTCTTTCTCTGACTCACACTCTCACATACACTTATACACACAGAAAATGCACAGATAAATAGATAGATAGATTGAAAAGAACAGAATGAAATAGATGGATAGATAGATAGATATTTGCCTTGATGGCTCGTTAGTTAACTGGATAGCTAGATAAATAGATAAGAACGAAATTAAAGATAGATAGATAGATAGATAGATAGATAGAGAGTAACACCCACACATTTTCTCCCTTTCTCTCATTTCTCAAGATCTACCTGTCTCTCTTTCCCTCTAACTCTTCCTTTCTTCTCAATTTCACTCTTATTCTCTCTCTCCCTCTCTCTATCTCTCCCCCTCTCTCTCTCTATCTCTCTATCTCCTTTACTATATTTCTTCCTTTCTTCTCTCTCACACACAAACGCACATATATGCACATATGCACACAGTAAAATACACAGTTAGATAGATAAGTAGATAGATAGATATGTAAAGACTGAGGTGATCTTAACTGTTTTAGTTCTAATTGAAGGATAAGGCAGACATTTAAACAAGTCTTATTTCATGACACATCATCATCATCATCATCATCATCATGTCGCGCTAGCAGTACAGATATCCATGACAATATCTCGCCAACCGTCTCTATTATTAATTGCTCTCGGGATGTCCTCTGCGCAGCATCCAGTATCGGCACAGAGCTGGTCAATATTTGTCTTTGGTGGGCGGCCCACTCTGGCGTGCCCATGTGCTGGTTTCCATGGGAGAACGTCACTTATTAGTTCGATCTTGCTTCTCCAGCAGTGCCCAGTATGTCTTGTTTGTCTTACTCGGATGGTTTGTGCGATAGGAGGCTAGTGGCCATACAGCTGTTTCCTTGTAGTGTGTTGTTTCCATTATTTGTTTAATATTACGAGCAGCAGTCTTGTCCAGCTCCCATCTAGCCTAATCTCTAGGTGCTTAGGATCCAAATGGTGCAGCCATACAGTAGCACTGATTAAACTATGGCTTGGAAGAATTGTCGCTTTAGCTTGTTAGTGAGATCGGAATTCCATATGACTGACAATGCCTTTCCTATACGTGCATTAATGTCGCTTCCTGTGGATGAGATGACACAAAAGGAACGAATTTTAGATAGACTAGTACAAAATTAAAAAAACACCCTCCGGGCGTTGTAAAAATAGATTTTTAAAAACATATTGCCTGAGGGGTGGGAATAAACAATTCAATGTCAGCGAGTTTGTACCCTAAGTAAGTAAAATAACAAAATTCATTAAAGGATTAAAAAATAAAACAATTTGAAATGTAAACTTTAAATATATATTAAAATAAAAAAAACTATATATATATATATAATACCAGTCATGTAGTTATTAAAACTTGTTTTTAAAAAACAATGAGGACTGTCTAATGTTGCATGTTCAAATTTTCAGTGTATTTATTCTGTTATGACGATTTTGGGTAATGTGGCGTAAGCAGTGACGTAGTTTTTTGTTACAGACAAAATCCGGAAGCGAATCTCCATTATTAATAGATGGGTAGATAGAATGATTGATAGATGGAAAAGAACGGAAAGAGATAGATAGATAGATAAACAAATAAATAGCATTAGAAAGACTTCTTATTTTCTCTTGTGGTCACTTCTTATAATAATAAAGATTATGTATATGTCTTCTTGGAACAGAAACAATGTCACCACCAACATCAGAATTCCCTTTGTTATTTGCGTCATCATCATCATCATCATCATCATGTCGCGCATGCAGCACGGATATCCATGACAATCTCTGCGCCAACCTTCCCTATCATTCATTGCACCTGGGAGGTCCTCTGCGGAGCATCCAGCATCCTCGCATATTTGATCAATGTAGGTCCGTGCCGGGCGCCCCACACCTGCATGTCCATGTCTTGGCTTCCACAGGAGAACGTCGCTTATGAGCTCGTCCTTGCTTCTCCAGCAGTGTCCTGCATGCCTTGCCCGTCTCACTCGGTTAGTTTGTGAGATGGGGGACAAGTG
>CM042159.1:92359044-92376544 GCA_023376005.1 Doryteuthis pealeii | reverse complement strand
ATAAAATGTGACCTCTTGCACAAGTATTTAAGTTTTATATAATATATTACTGGTGAATATTGAATTAGAAAGACTAATGAAATAAATAAACACAAAAAAAGATTATACTTATTTTTACTTTATTTCTAATTCCAATATTAGATTATACATAGAATTGATTTAATACGTCTGAAAATAAAATTAAATATATTAGTAATCAAAACATCAAGAATTATAAACACGTTTTCGTTAAAAATGGTATGCAAATTATTCACACCATATACTATGTAAAACTTATTTTTAATGTCATACAACAATCTCCCCGGATTTTAAAGAAATTAATAATTTGGCTGTTTTGAAGCAAATGTATCCCAGGCCAGATTTTTATAAAGGCATTTGTTAATTAATAAAATGCTAATGCTAAGATTAATAATAATATTTAATAACCATTATGACGCAAATATACATTATACACGAATAGCAAAGGCATGGTCGGCCACAACAAATTATCAGTCATATGGAGGTCGGATCTCCCTGACAAGCCTGAAGCGACAGTTCTTCCAGGCTGTGGTTGGGTATCAGTCGCTGCTATACGGCTGCACACTTGGACCCTAACGAAGCGTCTTGAGAATAATCAAGATGGAAGCTGCAATAAGAATGCTACGTGTAGTCTTGACAAGTCGGGAAGCAGCACCCCACGAAGAGACAGCTGTACGGACACTTGTCCCCCATCTCACAAATAACCGAGTGAACGGGCAAGCATGCAGGGACACTGCTGGAGAAGCAAGGACGAGCCTCATAAGCGACGTTTCTGTGGAAGCCAACGAGACTGACATGTGTGGGGCGCCCGGCACGGACCTACATTGATCAAATATGCGAGGATGCTGGATGCTCCGCAGAGGACCTCCAGGTGCAATGAATGATAGGGAAGGTTGGCGCAGAGATTGTCATGATATCCCGTGCTGCATGCGCGAACATGATAGATGATGATGATGATGAGCAAATAAACAAAGGAATTCTGATGTTGGTGGTGACTTGTTTCTGTTCCAAGAGACATATACATATCTTTATTATTATAAGAAGTGACACAAAGAAAATAAGAAGTCTTTCTAATGCTATTTATTTGTTTATCTATCTATCTATCTCTTTCCGTTCTTTTCCATCTATCAATCATTCTATTCTACCCATCTATTTATAATGGAGATTCGCTTCCGGATTTTGTCTGTAACAAAAACTACGTCACTGCTTACGCCACATTACCCAAAATCGTCATAACAGAATAAATACACTGAAAATTTGAACATGCAACATTAGACAGTCCTCATTGTTTTTTAAAAACAAGTTTTAATAACTACATGGACGGTATTATATATATATATAGTTTTTTTTTTTAATATATATTTAAAGTTTACATTCAAATTGTTTTATTTTAATCCTTTAATGAATTTTGATTTTACTTACTTAGGTACAAACTCGCTGACATTGAATTGTTATTTTCCACCCCTCAGGCAATATGTTTTAAAAATCCTATTTTTACAACGCCCGGAGGGTTTTTTAATTTTGTACTAGTCTATCTAAAATTCGTTCCTTTTGTGTCATCTCATCCACAGAAGCGACATTAATGCACGTATAGGAAAGGCATTGTCAGTCATATGAATTCCGATCTCACTAACAAGCTAAAGCGACAATTCTTCCAACATGTTTAATCAGTGCTACTGTATGCTGCCACCATTTGGATCCTAAGCACCTAGAGATTAGGCTAGATGGAGACTGGACAAGATGCTGCTCGTAATATTAAACAATAATGGAAACAACACACTACAAGGAAACAGCTGTATGGCCACTAGCCTCCTATCGCAAACCATCCGAGTAAGACAAACAAGACATACTGGGCACTGCTGGAGAAGCAAGATCGAACTAATAAGTGACGTTCTCCCATGGAACCAGCACATGGGCACGCCAGAGTGGCCGCCACCAAAGACAATATTGACCAGCTCTTGTGCCGATACTGGATGCTGCGCAGAGGATCATCGAGAGCAATTAATAAATAGGACGGTTGGGCGAGATTTGTCATGGATATCTGTACTGCTAGCGCGACATGATGTGATGATGATGATGATGATGTGTCATGAATAAAGACTTGTTTCAATGTCTGCCTTATCCTTCAATTAGAACTAAAACATTAGATCACCTCATCTTTACATATCTATCTATTCACTTATCTATCTAACTGTGTATTTACTGTGTGCATATGTGCATATATGTGACGTTTGTGTGTGCGAGAGAAGAAAGGAAGAAATATAGTAAAGGAGATAGAAGAGATGAGAGAGAGAGGGGGAGAGATAGAGAGAGGAGAGACGAGAATAAGAGTGAAATTTGAGAAGAAAGGAAGGTTAGAGGAAAGAGAACAGTTGATCTTGAGAAATGAGGAGAAAGGGAGAAATGTTGGTGTTACTCTCTATCTTATCTTATCTATTCTATCTCATCTATTTTAATTCGTTCTTCATCTTTTATCTAGTATCCAGTTAACTAACGGAGCCATCAGCAAATATCTATCATATCTATCCATCTATTTCTTTTGTTTCTTTCAATCTATTCTATCTATTTATCTGCTTGCATTTTCTGTGTGTATAAGTGTATGTGAGAGTCGTGAGTCAGAGAAAGAGGAAGGGGGGGGAGAGAGAAGAATGGGAGATAATGAGAGAGAAGAGAGAAAGAACGATAGGGAAGAGAGAAGAGAGTGAATGACGAGAGAGAGAGTGGATGGAGATGCGAGATGATGAGGGGAGGAAAAGAAAGAGAGAGAGGGGGAGGAGAGAGATATGGGATATGAGAAGGGTGGAAAGAGAAAGAGAAAGAGAGAGATAGATGAGGCGTAGTCAGATGTGTGTTGTGTTGACGAAGAGAAGTGAGAGAGAGAGAGAGGGGAGAGAAAGAGAGACGAGAGAAATAGAGAGAGAGGAGAGAGAGAAGAGAAGATGGGAGATAATGAGAGAGGTGAGAAAGAGAAAGAGAAGACGAGAGATAGAATGAGTCGTAGATGTGTGTTTGGGTGTGTGAGACGAGAGAGAGAGAGAGAGAGGTATAGAGAAGAGAATCAAAGTGAAGGAGAAACGAGAGAAAGAATGACAAAAAGTCAGAGAAAAAGAAAAATGAGGAGAGAGAGATAGAAGGGAAAGTTGCATATTTATGTGGATGTGAGTCAGAGAAAGAGAGAGGGGGAGAACGATGGAAGATTGATGAGAAGAGAAAGAGAAAGAGGGAAAGAAAGAGAAAGAGATAGATGAATGAGCGTAAATGAAAGAGAGAGAGAGAGAATCCAAAGGTGAAGAGAGAGAGAAGAGAGAAAGTAGGACAAAGCAGAGAAAAAGAAAGAATTGAGGAGACAGAGGGAGGGAGAGAGAGAAGATGGGGAGATAATGAGAGAGAGAAGAGAGAATGAGCGTCAATGAGAGAAGAGGAGAGAGAGAGAGAGAGGAGAATCAAAGTTGAAGAGAGAGAAAGAGGGACAAAGTCAGAAAGGAAGAAATTGAGAGAGGAGTGTGTGTGAGAGAGGGGAGAGCGAGAATGAAAGAAAGGAAAGAACAAACAAACAAACAAGAAGAAAGATGGGTACTCTTAATATTAGTGAAGATATAATTATTTTCTTACACATTAAAAATAGTATTTTCGATCGTCCCGTTCTTAAAATTAAAAGTATCTAATACGGTCTAGGATTCATATTTTTATTTTTTAGAAAGAGAAATCTTTATTTTTGGTTCCTGTAGTTCTAAGAGAAATTCCAATGAATGCCAATGTTAGGTTGCTTTCGAAACTAAAAGACATTTCTTGCTTATCCGGTTTCCGCTGTACATATCCGCTCCCCCCAATTCGCTCCCCTACCCGGTATAAATTGCATTTTCCCCCCTGGCGTCAGCGTGAATTGATCAGCCAATTAAAATACCATGACATTTCCAGGAAACGAAAACAAACAAAACAAAACAAAACGAAAAAACAAAACCAACACCTAATTTCAACCCGCTCTTTTACAGAAATAGTTAGATGAAATGCACCCCTAAGCTTTTTATTTATTTATTTATTTGGATTATCATTCGTCCTCCATTTTTGCTCTGACCTTTTTTGGCAGGGGGGGTATTTTTTTATTTTATTTTTTTTTATTTTTTTTTGGCATAGTTCATTTTCTCTGTAACCCAATTATTCCCTCGTTAGTTTTCACGATAGGCATTTTATGTGAGTTTTGATGGTCTTTCACTGCGAGTGACAACAAAGTCTGCAGGACCCTCCTGAGTAATCTAGCTGATTTAAAACAATTGCTGTTGTCCAAAGTGGTGATGTGTTTAAACACAAATTAATTTCCATGCGTTTTAAAATGCCATTATAGCACCTTTCCCAGTCAGTTCTTTCCTTTCAGCTTCCACATCCATTAATATAACTTGAAGAACTGGAACACATCACCCCTGATATGGGCACTTTGATGTGCCGAAGTACTCGGGACCTGAACTTTGGTAGACAATCCACGAATTCACAAATATTTAAAAGTGGCCAGAAAATTTTGAAAAAAAATCGCAAATAAAATTGCCTTAAACAGAGAGATGTGTCGAGTTGTTTAATTCAACATGCCATATATATATATTATATTATAATTTATATATATATATATATATATATATAATATATATACAACACACACACACACACACAATTATAATAATATATATATATTTATATATAAACAATCAAGCAAATTGAATGTTAGTCTCAGACACATATCAATCAAAAGAGATCAGATGATCCTGTTAATAAACAAACAAAAAAAATAATAAAAAAATAAATAAAATTAAAATAAAAATAAACCTTGCTTAGAGGCGAATCAAATCTGGATATAATTAAAATAGAATAAAAAGAAATGATCGACACACAGACATAAGCACCACGCACCACACAATACGTTACATTTCCACGCAAGCACGCGCACAACCACAAAAACAATAAGCAAGCACCCCAACTACACATACACACACAGAATTTGGAAGACCCAAGATAGAACGCAATCTAGAAGCCGCGTAGACAACTTCAGTTCCAGTATTCTTCTAAAGATGTATAGAATTTTCTTCCCGAAATATTGAGAAATAAAATGACAGGTTAACAAAAAACATATATTTACCTTTTTTTTCTTTACACTGCATTGTGACAGCCTTCAAACCAACCAACAACCAATATATATATATATATATATAATATTATAACATTATAATACATATACTCTCAAAGCATGATATTCTTAGCGCTTTAAATGTTTTCTGAGACAGTGTCCTTCAGACAAGAAACCTCACTTTGATTCTTGAAACAGATTTATTCTCATTAGGGCAACGAAATATCGAGTTTATACTTATCTTACCAGACTAATATCCTATATTACAGAGGCTTATCAATAAGCTCAGTTTTCAAACGACTATATTTTAGGAAATGTTATTTTACGAGATCGGCATGCGATGTAGGCGTGATCTGCACATGGTTATAGCTAGAGTATTTCTTGTTATAACTTCTAGCAACGCCCTACCAATAAATCGTCTTACGGTGGAAAAGAAATGGTAATCCTTAACTTGTTCCTCGTAAATTCCTTACCATAAAATAAAGTGAACCTCATTTCTATGTCGGTTTTTGCAATAAATATTTTCTTTTTCTTTCACCCGTTGTTTTACAATACTGAATATATTTTCTTTATTTAAAAAAATTTTATGCAAAAACACGGACATAAAATGAGGGTTCAATTTATTTTATTTAGGAATTTACGGGAACAAGTTGAAGATTACCAATAAATTTAACATTTTAATTATGGTTTACTGATCAATCAACTGGTCGCATCAAAGAGTAGCACTTACATGATTATCCCGCACTTTATGAACTATGACCTTTAGGCACCCCTTTTGCAATCTCGATTCGTAGGGACATTTGTTTTTAGGTTAGGTTACGGGTTAGGGGTTAGGGTTAGGAGTTAGTTTTATAATTTAAAAAAACTAAAAAGTCATCTGTTAAAATTAACGGATTTTGATGGTGTAAATGGAAAAATGACCCCACGATGGACTGTAGCAAAAGTGGTGCCTAAAGGTCATAAGGTCCCACTTGTGCCTTGGTGACATCCCCCAAACCATATCATATTTATGTGCTAGGAAGGCGTGTGTCTTTGGTATTACGTTAAACTGAATCTAAAGGATATCCAATTCGTTATCGCCATTACTCCCAGGTCCACTCTGACCTGGATTAGTACTACCTTTTCGGGTCCCATCTATGGGTTGATCGTAAAAAGATGAGTATTATAAGTGTTTGTTTTTTTTTTAAAATTAAAAATGGATTGAAAACAATTGAATACCACAAGACTGAATAAAACAAAATGTCTTCGGTATGAAAATGTCCAATAAGGGTTGACATGCCGTAAAATCCAGTCAACGAAGATAAGATCGCTGATTCAGTAATAATTTACCAACCGTTCGTCAGGGGTAGGATATGACACAAGATTGTGGACTATTGGGAATCATTAGTAATGGATTTGCGAACCAGCCTGCGATTCCATTATACTAGATGGGACACCTTCCTTATTAACCCAAACGTTTGCAATGAGTAGGATGTCACACAAGGTCGTATATAGGTTGTTTTTTGGTTTGGTTTGGTTTTGTTTTTTACGGCATATCAACCCGTGGTCATTTAATGCCGATAAAGTTTTGAAATAAATCAATTCTTAATGGATAATACAATTTTTTTATAAATACCATTTTTCTATTTAACCCATAGATGGACCCTAACAGGTACGACCACTCGGGTCAGAGTGGACCAGGGCGCATGGTGATGAAGAGGTGCTCCACTTTCCTAAACCTCAAAACTGGAACCTCACCGATCGATAGAGTTTAACGTCATTCCCAGGACATGGAGACCCTCAGTCCCGCCTTCTAGCACCCATATGATATTAAAAGGGTTGGGGCTTGCATAAGGCAAGAGTGTTGGTAAATATATAGGTGCTAGGGCTGGACGTGACCAGCCGATTGATCGGGGGGGCCNGGGAAGATAACATGAGATTTCTTGGTGATACATTTTGTTAGTTCTCTATGTCAGTAGTGGACCTGGAGTGATTAATGGAGTTCTCTCCAGATTGTATTAAATCAGAAGGGATACTACACATTTAGACAAAGATCCGGACAGTTTATAAATTGGACGAACACACATACTCTAACTAGAATTGTGCAGACAGTTATTGAACATCAACCAAATGTGAACATTGTCAGTGTCAGAGTGGTAAGCACGTAATCTTTTTAATATTGGCGGGTTAATTGGTGATGAACTGTGCGATTATATTAACTGTCACGATTTGTTGAGCTCTTAAAGATCCAGTCCAATAATTTTGGATAATACAATTTCTCTACTCTATTATTCGCACACATTAAATGCATTTCTAGATTTAATCGGATCCTAGATCCAACAGACATGTTCAAGCCGTGCAGGGTGCACCCTGCGGTTATATGAGCATCTATATGATTTTGCTCGATGAGAGCGGAACCCTACTCTACCTACATGCCTCCGATAGGATACAGACATTAGAGAGTTCACTACTCAGACAACTGCAGTTCGCAGATTATTCATGAACTCCAATGAGACATTTTTCGCGTGTCCAGAAAATGTCGGTGAGGCATCCGAGAGGTTTGAGTCCTAATGGTGATGAAGAGGAGTGTATATACTTCCACATTTGGGCGAGAAAATGATCCAGATTTGGAGCGATTAAAACTCTCACTATTACTCATGAAAGTTAGGTGCTAGTTTCTCAAGTTTTGGACCAAGGTAACTAGGAAGGGAGAATGTGGAGACACTTATGTCCTGTCAGGCTTGTGCGATCCTGGGGTAATCACGAGTGATGAAGGCTGTACCTCTGGTCACACATTTCGCAAAGATCTCAGATGGTTGGAACGTTTCACTCTAGACTGCTCGGAGAGGTTATGAGCTCACATATGTTAGCACGCTAGGACGATTCTGTTCCCGTGTCAGAAAGGATCACTCTAGTGGGGTTTAATAGATGTGATATAGAAAAATGAATTGATAAAGAGGGTCTGATAAACCTCTAGTATTTATCTCGCAAAGAATCACAGAATTGAAACTTCAACTATACACATGGAGAATTGCAGTTTGAAACATTAGCTATATTTCAAAAAAACTTTGTCAGGCATTAAAAAACGCCGAACACTGAGGTTTGTATATTCCGGTCCGTGTCAACAAAAACAAAGTCCGGAAACCAAAAACCGGGGATATACCAAAACCAAACCAAACCAAGGTTGATATTGTACAAAATAGGGGTTAAATCGCACGATTTCCGCCGAAGATCCAGAAAGGGGAACTGGGTATTTTTGGCTTAAGTATTATCCACTACTTATAGAATAATCATGTATTATAACCATATTAACACTCGCTAAAACTTTTTGGAATAAGTAAGAAGATGCAGATCGATTGTTATGAAGGTCAGAACTTATATCATATTGTTCCGGTCTATTGTCAGATTGTGGAGAGTATATGTATATATTAACCATTAATCAGGTGGTTAAATGGGGGTAAATAGAAATTGGAAGTGGGTACGAAACCACAGTTAATCGCAAGGGCTTATAGAGATTCGTCCAGAATTCCGGATGATACTTAATGGTAATCCACTACTAGAGACAGTTTAACATCAAACCAAGGAGTGACATTGCTTGCCGTTGTTTACAGGAGTGTTAGGACCTAAATGCGGGTTAATTGGTTGGATACACGGAAGGGGTACTACTCCACATTTCGCAACGATCGCCCAGAATAATGGCAAACGTACCAACATCACTGTTCACTCAGCAGTCAGATCATCAACGTCCTTAAAAGCATATGGGACCTAGCGCCAACGGACCATTTGTTGTACCGTGATCAGGACTTGAGATGGGTACGACCTAGGATGGTGTTAAATTAGAGTGATGAAGGGGTGACCTAGATTCTAAAATCTCACTCTTCGCAAAGAATCCAGAATCTGAGAACAGAACTGGGATCACGAAGGTCAACAGGCGTAGTAGATGCACCGTAAGAAACTCAGGATGGCATAAACGGACAAACCACCAAAAGAGAGCAAATTCTTGAGTATGACTTGAACGCATCCCGTATGAAGAGACCAGTGTTGTGAAAGACACCAAACAGTGGGGTTAATCCAATTTTTTGAAAGAAATAGTAATGAAGATATCGAAGAAATATATTCACGTATATTTTTCAGAGAAAATGAGCTAAGATAGATTAAGTCTCTAGCCTTAAGGAATCGAGCACATCAACTCTAACATTCTACCACTCAGTGATATTTGACAGATGGAAAAAGGTCAAACAAATTTAACAACCTAATATCTAACAGCCATCAAAAGACTAGAGAGCTATATATAGACATTATTGTCCGTTATAATATATAGTCAGGAGTGGACTATGGTAGGTAATGGTGATGAAATATATATTATTATAATTATTGTTGTGGTGTGTCAACCCTCCTTTGATGCCCCAACATTATCTTCTATCGACTGTCAGCGCAAAAAAGTGAGTGTCCGAGATGGGCAATTGGAACAACTTCAAACCCTTCCCACTCAACTAGATAAACAAATCCCTTGTGTGGGAGTTGTCTAGATAATGGTGCATGAAGAACCACATAACGTCGGAACAATACGACGGGAGAGTCCATTATATAATTATACAGACCAGGCAGCAACACATCATTATTATCCAGTAGTCTCAAGGTATAGGTATGGATATAAGTAGTATAGTATATATTAGGTGGATATATACCTGGGGAGTATTATTGCTCATAATTTCTCTGCGGTCGAGCAGATAGATTATAACGGAGTGTAATCAAGTTGAATCAGAGTTTTCCTTTTCCTAGATTGTTTAATCTATGTCATGCAGGTTATATATATAATATATATATATATATATATATATATATATTATCATACATATATATATATATATATTTACCAAACACTCAACACTGGAGCAAGATGGAACACAGAGGTCAGTTTCTTAAGAGCAGAGTTAACAGGTTTTGCAATTCAGAGTTTCCTTCTCCTAGACCGATTGCCTATAAGGTTAAAGAGCCCAGTCGCCCTACTATTTACCCATAGATGGAGGGAAAGTAGAATTATACCTTTCCGAAGGTAATCAGCGCTAGTATACTATATACTATATAATATATATATATATATATAATATATATATATATATAAGTAAGCTAAAGTCGTCGGGCCATGCACTAATGTCGGTATCAGCGCAATCAGCAGGGATATAGTCCCTTTTCATTAGGCTAGACCCAAGGGAGATTATTTTAGGCCTCTGAGGTGGGGCGCACAACCTACCATCAGCTCTCAACATTACCGTACGCAGATCCTGTGCTACTCATCACGCTGAGTTGGCGGGCCGATATCGATACTAGGAAATCTGTAGTTTTTAGGCGGAACACTCTACTACCGACTGAGCTAAACCGGTCCTTATATATATAATATATATATATATATATTATATATATATATTATATAGTATATATAATATCATATATTAATATATTATTATATATATATATATAATATATATATGTGCATGTGTGTGTGTGTTGTGTGTGTGTAAGGGGGCTGGTTTAGCTCAGTATATATATATATATATATTATATAATATTATATATTGAATGAGATAATCTATGGAAATCCTTTATTCGCTAATCAAACCTTTCAATTCATTCTATTCAGTCACAAACCCTATTTTAGCTTCATACTCTTAGTCGAACATCTTAATATATATACTATATATATATAATATATATATATTATATATATATATAAATGTTTGTTGTGTATGGTCACAAAATCACTCTCATCTTTTAGCTCAGTAAATCTTTTGTAACTTACCCTGGATAATCGCTATTTCACTTCGACGGGGATGTCAGTTGAAAATTGACACATACAAAGGAATACACCTCACCCCCCAAGCCGCTGCTAGCGCAAAGCAATTCCAAACAACAACAAAAATATATATATACTATACAAAATAGAAAATAATGAGTGTGTGGTGTGTGGTCACGAGCCTCATTTTGAACTGTGACAGATAATTCGACATTCGGACGCTGAGTCAAAAACACAAAATCTTCGTGTGTTTTTTTTTTTTTTCGTTATTTTTTTTCTTTTTTTGAAAGAGAACCTGAACAAATGTATCAAGATTTTTTTTTCACTGGCGATTTTTTTTTGTCATCAAAAACATTATTAAGTATATTTTACTTGTCTCCAACGTAAATAAAAAAAATCTGATGAGCTGTGTTTATTTATCTCTGAGATAAGAAGTTTTTTTGTTTGTTTCTATCGTTCTATCCATAGATGAAGGGCTTCTAACATAACACGCACATCTCGTGTACACGGTTTTCCCGTACTTATAGCAAAGGCCTCTTGATTGGTTGGTTGGTTGGATTTACGGACGTCAACCCGTGTTGGTTATTCCAAGGGTAAGTAAAAAATGTCATGTCATTTTGTTTAGGACATATATAATTAGCACACAGGAACATGTATGATACATCAAAATGAAGCTGGTCCTCTGTGGACCAAATCCCTATTTTATCCACATTGTACCATTTCTGTCATAGCAATGTTCCACTTCAAATGAGAGCACGTATCCTGCCGTAGAATATATTGCTGTTCTTGAGCCAACTTTTCAGCTACAGATTTCACTTCTCGTCACTGAATAATGTTTGCCTTTCAAATTCTTTTTATGGGCACAAAATGGCATTACTTTTCGTTCCTTTTATTCATTTTTTATGGAACTCTTTTTAAAAACACATTTTTTAAACTTATGTTTTTTCTAGATGAGAGACCCTAACAGGTACTACACTCAAGAATTGTCTATCCAGATATTGAATATCTTTCGGGTTTTTTTTCATCTTCATCCTGTGACCTGTTGGAACTAAAAATCTACCAGTTGACAAGTTCTCTTTTTCTTGATATCTATGCCTCGTCTTCTGGCTGGGATAAACAAAACCTCTTATCTCAATATCCAGAGAATTTTATGTCTTTTATCAACAAGAACAATTATTGTTTATGCATATACCATTATTATTATTATTATTATTATTATTATTATTATTATTATTATATATTATTATTATTTACTCTTTTGAGTTTTCACATCAGCGTTACTGATGGTCTTTTCACTGGAGTCTGAGAGACGCAAAGTCTCCTCAGGTCTCCAGGACTCTTCTGAGTATTCCTGGCAGATTACAGCAAGTGGCAGTGTTCTGAATGGTATCAATCTTCTTCTGATTTCAGACTTTCCAAACCTTTGGGACGTTCAAGTGCACCAACTACAATTGGTATATTTCACTTTCATATTCCAATAACTTTTTCAGTTCTCTGGCCAAGGTCAGGTAATTTGTCATTTTTTAAATTTTCCATTACTTTACCCTGTGTCTGCTGAAACTGCAAAATCCACCAGTTGACACGTTCTTTCTTTTTTGTTATCAACACTAGGTCTGGTCTTCTTCTTGGGATAAGGTGATCCGTTTTAATGTCAAAGTCCCAAGGGAAATTTTGCGTTTCGTTCTCGAAATCAGATTCCGGTTTATGCATATACCATTTTGTTGTATTGTCAAATTTAATTTTTTGCATAATTCCCAGTGGATAACCTTCCTAACCCAGTCGTGTTAGTTTTGTACGCTGTTGTGCTAGTTTGCTAACATTCGCATAAATACATGGTTTATTATTATTATTATTATTATTATATATTATTATTATTATTATTCACTCCATTTTCGTTTTTCAACATCTCACTTTAGCCGATGGTTCATTGGAGGCTGAGTGACCAGCAAATCTTCTCGAGGTTTTCTTAGTATTCTAGCCGTTCTTAAAATCTGTCGGTTGGATAGCTTCATTCTTACTCTAATTTCAATTCACTCTCAAATTATTTTCATTCTCTCCTGTGAATTTTTCACTAGTACAAAATAAAAACACCCCGGGCGATGTAAAATAGATTTTTGAAACATATTGCCTGAGGGGTGGGAGTTAAAAATTTAATGTTCAGCCAGTTTGTACCCACAGTAAGTAAAATCATCAAATTCATTAAAGGATTAAAAAATAAAACAATTTGAAATGTAAACTTTTAAATATGTTTAAAATAAACAAACTATATATAGATATATAATACAGTTATGTATTTATTAAAATTGTTTTAAAAACCAATGAGGACTGTCTAATGTTGCATGTTCAAATTTTGAGTGTTTTAATCAAATGCTATGAGCATTTTTGGGTATGTGACGTAAGCAGTAACGTAATTTTTGTTACAGACAAAACCGGAAGCGAATATCTCATTAAATTATATTATTATTATTATTATTACACAATAGCTTTTGACAAAATTAGAAAATTTCATTAGTAAATATATTCTAACACTCGCTCATACATACAAACACAGCCACACTATATATATATATATTATATATATATATATATATTATATACATGTAATTATTTATCTATTTTTTTAACCCATACATCCTCAAAATTGTCGCCTGGGTGCGTGTTATGCATATATAATATATATATATATATATATATGTGTGTGTGTGTGTGTTGTGTGTGTTGTGTGTGTGTGTGTGTGTGATGATATGGTAAGTTTTTACGAATGTATATACTTTTTCAGGATTCGTTCTTTCTTCCCCCAGAAACACAATTTTTTTGAATTTTCAAATGGCAACTCAAGTTTTTTTTTCCTTTCAAGTTTTAAAGAATAAAATCTTATTGTTTTATTTTCACCTTTCATCTTTTCATTTTATTTCCATGTCATATCCATTCATGTCCATTATTTTCAATTTATTTTTGTCATCAATATGTCCCACGACATTTGAAAAAAATCTCTTTTTCAGATATTTGCTTTTTAAATTTTTATTTTATTTCTATCTCTTTTCATTACTTACGTTTTTACTTATATAGATATAATGTGCTTTTTGGTGGTGGGTTCTTAAGGAGAAAAGACAAAATGTAAAAAGAGTAAAAAATAAAAAAATAAAAAAAACCTCCAAAAACAATTCCCATCATTCATATTGTTTTTTTTTGTTTTTTGTTTTTTTTTTGTTTCACTCATTGTTTCTTGTTTATTTTTTGTTTGTTTCTTTGTTTTTGTTTTCTTCCCATTTTTTTTTTTTCTTTGTTTTATTTTCTTTCAGCGAAACCGTGGACAAAGATTGCTTTTCAAAAAATCTGTTCATGTCCGACTGTCAACATATAAAATGCAGTTTGGTTATGGCTGAGGTAGAGGGGGTGGGGTTACGATTTTTTTGAAGGCAGAGATTTTGCTATTGTAGGTAAGGTAAGGAGGTCCCCATTAGGACACCGAAAAGTGAAAGGTTGTGGTGTCTGTGCGAAGTGTGGGGAAGTGACTAGAAAATAATTTTAGGTATACGTCACCGTGATTGACATCTTGTAGATGACTGACGTGGGTTTTTTAAAAGATTTTTATACCTCTCTCTCTCTCTCTCTCTCTCTCTCTCTCTCACACACACACACACACACACTAGCTCTCTCTAGCTCTCTCTAACTCTCACTAACACATACACACACACACACACCACTCCTCTCTCTCTCTCTCTTTCACACACAACATGCCTCTCTCTCCTCTCTACGCACACAAACTCTATCACTCTCACATACACACACACACACAAACTTATCTCTCTCGCTCTCACATACACAACACACACACTCGCTCACAGACACTTTCACTCTCTATCTCTCCCTCTCTCTCTCACACACACATTTTCTCACTAACACACACAAACTCTATATATCTCTCTCACACTCACAATCTCTCTTTCTCTCTCTCTCTCTCTCTCTCTCTTCACATAACATCTCTCACACACATTCTCTTTTTCTATCTCAAACACAAACTGTCTCTTCCTTACTCTCTCTCTCTCCTCTCTCTCTCTTTCTCTACAACGCAAACTTCTCCCTCTCTCTTTCTCACAAATTCTCTCTGTCATACACAGAAACTCTTATTTCTATCTCTGTATCTCTGTCTCTGTCTCCTCTCTCACACACACACACACACACTTCTCTCTCTCTCTCTCTCTCTCTCTGTCACCGCTAAACACTCTCTCACACACCATTTCTCTTCTCTTTACACACACACACAATCTCTATCTGTGTCTCCAACCTCCACACCGTCTCTCTCGCCATGGTTAAAAACCCACTCTGCCCCTATTTACAAACATAGCTGGAGGGGTGTCAGTTGGATTCATACACTTTCCTAGGGTATTAGCGCAATGTGAAATGCAAACAGTTCGTCTAGGATTTAAATTCGGGTTGATGAGTCCTACATTTCTACAACCAACCGTTGCACCACGTTATCTAAGATCTGATGAATGTAAATATGTGCAAAGAGCTTGGTCATATATATATATATATATATATATATATATATATATATATATATATATTTAAATAAATAACAAAAGACTTATAGATCTTGCATTTATAGAACTATTTCAGGGAGCTTAGAACAAAAATGTCTAATTCTCCCGACTCATCTACTCATCTAATTCTCCGACTCATGAGTTCGCATCTGATGAGTCGGGAGAAATTAGACATTTTTGTCTAAGCTCCTTGAAATAGTCTATAATGCAAGATCTATAAGTCTTGTTGTTATTTATTTAAATATAAATTTGCTCTGTGACTCTAACATAAGAGCACACATTGAGCTCTCAAACTGCGACAAGTTGTTTTTAAAAAAACCTATGTCGTAAGGAAGATTTTTCTCTGGACTTTTGGATTATATATAATATATATATATATATATATATATATATAGCATAAACAAATATTTGTTTGGTTTGTCCCAAAGCCAAAAATTTAACAAAACGAAATCCAGTATGAATGAATAGTCTGTTAAGACGCACTTTGGCATAATGCGAGGTTTAGGGTTTGAGTCTCACACGTATTCCTAGCTAGTAAGCTATAAAATCAGTTCAAAACCATCAATCTCTTGCCCCAACGGCCGTACCAGATTTTCTTGGTATTTTTTACCTGTATGATATTTCAAGGTTCACTATCTATTCACCCCTGAATTCATTCTTTTCAACAAAGGCCCGATTATTATTGTAATTGTTACAATGTTTTGGTTATTTTTAGGCTCAAGTGAGAGCACTTTACAGTGGAGATCCCTTGTGTTAAGCAGACGCTGATCTTTAGTGAAGACATGTGGTTGTTCTCTGTGTCCATAATGTTGATCAGAATCCTTTGGTTGAGTAAAGTCCTTGGTTGCAGATCTGTTCGTCAATGTCAAATACGTGCAAATGATCGACTTTCAAGATCAGTGATTAAATAGTTAACTAACCACGTATTTCGAGATGTTAATTAGCTGGCTTTAACCCATACGCCCACGCAAAGTCTATAAGTTTAAGTGGTGGATTCCAGCACACCTATATATTACAGAATATGGAAGCGCGTGGTGTAATGGTCAAAGTCATGGGAATGGACTCCTCCGCCCGAGTTCAAATCCTGGACGTGTTGATTGCATTTCACTTAGCGCTAATACCCTTGGAAAAGGTATGAATCCTACTCTCTCTCCACCTATGGATAAATAGTAGGCCAGACTGGCTCTTCAACCTTAGTTAGGCAACCGGTCTAGGAGAAGGAAAACTCTGAATTCAACCTGTTGAACTCCGCTTAAAAACTTGACCTTGTGTCAAATCCTGCCGTGCGGAGGGGTTGGTAAATATATATATATATACTAAATATTCCAACAGTTATCTGCATCTTCTGCTGAATTAATATGAAACTAACATCAGTTTGTGTTTCGGTGTAGGAGAGCGCAGTAAGCGGCACAAAGTAAAGCAAGAGTTAAACCTACCAAAAACACCAGGGTTGTACCAAATTTCTTTTTGTTATTTTTTTACCCGTATAAAGGGATATTTCAAAGTTCACTATCTATTCACCTCAGAACTCATTCTATTCTAATAAAGCCATATTATTATTGTATGAGCAGCAGGCGTGGATCTGTGAGGTAAAGTAGGGAGCTGATGGAAAGTGTGGCGCTCTACCTCATCTCTCTCTCTCTCTATATATATATATATATATATATATGCCAACCCTCCGCACGAGCAGGATGCGACACATGATCAATTTCTTAAGCGGAATTTAACAGGTTTTAATTCAGAGTTTCCTTCTCCTAGACGGGTTGCCTAACCAAGGTTAAAGAGCTCAGTCTGTCCTGCTATTTACCCAAAGATCGAGGAAAAATTGGATCCATACCTTTCCAAGGATATTAGTACTTCGTCCAGGAATTGATCTCGGGTCGACGAGTCCATTCCTACGTTTCTAACAATTACATCACACGCTTCAATATATACATATATATATATATATATATATATATATATAAATGTGTGTGTGTGTGTTGTGTGTGTGTGTGTATGTGTGTGTGTGTGTGTGTGTGTGTGGTCTTTGTCGTGGCTGTGCTTGCG
>CM042159.1:92339044-92346544 GCA_023376005.1 Doryteuthis pealeii | reverse complement strand
AATGAATATGAGAAAAAGTCTCTTCAATGAATCTTAAATGAAATCCATTAACAAGATAAAATAACTGTCATTTTACTCTTTACTTCCTCTTATAACTAAATACTTAAATTAGAAAAAATAACAATGAAAGACGAGAGTGATGTAAGAGTAAGTTTCAGTTGTTCCATTTTTATTATAGTCCCTCTGTTTCAAATCTTTTATTATACTCCCTCTGTTTCAAATCTTTTTATCTGTATTCTTATTTAGTTTCATTAGCCTTTCTAATTTAATACAATATTTTATTACATTAAAACTTAAATACTTGCACCCGGAGGGTGCGTATATATTTGCTAGAGTTTATAGTATCTCTTTTTGGTATATTGTTTGTTTACACTTAATACTAAAAATAGTGTGACTCGGGCTGTATTTATAAAGACAGAAAGGTATAATGAATGAATCTATTTTATTTCCATAATAATGGGTACCGCCGTAGGAAATGGACACGACGAGCTTGTCTTGGTATAAGCCGTAAACAGCTTTCAGTCTGAAAAAATAACCATCGACATTGCATTCTAAAAAAAGGCGTCCACAGAAAAACGTTACTTTTGAGACCGTCCTTACTTCTCTAGCATTGCCCAACATTTCTTGCTTGTCTTACTTGGATGGTTTGCGCAATAGGATATAGTTGGAAGCGCGTGGTGTAATAGTTAAAGTCTTGGGAAATGTACTCGTCATCCCGAGTTCAAATCCTGGACGTGGAAATTGCATTTTCACTTAGCACTAATACCCTTTGGAAAGGTATGAATCCTACTCTCCTCCAACTATGGGTAAATAGTAGGGTAGACTGGGTTCTTTAACCATGGTTAGGCAACCGGTCAAGGAGAAGGAAAACATTGAATTGAAATCTGTTAAACTTCGCTTAATAAATTGACCTTGTGTAACATCCTGCTCGTGCAGAGGGTTTTGAATATATATAGTTGGTTGTATAGCTGTTGTTTTATAGTTTGCTGCTTCAAATGTTTTCTCGGGACAACTTTTATGTCACTACCGAGTAATTCCATGTCAAATCATGTAAAATTGCCACCCACTTCGAGTTTTCTGAATTTTTTTTCCATGTGTGGACTATGTTAACATAAGACAATCCCCAAACATTTGAGCTTGCAATTCCAAAAATTAGTGGAGTTATGTCAATTTTTGGCTCTCCAAATTTGAGGGGGAGGGTCAGGAAAAATGGTGACTTTTTGTAATCTATTATGGTCTGTAAAATGAGTTCTAGAGCTTCCCTATTACTAAAAGTTGGTTTATAAAAGTATTTTGCCCAAGTAATCAAATTTGGGGGATTGTCTAACTTTATTATAATCCACACTTGGACAAAATTTTAGAAAAATTGAATGGGTGTGGGTGACATCGACTGGAACTACCACAACATTTCAGCTGATCTATTCTACAGCCTTCTTCATGAGTATCATTTATAAAAGAAAGAGAGGTCATTCATTTTTCTTTTTTTTTTTAACCATTTCACTCCAAATGGTACAACAGTATTCCAGTTGAATCTCAGTATCATTTTAACCCTTAAAATGTACTCAAAGCAAAAGCAAAACACAGAACAATAAGTTACAAAACAATAACAAGACAACTTACAAGAAATAGAGGAGGGTAAATGATACACAGAAGAAATTGAGTGCTTAATATACTTATTCAGCACTAGTATCTGTGGTAACGGATACATACAAAACACAGAACAATAAGTTACAAAACAATTAACAAGACAACTTACAAGAAATAGAGGAGGGTCAAATGATACACAGAAGAAATGAGTGCTTAATATACTTATTCAGCACTGGTATCTGTTGGTAACGGATACATACAAAACACAGAACAATAAGTTAAAACAATTAACAAGACAACTTACAAGAAATAGAGGAGGGTAAATGATACACAGAAGAAATTGAGTGCTTAATATACTTATTCAGCACTATCTGTGGTAACGGATACATACAAAACACAGAACAATAAGTTACAAAACAATTAACAAGACAACTTACAAGAAATAGAGGAGGGTTAAATGATACACAGAAGAAATTGAGTGCTTAATATACTTATTCAGCACTAGTATCTGGTGGTAACGGATACATACAAAACACAGAACAATAAGTTACAAAACAATTAACAAGACAACTTACAAGAAATAGAGGAGGGTTAAATGATACACAGAAGAAATTGAGTGCTTAATATACTTATTCAGCACTAGTATCTGTGGTAACGGATACATACAAAACACAGAACAATAAGTTACAAAACAATTAACAAGACAACTTACAAGAAATAGAGGAGGGTTAAATGATACACAGAAGAAATTGAGTGCTTAATATACTTATTCAGCACTAGTATCTGGTGGTAACGGATACATACAAAACACAGAACAATAAGTTACAAAACAATTAACAAGACAACTTACAAGAAATAGAGGAGGGTTAAATGATACACAGAAGAAATTGAGTGCTTAATATACTTATTCAGCACTAGTATCTGGAACTAACGGATACATACAAAACACAGAACAATAAGTTACAAAACAATTAACAAGACAACTTACAAGAAATAGAGGAGGGTTAAATGATACACAGAAGAAATTGAGTGCTTAATATACTTATTCAGCACTGGTATCTGTGGTAACGGATACATACAAAACACAGAACAATAAGTTACAAAACAATTAACAAGACAACTTACAAGAAATAGAGGAGGGTCAAATGATACACAGAAGAAATTGAGTGCTTAATATACTTATTCAGCACTAGTATCTGTGGTAACGGATACATACAAAACACAGAACAATAAGTTACAAAACAATTAACAAGACAACTTACAAGAAATAGAGGAGGGTCAAATGATACACAGAAGAAATTGAGTGCTTAATATACTTATTCAGCACTAGTATCTGTGGTAACGGATACATACAAAACACACAACAATAAGTTACAAAACAATTAACAAGACAACTTACAAGAAATAGAGGAGGGTAAATGATACACAGAAGAAATTGAGTGCTTAATATACTTATTCAGCACTAGTATCTGTGGTAACGGATACATACAAAACACAGAACAATAAGTTACAAAACAATTAACAAGACAACTTACAAGAAATAGAGGAGGGTCAAATGATACACAGAAGAAATTGAGTGCTTAATATACTTATTCAGCACTAGTATCTGGTGGTAACGGATACATACAAAACACAGAACAATAAGTTACAAAACAATTAACAAGACAACTTACAAGAAATAGAGGAGGGTCAAATGATACACAGAAGAAATTGAGTGCTTAATATACTTATTCAGCACTAGTATCTGTGGTAACGGATACATACAAAACACAGAACAATAAGTTACAAAACAATTAACAAGACAACTTACAAGAAATAGAGGAGGGTAAATGATACACAGAAGAAATTGAGTGCTTAATATACTTATTCAGCACTAGTATCTGGTGGTAACGGATACATACAAAACACAGAACAATAAGTTACAAAACAATTAACAAGACAACTTACAAGAAATAGAGGAGGGTCAAATGATACACAGAAGAAATTGAGTGCTTAATATACTTATTCAGCACTAGTATCTGGTAACGGATACATACAAAACACAGAACAATAAGTTACAAAACAATTAACAAGACAACTTACAAGAAATAGAGGAGGGTCAAATGATACACAGAAGAAATTGAGTGCTTAATATACTTATTCAGCACTAGTATCTGGTGGTAACGGATACATACAAAACACAGAACAATAAGTTACAAAACAATTAACAAGACAACTTACAAGAAATAGAGGAGGGTCAAATGATACACAGAAGAAATTGAGTGCTTAATATACTTATTCAGCACTAGTATCTGGTAACGGATACATACAAAACACAGAACAATAAGTTACAAAACAATTAACAAGACAACTTACAAGAAATAGAGGAGGGTTAAATGATACACAGAAGAAATTGAGTGCTTAATATACTTATTCAGCACTAGTATCTGGTGGTAACGGATACATACAAAACACAGAACAATAAGTTACAAAACAATTAACAAGACAACTTACAAGAAATAGAGGAGGGTCAAATGATACACAGAAGAAATTGAGTGCTTAATATACTTATTCAGCACTAGTATCTGGTGGTAACGGATACATACAAAACACAGAACAATAAGTTACAAAACAATTAACAAGACAACTTACAAGAAATAGAGGAGGGTCAAATGATACACAGAAGAAATTGAGTGCTTAATATACTTATTCAGCACTAGTATCTGGCTAACGGATACATACAAAACACAGAACAATAAGTTACAAAACAATTAACAAGACAACTTACAAGAAATAGAGGAGGGTCAAATGATACACAAATTGAGTGCTTAATATACTTATTCAGCACTAGTATCTGGTGGTAACGGATACATACAAAACACAGAACAATAAGTTACAAAACAATTAACAAGACAACTTACAAGAAATAGAGGAGGGTCAAATGATACACAGAAGAAATTGAGTGCTTAATATACTTATTCAGCACTAGTATCTGGCTAACGGATACATACAAAACACAGAACAATAAGTTACAAAACAATTAACAAGACAACTTACAAGAAATAGAGGAGGGTCAAATGATACACAGAAGAAATTGAGTGCTTAATATACTTATTCAGCACTAGTATCTGGTGGTAACGGATACATACAAAACACACAACAATAAGTTACAAAACAATTAACAAGACAACTTACAAGAAATAGAGGAGGGTCAAATGATACACAGAAGAAATTGAGTGCTTAATATACTTATTCAGCACTAGTATCTGGTGGTAACGGATACATACAAAACACAGAACAATAAGTTACAAAACAATTAACAAGACAACTTACAAGAAATAGAGGAGGGTCAAATGATACACAGAAGAAATTGAGTGCTTAATATACTTATTCAGCACTAGTATCTGGAACTAACGGATACATACAAAACACAGAACAATAAGTTACAAAACAATTAACAAGACAACTTACAAGAAATAGAGGAGGGTTAAATGATACACAGAAGAAATTGAGTGCTTAATATACTTATTCAGCACTAGTATCTGGTGGTAACGGATACATACAAAACACACAACAATAAGTTACAAAACAATTAACAAGACAACTTAAGAAATAGAGGAGGGTCAAATGATACACAGAAGAAATTGAGTGCTTAATATACTTATTCAGCACTAGTATCTGGTAACGGATACATACAAAACACAGAACAATAAGTTACAAAACAATTAACAAGACAACTTACAAGAAATAGAGGAGGGTCAAATGATACACAGAAGAAATTGAGTGCTTAATATACTTATTCAGCACTAGTATCTGGTGGTAACGGATACATACAAAACACACAACAATAAGTTACAAAACAATTAACAAGACAACTTACAAGAAATAGAGGAGGGTCAAATGATACACAAATTGAGTGCTTAATATACTTATTCAGCACTAGTATCTGGTGGTAACGGATACATACAAAACACAACAATAAGTTACAAAACAATTAACAAGACAACTTACAAGAAATAGAGGAGGGTCAAATGATACACAGAAGAAATTGAGTGCTTAATATACTTATTCAGCACTAGTATCTGGAACTAACGGATACATACAAAACACAAACAATAAGTTACAAAACAATTAACAAGACAACTTACAAGAAATAGAGGAGGGTCAAATGATACACAGAAGAAATTGAGTGCTTAATATACTTATTCAGCACTAGTATCTGGTGGTAACGGATACATACAAAACACAGAACAATAAGTTACAAAACAATTAACAAGACAACTTACAAGAAATAGAGGAGGGTCAAATGATACACAGAAGAAATTGAGTGCTTAATATACTTATTCAGCACTAGTATCTGGTAACGGATACATACAAAACACAGAACAATAAGTTACAAAACAATTAACAAGACAACTTACAAGAAATAGAGGAGGGTCAAATGATACACAGAAGAAATTGAGTGCTTAATATACTTATTCAGCACTAGTATCTGGTGGTAACGGATACATACAAAACACACAACAATAAGTTACAAAACAATTAACAAGACAACTTACAAGAAATAGAGGAGGGTCAAATGATACACAGAAGAAATTGAGTGCTTAATATACTTATTCAGCACTAGTATCTGGTGGTAACGGATACATACAAAACACACAACAATAAGTTACAAAACAATACAAGACAATTAGAGGGTCAAATGATTACACAGAAATTGAGTGCTTATATACTTATTCAGCACTAGTATTACAAAACACAGAACAATAAGTTACAAAACAATTAACAAGACAACTTACAAGAAATAGAGGAGGGTCAAATGATACACAGAAGAAATTGAGTGCTTAATATACTTATTCAGCACTAGTATCTGGTGGTAACGGATACATACAAAACACACAACAATAAGTTAAAAAACAATTAACAAGACAACTTACAAGAAATAGAGGAGGGTCAAATGATACACAGAAGAAATTGAGTGCTTAATATACTTATTCAGCACTAGTATCTGGTGGTAACGGATACATACAAAACACAGAACAATAAGTTACAAAAACAATTAACAAGACAACTTACAAGAAATAGAGGAGGTCAAAATGATACACAGAAGAAATTGAGTGCTTAATATACTTATTCAGCACTATGTATCTGGTGGTAAACGGATACATACAAAACACATAAACAATAAGTTACAAAACAATTAACAAGACAACTTACAAAGAAAAAGAGGAGGGAAATGATACACAGAAGAAATTGAGTTGCTTATATACTTATTCAGCACTAGTATCTGAAGGATACTAACGGATACATACAACAACCGAACAATAAGTTACAAAACAATTAACAAGACCAACCCCCTTACAAGAAATAGAGGAGGAGATCAAAGATACACAGGAAATTGACGAACGGATCAGTGCTTAACCTTTTATACTATTAACTTGAGCACTAGTACCTCTGTTAGGAGGTAACGTCGATACATTAAAAACACCAGAACATATAAGAGTGTTACAAAAAAACAAGTAAACAAAGACAACGGCTTATCTCTTACGAAGAACTATAGAGGAGGGTTAATGTACACAGAGGAATTGAGTGCTGAACTATACTTATATCCATAGCCCCTAGTTCCTCTTGGTGCGTATCCTCTCTCTNACAACAGAAGAAATTGAGGCTAATATACTTATCAGCCACTAGTATCTGGGCTAACGATACATACAAAAACAACACAACAATAAGTTACAAATACAATTAACAAGACAACTACAAGAAATAGAGGAGCGGTAATATGATACACAAGAAGAAATTGAGTGCCTAATATACTTTATTCAGCCACAATATGCTGTGGCTAAGAATACAACAAAACAACAAACAATAAGTTACAAAACAAGTTACAAGACAACTTACAGAAAATAGAGGAGGGTTTAATAGATACACAGA
>CM042159.1:92324044-92334044 GCA_023376005.1 Doryteuthis pealeii | reverse complement strand
GATAGATAGATGGATAGATAGATAGTGAGTGGCTGAATGAGTAATTCATTGAGAGACAGAAAGAAGCATATATATATTATCATAATGGTACACGGTGATAACCTACTCGAGTTTCAGCATAAGGATCTTCAGGGTTAAATCCACTGGATTGACCAAGATATTGATTAATTGCAGTCGATTTCACGTGTATATCGGTGTCTTATCATTGTGAAACTTTGAATCAACTAACCACTGTGACCATTTTCACCGGCAAGCGCGTGGTGTAATTGTTAAAGTCATGGGAAATTGATTCGTCGCCTCGACTTCAAATCCTGGACGAGGGCAGACTGGGATCTTTAACTTTGGTTAGGCAACCGTTCTAGGGGAAGGGAAACTCTGAATTCAAACCTGTTAAATCCTCTTAAGAAATTGACCTTGTGTCACCTCCTGGTCGTGCGGAGGTTTGGTAAATATATATACCCACAAACACACACACACATATCGGCTATCGCCATTTCAAACAGATTGTTTGTCCACTTCATACTGTCGTGCGATAAGTCACCCAAAAAGTACGATATGCCACATCAGTTTAGAATAAACGAGAAATTCTGGGGAAGCCAGCTAGTGTAATAGTTAGAGTGTCCGCCTATTAGCCATGACAGGTAGGGTTCGAATCACGACATTGATTTTTCTCGATTTTAACGCTTTACATTTAAACGATATGCACGCCTAATTCATTTAATTATAATTAATTAACAAATTAGGCATGACTTCAATTAAGCACATAATCTCCAAAAATGTGTCGGCTATCGCCATTTCAAACACATCGTTTGTCCATTTCAAATATATATATATATATATATATATCATATATTATATATATTATTTTATTTATTTATTACATTTCATAGATCATAGTCTATTACATTATGATATAATAATATATATTAAGTATCTTACTATAACGTTGTATTGAGCACTGTATTTCTTTGTTTCATCGCAAAAATTTTTAGTTATTTATAGTGTTTCTAGATAAGTATCAATTCATGAAAATAAAAATAATCCATATTATCTTGATAAATTAGCATATTTATCGTGTTTTAATTTACAATACCTATATATATATAAAAATTATTTTATATACTAATATATATATTATATTATCCAATATCCTCTCAATCACAAGACGGAGATGATATTTATAACAAGTCTTTTTTGGGCGGGAAGTCTGAACAGCACTCTTCTTTCTTCATTTTTGTTCTTTTCAGTTGAACAAATAGAATTGAAAAGATAGGAAAAAAAAAACAAGATGGAAGTCAGGTGGATATATTGATTATGACAGTATCACAATTAAATTTCGTTAAAATTTGTTCATATGTCTAGTATTATGACATTCTTACTTTAGGGTCTCCAGTCTAAAGAGGCTGGTGAAATAATACGAGCATGTGCAACACGGGATGGGCAGTATAACAGTGCACTTTATCAAAATCTCTTTTCGCTGATGCTGAATCTATCAATTAGTGGCTATTTGCATATAAGAGTTGTCTATGTGTTTACAACTTAAATTCAATTGACTGTTCTTTTCTTATATATACTAGCAAATATATGCACCCTCCGGGTGCAGGTATTTTACTTAAATGTTATAATAAAATATGACATCAAATTAGAAAGGCTAATGAAACTGAATAAGAATGCAGATAAAAAGATTTTGAAGAGAGCGCGGTATGATTGAAAAATAGAACAAACTTTGAAACTAACTCGTTCCATCATTTTCCGTTATTCCCGTCGTTTATTGGTAAATTTTCCTAATTAACTTTTAGGGAGAGAGGATTTAAAAATAGGAGTAAAAGAATAATATTACAGTTATTTTCTTGTTAAGGGATTTCTTTTAAGATTTATCCCCGAGATTTTTGCTCATATTCAATAAGATAAAACCAAACAATTAGAAATCAATAATACTAAGCACATATTTATTAAAATCAATTTTTTAAGATCAATATGCAAATTAGCCTTCCCATTCACACTGTGAACCGCTATTTTGTTGTATATATAAATACAATGGCATGTTATTAGTATGTAGATATGGTCAACAGTGTAAGTAATGTAAAAGAATTTTTATTAATAATTAAGGTTTAAATAAAAACAAACTCATGGAGAATTTGATGTAAATAACTAAAGGAATTGTGACTTGAATAGTAATATAGTTTCGGTTACAGACAGACAAACCCACAATCTCCATTATAATAAGATATATATATATATATATATATATATATATATATATATATATATATAAAATTTTTAAACACATACCAAATGGCATCGGTTTTAGGTATTCCACTAATTCTTGAAATATTGATATATTCAATGAGAGTAAATTTGAGTACGAGCAAGCCTAAAAAAAATAGCGGTTATACTGCAAAAATCCTTTATAGAACAACTAATGAAACATTTAGGGATAATAATAAAAGTAAAAATAAAGCTAGAAAAATTTTATGGTTTACACCCCCATATAATATGGCCGTGACTAACAATATAAGCAAATAATTTTTTTAATTATTGAAAAAGAATTCCCCCCTCTAATATAAAATATTTAATAAAATACAGTTAAATTGAGCTACAGCTGTACACCTAATGCAGCTAATATTATTAATAAGTTAAATACTAAAAAACTTAATACTGATCGACAAACTAATGAAACACCTAGATGTAACTGTAATGATAGGGCTAGGTGTTCCCTTAGGGGTAAATTTAGATCTAAATGTATTGTATATAAAGTGGAGGTTTATGAGGGTGACCCAAAAAATTCTAGAAATAAGAAAGTTTATATAGGCTCGACTCAAACTGACTTCAAAAAAAGATTTTATAACCATAGGTGTAGCTTTACTAATGATAAATATAAATATAATACTGCTCTGTCTAGTTATGTTTGGAAAACCAAATTTAAAGGTATTGACCCTATTCTAAAATGAGAAATTATTAAAAAATGCAATAAATATAAAGCTGGGGATAGATATTGCCAGTTATGTATGGAAGAAAAACTGGCAATAGTCACCTTTTCTAATAATAGAGAACTTCTAAATAAAAGATCAGAAGTTCTTAATAGTTGTATACATAAAAAAAACATGGCTCCTTAGAGAATGTTAATAAATGTGGCTTCTTAGTTTTTTGTATATGTGATAATTAGCGTTGTTTAAGGTATTTATTAGAACAAATGTAGTAGTTTCAAATTTGATTAAAAATTGAAAATAATAAAAAAATAAAAATATGAAATAATAATAATAAAATAAATAAAAAATAAAAATAAAAAAACATAAAAAATCAAATCTTATTATAATGGAGATTGTGTGTTTTTCTGTCTGTAACCGAAACTATATTACTATACAAGTCACAATTCCCTTTGTTATTTACATCACATTCTCCATGGTTTTATTTTTATTTAAACTTCAAATATTAATTAAATTGTTTTACATCATTAAGACTGTTGACCATATCTACATACTAATAACATGCAATTGTATTTATATATACAACAAAATAGAGGTTTACAGTGTGAGCGGGAAGGCTAATTTGCATATTGATCTTAAAAAATTGATTTTAATAAATATATGCTTAGTATTATTGATTTCTAATTGTTTGGTTTTATATTAATGAATATGAGCAAAAATCTCGGGGATAAATCTTAAAAGAAATCCCTTAACAAGAAGAAATAACTGTAATTTTATTCTGTACTTCCTATTTTAACTTAATAGTTAAATTAGGAAAATTTACCAATGAAATACGGGAGTAAGGGAAAAGGATGGAAGAGTTAGTTTCAAAGTTGTTCTATTTTTCAATCATACCCCCTCTGTTCCAAATCTTTTTATCTGCATTCTTATTCAGTTTCATTAGCCTTTCTAATTTAGCATGATATTTTATTATATTAAAACTTAAATACTTGCACCCGGAGGGTGCATATATTTGTTAGTATATATAATAAAATATTCTTTAAATAGTGTTCTTAGTTTTTTGTTGTTTTTCTATTGGTCCTTTTAGTTTATGCTAATTTATGTGATTTATTTTAATCACGGTGGTAAGTACTATATTTAATGCGTTTGCTCCTAGTCTCTTTATTTAGATCTTAGCCCTGAAGAGCATTTATCGAAACTTTTAGTAGGTTCATCTGACTCATTAGATTTATCTTTATATATATATATATATATATATATATATATATACTAGAAAAAAAACATAACCCGTTGGGTCACCCATTGAGCTCAGGTTGGATTATTGAAAAAAAATCACAGGGTTTTGTCAATTTAAAATTTTCCAAAACTGTCCAAATAAGTTGGATTTTATAGAGTATAGACACAAGAAATGAGGGTTGTTTTTTGTTTTTTTGCAATTTCTATAATTTGCCTACGTCAGTTTTACGCATGTGTAGATGCTTAGATTTGTCTGCCATACCATACGGCTGACAAATCTCTTCATTTACGAAGATTAAGTTTCCTATTTAGTTTAGTTTATTTACATTTATCTAGAAATAAAACAATCTAATTCTGTAATTTTATATACATTTTTTGAATAGGCTAGTTAGCCGGTTTCAGTAAAATAGATTTACTTTTAGGCATATTTTACCAGTCCTAATAAGATAGACCACAGGCTATTTTGCCAGCAAATATATTTAAATATATTTCAAACTATTTAAAAGCTAAAAGATTAGAATAGTTTTGACAAGCAATCTAAAAAGTAATTGCTTAAAAAGTAGTTGTGCAATTCAAATAAACTTTAAAACAATCTATCTTAAATCTAATTTCTTAAAATGGTACTTGACAAGAGTTTAATCTTTTAGGGTTAGAGAGAGAGAGAGAGACAGAGAGACAGAGACAGAGACAGAGAGAGAGAGAGAGAGAGACAGAGGGAGAGAGAGAGAGGGTAAAGTCAGTGACTCTCTCAGCAGCAGCCAGCCAGAACCAAGCAATCTCTCCTCACACTAAGCCATTATATATGTATTGAGAGAAGGGGAGAGAAATAAGCTATACTTAAGACAGGGATTGGTTGGTGTTTGACTTAATTGTAGATTTATTATAAGATAATATTTTGAGATGGTTTTTAAATCATTTGTGTACCAAGAAAAAAAGCCTTTAGCTGGCAAAGTTGGATTCGCTCAGCTTAAGTACAATATATTATATATATATATATATATATATAATATATATATATATATATATATATATATACGTGTGTGTGTGTGTGCGTGTGTGTGTGTGTGTGTGTGTGTATTTAGGAAGCATTTCTTCTTGTAGGCATATATTGTTAAATAATGCAGCCATTTTTTGTCTGCAAGTTTTGTCCTTTGTTTTTTTGTATTGCTGGATTATTTTTGTAATATCTGGCGAGAATTGGCTGATGTATTTGCCATATGTCATAAACCAAGTACTTTCCGTCCTATTGTGCGACATCTTCAGGGTGTTTTGAAACCGTACAACAATGGGCTATTCCCTTTTCTATTTATACAGGTATATATATATAACCAAAGGACAAAACTTGTAGACAACAAATGGCTGCATTATTTAACAATATATATATATATATATATATATATATATATATATATATATATATATATTGTTATTGGCATTTCAGTCTCGGAAGGCTATAATATAGTTTTTGATCCCCTTAAGTTAAGTTATATATACTAGCAAATATATGCACCCTCCGGGTGCAAGTATTTAAGTTTTAATATAATAAAATATCATGTTAAATTAGAAAGGCTAATGAAACTGAATAAGAATTCAGATAAAAATATTTGGAACAGAAGGGGTATAATCGGAAAATAGAACAACTTTGAAACTAACTGTTCCACCATTTTCCCTTACACCCGTCTTTCATTGGTAAATTTCCCTAATTTAACTATTTAGTTAAAATAGGAAGAAAAGAATAAAATTACAGTTATTTCTTTATATTAATAGATTTCTAAGATTTATCACCGAGATTTTTGCTCATATTTATTAAGATAAAACCAAACAATTAGAAATCAATAATACTAAGCATATATTTATTAAAATCAAAATTTTTAAGATCAATATGCAAATTAGCCTTCCCATTCACATGTAAACTGCTATTTCGTTGAATATATAAATATAATTGCATGTTATTAGTATGTAGATATTGTTAACAGTCTTAATGTTGTAAAACAATTTTACTAATAATTGAGGTTTAAATAAAAAATGAAATCATGGAGAATGTGATGTAAATAACAAAGGGAATTGTGACTTGTATAGTAATATAGTTTCGGTTACAGACAGACAAACCCACAATCTCCATTATAATAAGATATGTGTGTGTGTGTAACATCTTTAATCCTTGGTAATACTTACAAGAAGTAGTGCTGCTTCCCTTACCTGAGGCGGGGGAAGGGGTAAATATAATCAGAGGGAAAATATAGGAGAATTGATGACAAACGTATATATATATATATATATATATATATATATATATATAGGGTAAACTATAGACACGTGTTTCGGGGTATCATCTCTCATCAGTATAGTTATACGATTTTTAGCAGCTGCCTCTGGCTGGGTTCGAGACCCGAACGAACTTACGCTCGCCAAGCCTCTTACCCACACATCCACAGTCAGTCGCCAAGTATAGCAGGCTATTTAATCGCTATATTTCTAAGGGGAAATGACCTTCACCTAGAGTTCTTAAACTTTGTAAACAAAGTGAGATTTGGCTGAGCCGAATACGGTGAATCTGCAATTATATACCTCCTAAATAGAGTGCTCTACCGAAATTGGGAGCGTATAATAGGGTAAACTATAGACACGTGTTTCGAGGTATCACCTCTCATCAGTATAGTTATACGATTTTTAGCAGCTGCCTCTGGCTGGGTTCGAGACCCGAACGAAATATATGGGTAATAACATGTCAAATCCTCCAGGCAATGGCGACATTTTGTTATCTATGTTTTCATTAAAATGAGTTCTAGAGCTTCCCTACAACTAAGAATTAATTTTTGTTGGTGACAGTTTTACTTTTTTTCCGTATGATTTGACATAGAATTATATAAATAATTGGTAAAGAAAGAGGCTTAAAAATCGGTCATTTTGCGGTTATAGATCTATTTCTACCCACAGGTATCTGTGTATACCTATACATTTCATCAGATTACTAACTTTATAGAAAATGGTAAACAGAAAATTCATGAAGCTGTATATACAATTTTTCTGGGATCTCCTGAAATATCCTGTGGAACCATTCAGATGAAACCAAGGTAGATAGTGTCTGACTCAATTAGGTCCTTATATATATATATATATATATATATATATATATATATATATATATATATATATATATATCATCCACTGCCACTCTGTTTTGACGTATCACATCTCAGCACCTACAAGCGAGAAACAGAGTTTTAACTGATAGATACATACATAAGAATATATGTCAGGGTTACCAGAGAGCTCATATCTGTTAATAGGTGAGCCTTGCTTAAGCGTACTTGGCGACTG
Source organism: Doryteuthis pealeii (assembly GCA_023376005.1). Taxonomy (NCBI): domain Eukaryota; kingdom Metazoa; phylum Mollusca; class Cephalopoda; order Myopsida; family Loliginidae; genus Doryteuthis; species Doryteuthis pealeii. The sequence goes on along the minus strand of CM042159.1, from coordinate 92,326,560 downwards.
TCAGCTAAATTCCCTTCCAAAGAGCTCTAGCAGGTTTTGTAGCATAAGTTATATATATATATATATATATATATATATATATATATATATATCCAACCCTTCCGCAAGAGTAGGAAGTGACACAGGTCAATTTCTTAAGCGGAGTTTAACAGATTTGAATTCAGAGTTTTCCTTCTATATTGGTTACCAAGCCAAGGTTAGAGAGCCCAGTCTGCCCTGCTATTTACCCATAGCTGGAGGGAGAATTGGATTCCTACCTTTCTTAAGAGTATTTGCGCTATGTGAAATTCAAACATTTTCGTCCGGGAATTGAACTTGAATCGACGAGTCCATTTCTACGACCATTAGACCACGCACATCCATATTTATTTATTTAGATTTATTAAAGTTTAAAAGTGCAACTCTAGCTTTATATATATATATATATATATATATATATATATATATATATAAATGGTTAAATTGATTTATATTACATCCAACACGAAATATTATACATCACCATGGCCACCAAACACAAATACGCTCTTTGATGCGCACATACAAATGCACGTGCAATCCTGCGCTAGGATACACTCATAACGTCACAACCAACACGCATATTTCATGGACACGTGCATGACAACATACGCGCAAGTACAAAAAAACCCCGCTTTCACGTAAACATACAACACGAGAATACCATCATTTTCAAAAAAAAAAAAAAATCCTTTAAAAAGAAATGCCATAACTAGACTGCTTCAGTTCCAGTGATCTTTTGAAAAAGAGATTTTATCTCGAAAATTCAAGAATTAAATACAGGTTAACACACAACACCATTGTTACCGTATTATTATTTTTTCTTTACACCTACATTGTTATAGCCTTCTAAATCAACCTCCTAACCAATATATATATATATATATATATATATATGTGTGTGTGTGTGTATATATATATATATATATATATTATATATATATATATATATATATATACAAGTTTTGTTGAACTGTACAGACAATTCCTGTCGGAAAAGTTTTTCGTTGATCCGTTCCAATTTTCGGGCCATCTTTCTGGTGTCGGGGTGTAACTGGTATGACAGTCCCCAAAGGTTTCAAAACGAGCGCTTTCGGCAATACAATTTGCCATCCTCAGGTGGGAAACGATGCTATGATTTCGTGTCTCGTTTTTAACGAGAACGAGTTGTAGCAAGGAATTAGAAGTGGGAGGTAATAACCATTGGTAGTAGGAGGTTGAGAAATTAAATCGAAATATACTGAATTAAAACTGTGATCTTTTAATCGTACAAAACCAATTGCATTATTCTTTGAAAGAAGTAAATAAAAGGAAAAATTAATAAATAACCACCAACCCCATCCCCCAAAAAAGAAATTACAACCCCTACACACACACAAATTTTGTCCACGAAAAAGAGAAAAAAACAAAAACAATACCCACCAAATTAAAAAAAATACTACTATAAGTAGTTCACAGAGTGTTAACTACTAAAGAGAATGGCGTAGTGTCCACTTTTTAATTTTTTAATTTTTTAATTTTATCTGCAGCTGTATGAGTGGCTGAACAGTCCACTTCTTGAATGGCAATCTCTGGTGCAGTGACTGCAAGCAAACAGTAATGCCTGCTGGAGTTGATCTTTTTCACTCCTTTTCGTCCCTTGTTTGACAAGGAGTCGCCAGGTCGCACGTCGTTTGCACAAGCCTCCCATGCGTTGGTGCCAATGTGGCATGTCTTTATTTTCCTTTGCTGGCATCTTAAAGTGCAAGCGAGGTCTCCCTGTTGGTCGAGTGTCGTCTGCCAATTCGCCGTACAGTAGGTTTTCGGAGATGCAGCTTAAGTCCTTCCTCCTGATGCCACCAAGCCAAAGTAGGCGTCTTTCTCGCAGATGATGGCGGACATGCTGTTCCTGTTTGCTCAATGGGTTACTTAAAGGATAAGTACCCAATGTCGAATACTTCAGTTAGGAAAACAACAAACGCATTAGTTACATTTATATAACTTTTATAATAACATATATAGGGGAATGAAGTTCCCCAGGCTATATAATGTCACAAGCGTCCAAACATACATAGTAGTGTTAATAGACAAAATAGGTGGAAACCACTTACTGTAAGTAGAGTCTGTCACTGCTGGAGAGAGGTGACAAGCACTTGTTCAGTAACTTCGGCCAAAGAGAGTTCTCTTCTTGGGTTCCTGCGTCACGTGACCAAAAAAGGGTTTCCTGACGCAGGAGAAGGGAGACTGCTCTTGGATTACCAATCTACCCCAAGATTAAAGAGCCCATTCTGCCGAGCTATTTACCCATAACTGAAGGGAGAATAGTTGGATTAATACCTTTTCCAGAGGGTATTAGTGCTATGTGAAATGCAAACAGTCTCGTCCAGGATTTATAATCGGATAACCATCACAAACGGTGCCTCCTCTTTACCCAACCCCTCCGCTTGAGCAAGATTCGACACAAGGTTAATTCATAGAGCGAAGTGTAACAGGTTATTTGGGGATTTGGTTCGATGATT
>CM042159.1:92315659-92321444 GCA_023376005.1 Doryteuthis pealeii | reverse complement strand
TCTCTCTCTCTCCTCTCTCTCTCCTCTCTCTCTCTCTCCTCTCTCTCTCTCTTTCTCTTTCTCTCTCTCTTTTTGACTCACTCTCTTTGTCTGCTCTGTCTCTCTCCTGATAATATGTTTTCTTTCTTCACTTCACAATAGCTCCCACTCTTACTTTCTCATATCAATTTCATCTCCCTGCGTCTCTCTCTCTCTCATCTCTCTCTCTCTCTCTCTCTCACACACACCACTCTCTCTATCTCTTTCTTTTCTTCTTTCATTCTTTTGCCCTTTCCTTCTTTCTTTCTTTCCTTCTTTCTTTTCTTTCATTCTTTCTTTATTTCCTTCTTTCTCTTGCATCCATCTTTCTTTCTCTATTTCTTTTCTTTCTTTCTTTCTTTGCATTCCCATCTTTCTTTCTCTTTCTTTCTTTCTTTCTTGCCTCCTCTTTCTTCTTTCCCTCTCTTTCTTTCTTCCTTCTTTCTTTCTTTCTTTCTTTGCTTTCTTCTTTCTTTCTTTCCTTCTTTCTTTCTTTCCTCTTTCTTTATTTTCCTTTCTTTCTTTGGCATTTTCATCTTTCTTCCTCTATTCTTCTTTCTTTCTTTCGTGCCATTCCATCTTTCTCTGGCTTCTTTTCTTGTCTTTCTTCTTTGCCTTTCCCTTTTCTTTCTTTCCCTCATTCTTTCTTTCTTTACCCATTCTTCTTTCTTTTCTTCTTGCTTTCCTTCTTTCTTCTTTCCTTTCTGTTCTTCTTTCCTTCTTTCTTTTATTTTCGCTTCTTTTCTTTGCCATCCATCTTTCTTTCTCTATTTCTTTCTTTCTTTTCTGTTTCTGCATTACCGTCTTTCTTTCTTTCTTTCTTTCTTTCTTCTTTGCTTTCCTTCTTATCTTTCTTTCCCTCATTCTTTCTTTACTTTCCTGCTTTCTTTCTTTTCTTTCTTTCTTTCCTTCTTTTCTTTCTTTCCTTCTTTCTATATTTCCTTCCTTTCTGCATTCCATCTTTCTTTCTCTATTTCTTTCTTTCTTTCTTCTTTCTTTGCCTTTCCTTCTTTCTTTCTTTTTCTTTCTTTTCTTTCCTTCTTTCTTTACTTCTCTTTCTTTATTTTCCTTCTTTTCTTGCATTCCATCTTTCTTTCTCTATTTCTTTCTTTCTGTCTTTCTTTGCATTCCTTCTTTCTTTCTTTCTTTCTTTCTTTTGCCCTTTCCTCTTTCTTCTTTCCCTCATTCTTTCCTTTCTTTCCTTTTCTTTTTCTTTCTTTTCTTTGCTTCCTTCTTCCCTTTCTTTTCCTTCTTTCTTTTTTCCTTTCTTTCTTTGCATTCATCTTTTCTTCGTCTATTTCTTCTCTTTCTTTCTTTCTTTCTTTGCATTCCATCTTTTCTTTCTTCTTTCTTTGCTTTCGCTTACTTTCTTTCTTTCCTTTCTTCTTTCTTTTCTTTCCTTCTTTCTTTCTTTCTTTCTTTCATTCCTTCTTCCTTCTCTCTTTCTTTCTTTCTTTCTTTCTTGCATTCAGTCTTTTCTCTTCTTTCTTTCTTCTTTGCTTTCCTTCTTTCTTTCTTTCCCTCATTCTTCTTTCTTTTCCTTCTTTCTTTCTTTCTTTCTTTCTTTTCCTTCTTTCTTTCTTTCCTTCTTTCTTCTTTCCTTCTTTTCTTTATTTTCCTTATCTTCTTCCTTCTTTCTTTCATTTTCTTTCTTTCCATTTCTTTCTTTCCTTCTTTCTTTCTTTCTTTCTTGGCATTCCACTCTTTCTTTCTCTCTTTCTTTCTTTCTTTCTTTCTTTGCATTTCAGTCTTTCTTTCTTCTTCGTTCTTTGCTTTCCTTCTTTCTTTCTTCCCTCATTCTTTTCTTTCCCTCTTCTTCCTTTCTTTCTTGCTTTCCTTCTTTTTTTCTTTCCTTCTTTCTTTCTTTCCTTATTTCTTTCTTTCCTTCTTTCTTTGATTATTTCTTTGCATTTACCTTTCTTTTCTCTTTCTTTCTTTCCTTCTTTCTTTGCATTCCATCTTTCTTTCTCTCTTTCTTTCTTTCTTGCTTTCAATCTTTCTTTCTTTTCGTCTTTCTTCTTTTCCTTCTTTTTTTTGCATTCCATCTTTCTTTTCCTCTTTCTTCTTTCTTTCTTTCTTTGCATTCAGTCTTCTTTCTTTCCTCTTCTTTCTTTCTTTGCATTCAATTGCTTTCTTCTTTTCTTCTTTCTTTCTTCCTTCTTTCTTGCATTCCACTCTTTCTCTTCTTTCTTTCTTCTTTCTTTCTTTGCCATTTCAGTCTTTTTTCTTCTCTTTCTTTCTTTTCTTTGCTTTTCAATCTTTCTTCTTTCCTTATTTCTTTCTTTCCTTCTTTCTTTGCATTCCATCTTTCTTCTCTCTTTCTTTCTTTCTTTCTTTCTTTGCATTCAGTCTTTCTTTCTTTTTTCTTTCTTTCTTTCTTTGCATTCAATCTTTCTTTCTTTCTTTCTTTGCACTGGGGAACAATTTTGGACATAATTTCTCTTGAGTTTGATTTTTTCTTTGATATAGACTAATATTGTCATGCTGATTTCAAAACTGCCATCAGTTTTCTTCTATCACGTCAAGTTTTTTCTCAACAGCTTACTCCCAAAATAACCACAATTATATTGTTTGTCTGTGCGTAATAGAACTGGTCAACTGATTGCGTTTATTGTTTTAATGAAAATGAAGGAGAATTATTCAGATCTGCTGACAAGGTTGATTGCCAGTCAAAGAACAAACATCGATGCATTTGTGAAGCTAGTCTATTTTGCATATTTTAAATTAAAACGTGTCGATTAAGACAAGTCTTCGGTCCCTTACAATACGTGTAAGCAAGTGTATTGAGAATTTACGGATGTGGATCAAATGAACAAGTGATAAATTGACATTTGGTATACCTATGATTTAGCGAGAACCAAAATATCATTACACTTTTATTTTTATTTATTGAAAACCACACAAGAAACAAATGTAAAATTGAATATTCTAGTCTACCTTCAGCTATACGTCCAGTGCCTCATTCAGCTGAAATCCCAGTGTGGAACAGTAGAGCTTGAGAGAAGTTTTGGGTGGAGAGGAATTGGCCTCCAAGATCTGATCTCAAACCTGTTGATCCCAACATTCTACATGAACCATTTGTTGACATAAATCAAATTATGTTCGCACCTTGCAAATGAAACTAGGTCTCTTGAAACATTCATTAAAAAATTGCCAATTGAAGGCAAGTGTTTCAAGTACCATATTTTGGCATTTCTTGGCCCGTCAATTGAACAAATCAAGGCCGGTGTGTTTGATGGTCTACAGATTCTGGAAGTTATCCAAGATGAACATTTCATCCGGATAATGTCAGAACTCGAAAAGAATACTTGGTTCTTGTCAAGTGTTTTCCTTTGTCAAGAACTTTCTTGCAAATGCATGAGCAATGAATTACACTGAAATTGGATAGCCACAAAATGCTCGATTGCAACATGAGCATCAAGTTCCATTTTCTGCATAGCCATATTGATAACTTCTTGAAAAGCCTTGATGTGCAAGATGAATGATTCCACCAAGATTTGAATTTCATGTAGGAATGGTATCAAAGTATATGGTATGTAAATATGTTGACTGACTATGGAGCATAAAGGGGAATTGTCCACATATTGAACACTCTAAAAAAAACTATGTATAATTTTTTACCTTAACTACTTGCTCACAATTTGACTTAAATAACAATCTCCTTTGTATGAACAAGATGAATTTGTACAAACATTACAGTCAAGCAATTTTTAAAATAATTTTCTTTTGTACATTTTTATAATATTCTATAAAATAAGTTCAGATTTGTCACATACTTTAAATGTTTTTTGAGACCAAGCGATGGTATCCTGCTACTTAAAAAGTTGATGTAATAGAGAAAGAAATGGGGAAATCTTTGGATTCAGGGTCCAAAAGTTTGTCAGAAACAAGTGTCAGATCTATCTCGACAAAATTATAGATGCTCAGTGTAATGTTTTATTATTTCTCATTATATATACATTTTTAAACCTTCCATAAAATAAGCAAAATGTTCAAAGGTATCACATAGTTCAAAAAGTTGACGTGATATAGAAAAACTGGGGACATTTTGGATTCAGTGATAAAAAAAAGAGTCAAGAACAAGTGTCAGATCCAATTTAACAAAAATTGTGTTCCCAGTGTTATTATACATTGAGCTCTTTTTAGGGATTCATTAAAATCCTTGTATGAATATATATATTTGCACCCACAAGGGCATACAGTATGGTTGTACAGTGAGGTTTCGACGATCCCAGATAGATGTATCCCTTACTTACCAGTCATTTGGATTACCTTACACGAACAATCACCCCCATATCTATATATATTATATATATATATATATATATATATATATTCAAATCCTGGACGTATAAATTGCATTTCACTTAGTGCTAATATCCTTGGGAAATGTATGAACCATACTCTCCCTCCAGCTATGGGTAAATAGTAGGGCAGACTGGGCTCTTTAACCTTTGTTAGGCAACCAGTCTAGGAGAAGGAAAACTCCAAATTCAAACCTGCTGAACACCGCTTAAGAAATTGAGCTTGTGTCGCATCCTGCTCGCGCGGAGGGGTTGGTATATATTATATATTAGCGAATATATTAATATATTCTTTCGTAACTATTGTTTTGCTCCCCGTTCGAAAATCATTTTCGCTTATCTTTGTCCTCCATTTTGATTTAACCTTTCTCTATTTTCTTACACCTAGAAATCAAGTTGAAAGTATTTCCCCTCTCTGCCTCCCACGAGATTAAAAACATAAATTAAAGTTAAAAAAGAAAGAAAAAGAACGTAAACGAACAGCAAATAAATTAAAGAATCATGGGGAAATATTTCATTATTAAAAGATACAAACACAAAAAACCCCGATAGAATGGCTTCGCTTTTTTTTTTTCTTACAATTCGCTAATTAAATTTAAGAATGTATGCGAATTCTGAATACATCTAATTCATGAAGCCTCGGGCCCGAAAAATGTGGGTAAAAATTGCATGAAAAACACTAAAAACACTAAAAACACATAAGAAAAGGAACCTGATTGGTTGATAAATCCTTACCACGCATGCGCAGAGTGTGGCATACGTGAAGATATTTCGAATTACGAAGCAATATGGCGGAACGCCCGGCTGTAATCACTATGAGATTAAACTTTTATTTTAGAAAGAATAGAAAGTTTTATAATTTATTATCCAGAATTATTTTATTATTGCAAACGCATAAATAATAAAGCAAAACAGATAAAGCAAAACAAATAAAACAACAAAGTCGCTTATATTTCTCCCTGCAATGTACAAATATAGCAGTGTTAATAAAACACATAATATTAACAATATCCGAATAAAACCGGTTTAAAATTAATTAAAAGCAATGAATATCTATCTATCTATCTATCTATCTATATATATATATATATATATATATATATATATAAACACACGCGCACACGCACATGATTTCATTCCGGATGATGATGGAAGATTGAAGTTGTAGCTGCATGGTGTAACGGTTAGAGTCGTGGGAATTGGACTCGTCGACCCGAGTTCAAATCCTGGACGAGGCTAAAGTTCACATATCGCTAATTCCCCTTGAAAAGGTATGAATCCTACCACTCTCCCTCAGCTGTTGGTAAATAGTAGGACAGGCAGAGTTCTTTAAACAGTTAGGCAACCAGTCTAGGAGAATGAAAACTCTGAATACAAACCTGTTAAACTCCGCTTGGGGTGGTCACTACAAGAGTATGCTCAGTCCTAATTAATGATCTATTTCACTAATTTAAAAAAAAACT
>CM042159.1:92293159-92300659 GCA_023376005.1 Doryteuthis pealeii | reverse complement strand
TCTAGTTACCCCCAAATGAATTCGGGTGTAGATATAAATAGTATCACTGGATTCCTCGTATAATTCTATTCGAAAGAAGTTTCGTTTGATCTTGGTAATGGGGCTATGTTTTCAATTGTATCTCCAGACAGACAGACAGACAGACAGATATGGACATCAGAAGTATTGTATTAGGTTATCACCCATAAATAAATACATATCTCGCGGGGTTTTTGTTTTTAATGAAAAGATTATTTTTCTAAATCAAATTATCGTTCTTCTTTCTCTTTCTTTTATTTTTCGAATTTGCCTTAGCTCTTTTTTTCCTTCTTTTTTAATCCCTCATGCTCACAATTTCTCTTCTTTTCTTTCTTCATTTCCTTCGTCTCTCTCTCTCTCTCTCTCTCTCTCTTTTTCTCTCTGCCTTAGCATTTCCCTTCTTTTCATTATTCATTTCTTTTTAAATTCCCAATCACATTCTTTATCTATCTGTCTGTCTACTCTCTTCTCTCTCTCTCTCTCTCTCTCTCTCCTCTCTCTCTCTCTACTCTCTCTATTTCTCTTTCCTGTATCAACTACCTACTGTTTCCTCAGTCTCTCTCTCTCTCTCTCTCTCTCTCTCTCTCTCTCTCTCTCTCTCTCCCCAGTCAGCTTTGTTTTACTTCCTCTATCTCATTATCTTTTAGTCTCTCCATCTTTCCATTTTCTTCTATCATTTTTACCTCCTTTCTTTCTCCACACTTGTTTGTCTTTCTTCTTTTTTCCTACCGTCTATCCATTCATTAACTTTCGTCATCTGCTTATTCCTCAATGTCTTCTCCCTCAACCCGTCTTTGACCCGACCCCTGACCCCTGACACTACAAGAGACCCGACCCCTGACACCACAAGAGAGAGAGAGAGAGAGAGAGAGAGAGAGAGAGAGAGAGAGAGAGAGAGAGAGAGAGAGAGAGAGAGAGAGAGAGAGAGAGAGAGAGAGAGAGACAGCTGTTATTCTTCAGACCACTGTTTATTCGCACCTGCTAGAAAACGACTAATTATTCCAGTGTGGTACACGAACGGAACCTCGACAAGACATTTTTGAAAAATCGAAACCCTTAGGGACCCCCCTCACCTTCAACCCCTTCCCCCCCCGTATCTTTTGAACGTATCTATTCTTTCTACCCAATCAGATTTTGAAAGATTTTTTACTTTCTTTCTTTTTGTTACAACTTTTATTCTTAGTTCTTATTTCGATTTTTCAAATTCTTTTTTTTTCACTTTTTTTATTGTTTGTAATTTTTTTTACTGAGCTCTTTTCCTTTTCTTTTGGTCATTTTTCATTCTTACTTTGTTTTATTCGTTATTTTTCAAAAAAAATATTTCTTTTGTTTTGTATTATCATCTTGGTGCCTCCCCCTCCTCCTCCTCCTCCTCCTTCTTCTTCTTCTTCTTCTTCTTCTTCTTCTTCTTCTTCTTCTTCTTCTTCTTCTTCTTCATTATTATTATTATTATTATTATTATTATTATTATTATTATTCCCTCCCTTTGAGTTTTTACATCAGCATTAGCTGATGGTCTTTCACTGGAGTCTGAGTGACAGCAAGTCTCCTCAGGTCTCCAGGACTCTTCTGAGTATTCTGGAAGATTGCAGCAGTGCAGTATTATGGATGGTATCAATCCTTCCTCTGATGTCCAGATTTTCTTATCCCTTTTCCAATCCTTTTGGACCGTTTCAAGTGCACCAACTACAATTGGTATCACCTTCACTTTTATATTCCATAACTTTTTCGGTTCTCTGACAAGGTCCAGATATTTGTCCATTTTTTCATTTTCCTTTAGCTTCACCCTGTGATCTGCTGGTTGACAAGTTCTTTCTTTTTTGTTAATCAACACTAGGTCTGGTCTTCTTGCTGGGATAAGGTGATCCGTTTTTATTTCAAAGTCCCAGAGAATTTTATGCGTTTCGTTCTCAAGAAGAGATTCTGGTTTATGCATATACCATTTTCTTGTATGGTCAAAATTAAATTTTTTGCATAATTCCCAGTAGATCACCTTTCCAACCCAGTTGTGCCTAATTATTATTATTATTATTATTATTATTATTATTATTATTATTATTATTATTATTTATTTCACTCCATTTGAGTTTTTCACACCTGCCGTAGCCGGTGGTTCACTGGAGGCTGAGAGACAGTAAGTCTTCTCAGGTCTCCGGGACACTTCTGGGCATTCCACCCGATCTCAATAATGCTATAGTCTGGGTGGTCTCTATTCTTCTTCCGATTTTCAATTCATCCAGACTCCTTTCCAACCCTTGGGGATTGTTCTAAGGGCCCCAATTACAACTTGTACGACCTTCACCCTCGTGTTCCACAGTTTTCTCAGTTCTCTGGCAAGGTCCAAGTATTTGTCGATCTTTTCGCTCTCTTTTATTTTCACTCTGTGATCGGCTGGACGGCAAAATCCACGAGATGACAAGTCTTCCTCTTCTTGTTAATCAAAACTAGGCCTGGTTTCCTAGCTGGGATTAGGTGATCCGTCTGTACCTCAAAGTCCCAGATAATTTTGTGTGTCTCATTCTCTAGGATTATTATTATTATTATTATTATTATTATTATTATTATTTTCTCTCCTTTTGAGATTTTGCTGATGGTATTTCACTGGAGTCTGCGAGACAACAAGTCTCCCTAGGTCTCCAGGACTTTTCTGAGTATTCTAGCCGATTGCAGCAGTGCAGTAGTCTGGATGGTCTTAATTCTTCCTCTGATTTTCCAGATACCCCAGTCTTTTTTTCCAAGTTTATTGGGACCGTTCCAAGTGCACCAACTACAATTGGTATCACTTTCACTCTCATATTCCACAGCCTTTTCAATTCTCTGGCAAGGTCTAGGTATTTATCCATCATTTCATTTTCCTTCAGCTTCACCCTGTGATCTGCTGGAACCGCAAAGATAAACCGTCGTTACGTTCTCTTTTCTTTTTTTCTTTTTTTTTTTTTTGTTAATCAACACTAAGGCTGGTTTCCTGACTGGGATAGGGTGATCTTTTTTTATACGTTTCATTCTCTAGAACAGATTCTAGTTTATGCATATACCATTTTGTTGTATAGACAAAATTTAATTGTTTGCATAATTCCTAGTGGATCACCTTAAATTTATCACTGCCTTCCTTCTCTCAGTTCCTTTTAATTATTTTCTTCGTTTTTCTCAATCGATAAATTTTAATCTTCTTTCTTACAGTTTTTTCTTCCATTTTCTTTTCTTTTTTCTTTCTGCTGAGAATTTTATATACCTACGAGTGGATGTCTTAAGTGTTTCTATTTCGTCGACTGGTCATCTTCCTTTGGGTTGGTTTCTTCCTCTGGTCCATACAGGCTTCCGTTATTCAGGACTGCGGTTGTCCGGGCGCATTTCTCTGATTTTAATAATGAAGCAGGACTTTTAACCGCGCGGTGAGAAGATGGCATACTTGAGAACAGAATACCTTCGCGTCTAGTCCCTCCTACTAACCACCAATATCTAACTAACTCAAAGTCAGTGCTCTTCTCACACTTTCTTTCAGCTAATCAGACATCAGCGGCTAGGTCAGTGAATGGTCAACTGCAGTCAATAACTTTTTCAACGGTGAATGATAATTTTTAATTTACCATACCGTTATATAAATCTTACTACACTTACAGTCATAATAGGTAGGCAACCTACGAATTAGGAGAAGGAGGTTAATTGATAAGTAACTGAAATTCATCAGAAAGCGGACTGTAGAATGTTCCTCGATCCATTAGCAAAAAAAAAAAAAAAAATACATTCACAATTTGTAGGCAACCCACGAATTATGTATCAATCATCCCCCTGTTATACGCTGTCGTCAACGCAATTTGCAGTAATAAACTTCAAGAATGTATCTACAGAACTCTGTACCGTTGCTGTCAGGAAGTCATTTGTTTTTGGATTTTTAAAAATATTATTAAAAATGTCTTATTCTTTTCGAGACATTCTCTAAAATAATTCATTAAAATCGCGATGTAAAGAATTATTGTCAATTTCCAGATATGAAGACAAACCTTTAATGACAGAATAGGATCGTTAGATGATGTCGTCTGGGAGTGTGGATGTATGTGGTGAATATCAATAATCAGGAAATTTAACTGATATCGATCAGTGTCTAGGAATTCTTTTAATAGACGTCTCTGTCAATTGAATGATTTTCAATTCTTCTTCTTATTATCTCTTCTTCTTTTCTTCTTTCTTCTTCTTCTTCTTCTTCTTCTTCTTCTTCTTCTTCTTCTTCTTCTTCTTTCTTCTTCTTCTTCTTCTTCTTCTTCTTCTTCTTCTTCTTCTTCTTCTTCTTCTTCTTCTTCTTCTTCTTTCTTCCTTTCTTCTTTTCTTCTTCTTCTTCTTCTCTTCTTCTTCTCTTCTTCTCTTCTATCCTTTCTTCTTTTTCTTCTAATATCCTTTCCTTTCTTCTTCTTCTTCTTCTTCTTCTTCTTCTTCTTCTTCTTCTTCTTCTTCTCTCTTCTTCTTCTTCTTCTTTTTCTTAATATCTTCCCTTCTCCTTCTTTTTCTTCTTCTTTTTAATATCTTCTTCTTCTTCTTCTTCTTCTTCTTCTTCTTCTTCTTCTTCTTCTTCTTCTTCTTCTTCTTCTTTTTCTTTCTTTCTTTCTTTTTTTCTTTTAATTGCAATAATCTTATTGAAATCTATTTGGATTTTCACTAATCACGCCCGCCGATAATAAATGAAACTTTCGTTGTGTTTCCCGCGAAATTAATGAATTCAATTTCCGGTGGCGATGAGTCAATCAGAAAAGATCATCATTTTGAAATTGAACGGTGACGGACAATAAGAAGTGACTTTACTGATGATTGGCCGAGACATTTATAGAATGTGACAGTGGTCACAATTGGATATACCTTAATGGTTATAGAAATGGGGAATATTTTAAGAGGTTCGGGGTTAAGAAAAGAAGGAAAGAAAGGAAGACACGGATATGAAAGAAAAGATGCAGGAAAGAAAGATAGTTCCAAAAAGAAAGAAAGAAAGAAAGAAAGAAAGAAAGAAAGAAGAATGAGAGAAAGAAAGAATTGAGAGACCGAAAATCTAGTGAAAGTGATTTTAGATTATTGCCGAAGACATTTACAGAAAATCAGTGGTCACAATATAGCTTAATGGTTACAGAAAGGGGGAAGATTCTAGGAGGTTTTAGGTTAAGAAAGAAAGAAAGAAAAATATTAAAGAAAGGAAGACACGGATGAGAAGAAAAGATATAAGAAAGAAAGATAGTTTACAAAAAGAAAGAAAGACAGAAAGAAAGAAGGAAGGAATGAGAGAAAGAAAGAATTGAGAGACCGAAAACCTATTTAAAGTAATTTTAGATTATTGCCGAAGACATTTACAAAAAATCACAATTAGATGTAGCTTAATGGTTACAGAAAGGGGGAAGATTATAGGAGGTTTTAGGTTAAGAAAAAGAAAGAAAGAAAGAAAGAAAGAAAGAAAGAATAAACATAACGAAGAGAGATAGAAAGAAAATAGTTTGTTTGGTTGGTTGATTGATTTTAACGGCATATCAACTCGTCTGAGGTTATGTCATGCTTAACGGTTAGGAAGTAATATATGTTGTGTATTTATATTTATGCTTTTGTAGTAATTGGTTTTAACAATGTGTTAGCATTATTGGGGATTATGCTGTATGGTATTGATTAAGTTCATGTCTATATTCTATGGTATAATTTTCTTTTCTTCAAAAAGTGTTGAAAGAAAGTAAGAATTAAAGAAAGAAAAAATAGAGAGACCGAAAACCTAGTAAAAGTAGCTTCAAGTAGTGAGTAGAAAATAGAATCGTACGCAAAAAGAATGCGAAAGACAGAAACAAAGAAATAGAAAAAGAGAAGGAAAGAAAAGAAAGAAAAAAAGAAAGAAAAAAAAAGAGAAAGAAAAGAAAAAAAAGAAAAGAAAAAAAGAAAAGAAAAGAAAAAAAGAAAAGAAAGAAAGGAAAGAGAAACAATTGAAATATAAAAACAAAAACAATGGAAAAAAACAGAGAATGCAACAAACAAAAAAGAACAATGAATGTCTGAAGAGTCTTTAATTCAATTAAGGTTTGTTTTTTTTTTAAATGGCGGCAAAAGATGCGAATGATAGGATGAAGATAAAATTTCGGGGGTTTAACGAGTCAGACGATCATCTCCTTAAGGCAATTGACAAAATAGTTGAAAAATATTTTTGCTTTTGTTCTTTCGTTTTTTAAAATAAAAAAAAATTGTTTCTCAATATTTTGCTTTGCAGCGTAAATTCGATTAATTTAGTCTGGTTTAGTTTGACGGATTTCTTTCGATATTCGGTTTGTTTCGTCTTTCCTTCTTTTTTCTTTATTTTTCTAATTTCTTTCTTTTTTTTCTTTTTTTTTCTCTATTCTATTGACGGATTTATTTCAATATTCGTTTTTCTTTCTCTTCTTTCTTTCTTTCTTTCTTTCTTCAATTTTTCTATTCCTTTTTTCCTTCTTTCATTCCTGTTTTCTTTCTTTCATTCCTTTTTTCTTTCTTTTGACGGATTTCTTTCAATATTTGTTTTATTTCGTCTTTCTTTCGGCATTTTTCTATTCTTTCTTTTTTCTTTCTTTTTCTTTATATTTTCTTTCCTTGTATTTCTTTCTTTTTTTACGAATTTCTTTCAGTATTCGTTTTATTTTGTTTTTCATTTTTTTCTTTCTTTCTTAATTCCTTTGATTTCATTCTTTCTTTAACAGATTTCTTTCAACATTCGTCGTCGTTTCACTTTCTTCTTTCTTTCTTTCTTTCTTTCTTTCTTTCTTTTCTTTCTTTTCTTTCTTTCTTTCGTTGATGGATTTCTTTCAATATTCGTTTCGTTTTGTTTGTTTGTTTCTTTGTTTGTTTCTTTGTTTGTTTTTCTTCCACCCTTTCTGTCTTTATTTCTTTCTTTCTTCCTTTTTTCTTTCTTTAGCGGATTTCATTCAATATTCGTTTCTTTTTATTTTATTTTCATTTTATTCTTTCTTTCTTTTTTCTTTCCTTCCGTCATTCCTACTCTTTTTCCTTTCTTTCTTTCTTTCGTTCTTTCTTTCTTTCATTCATTCATTCTTTCTTTCTTTCTTTCTATTTCGTTTCTTATTCTTCCACTTTATTTTTCTTTCATCTTCTTTCTCTAATTCATTTTTATTTCATTCTCATGTTTCAATTTCCTTCCGTTTAGTTTCTTTCATTCGTTTCCTATTTAAGGAATACATATTTTTATTTCAAATTGCTTGATTTAAATTGTTTTATTTCTTTTTATTTACATAAATTCAGCGAAACCGGATGTAGAATCAGAATTTCGACCTCATGCTGTTTGTGATTTACCAAACTTTTCATAAAGCATTGAACAAATCCCGACCCAATAGTGTCCAAATGTTACCTGAGGCATTGTAGGTAGGTAGGTAGGTATGAAGGTAGGTATTTTATTATTGTAAACATGTAGACGTTCCTTCATTTTTTTTCTTTTTTGTAAACTTTTAATATTTTCAGAAAAAATGGTGGATGATAAAA
>CM042159.1:92275659-92288159 GCA_023376005.1 Doryteuthis pealeii | reverse complement strand
CTACAGAAGATTACTAGAACTGAAGTTGTTGCTAGTGGCTGTTCATTTTTCTGTCTCATTTCTTCCAAATTCTATGTGTGTGTGTGTGTGTGTGTGTGTGTGTGTGTGTGTGCTTGTTTATGTGTTTGTTTGTGTGTGGGTAAGTGTGTGTGTGTGTGTGCACGCTTATGTTTCTGTTCGTTTGCTTTTTTTTTGCTTTTTTTTGTTAATTAATGGAGAATGAATATGAAAGATTTTAGCATATATAGGTGCCCAATGCTAAAATAGTAGAGCAGTTTAAAAAATATATATTACATGTTTATGTTTTTAGATATAAGTCTTGCGTAATACTATTCTATCGTGTGAGCACGCTGCACGTTATATAAACGCTGAACAAGCCACTTTTTCAATATTTCAATATTTAACCGTCTGAATATTACATAATACGCATTCAACTAGGGTTACTGGAAATTAACTACATAATATCTATTATCTATGGAGATTCGCTTCCGGTTTTTGTCTGTAACAAAAACTACGTCACTGCTTACGTTCATATTACCCCAAAACATTAGACAGTCCTCATTGTTTTTTAAAACAAGTTTTAATAAATACATGACTGGTATTATATATCTATATATAGTTTGTTTTATTTTAATACATATTTAAAGTTTACATTTCAAATTGTTTTATTTTTTTAATCCTTTAATGAATTTGATGATTTTACTTACTTAGGGTACAAACTCGCAGACATTGAATTTTTTACTCCCACCCCTCAGGCAATATGTTTCATTAATCAATTTTTACATCGCCTGGAGGGTGTTTTTTTATTTTGTACTAGTCTCATTTATGATTTATACATATATTGAACATTATTTAACCGCTATTAACATATCTCGATTGCTGCCCTCAGATAGGAATCTAGATAGTTCTATTATGAATGGATGACCCATGAATTTGTCCTTATGTCAAACATGGCTTAGAGTAAGTAAGTAAACTAGTTCAGCCGCACCCTTGTTTATTCATGTCAATTGAATTTGTATATCAAACTATTTGGCAGCATTTCACGATTTATCGCCGAATCTTGACGCCCAGATCATTCTTATGAGAGAGAGAGAGAGAGAGAGAGAGAGAGAGAGAGAGAGAGAGAGAGAGAGAGAGAGAGAGAAGGACGAGAGACAGAGACAAAGAGAGTGAACGTGAGAGCCGGAGAGAGAGAGATATATATAGATAAAGCAAGTGAGACAGAGACAGAGAGAGGGAGACGCCCAGATCATTCTTATGAAAATCTACAACGAGAGAGATAGCGGGGGAGGAGAGAGAAGAGAGAGAGAGAGAGAGAGAGAGAGAGAGAGAGAGAGAGGGGGGGGAGAGTTTGTATGTGAGAGAAAGCGAGAGAGAGAGGGAGAGAAAGATAGGAAGAGAGAACATAGAGAGTGAGACGCCCAGATCAAGCAGACAGACAGACAGAACAGAGCGTTTGAGCGAAGAAGAGAGAAGAGAGGGAGCGAACGAAGAGAGTCGGTAGGGAGAGAGAGAGAGAGAGGGAGAGTGGTATTCAAGTTATGTAAGAAATTTTAATGAAGTAATTCAACTTGGTTTAAGTGCAACGAAAATACACACCAACAAATTTTAGATGGTGTGATATTGGTCTGAAAACCTCTGTGGCGACACCAATGCAACGTTTTGAAGAACTGTGCCATTTGCCAGAAAACCAGCTGAGTCTGGATGAGGGGAGACTTGCTGCATGGGCAACTGGTTGAATTCATATCAGTACTGAGATTCGGGCGTAGACCATGGAGTCTCACGAGGGGCCGATTCTATAAAATTATACCCCCTCCGTTTTAAATCTTTTTATCTGAATTCTTATTTAGTTTCATTAACCTTTCTAATTTAATACGATATTTTATTACATTTAAACTTAAATACTTGCACCCGGAGGGTGCATATATTTGCTAGTATATATATATATATATATATATATATGTATATACATTGTTTTTTCTTTTGGCAAAATATTGTACCAATAGATTATTTTTTTGTTGGTACGATTATTTTGGTCTTCTTTCTTCCCCAATAATTTTTTTTCTCCCCGGGTGATGTTTGTAGTATATTTTACAATTAAACTATTTTCGGGTTTTTTTCTCACGGCAAGATTACCAACAAGTTTGGTATATTAAATATACTAGCAAATATATGCACCCCTCCGGGTGCAAGTATTTAAGTTTTAATATAATAAAATATCATAGTAAATTAGAAAGGCTAATGAAACTGAATAAGAATGCAAATAAAAAAATTGGAACAGAGGGGTATGATTGAAAAATAGAACAACTTTGAAAGTAACTCTTCTTATTTCCCTTACTCCCCTCTTTCATTGGTAAATTTTCCTAATTTAACTATTTATTAAATAGGAAGTAAAGAATAATATTAGTTATTTCTTCTTGTTAATGGATTTCTTTTAAGATTTATCCTCGAGATTTGCTCATTTCAAAAGATAAAACCAAACAATTAGAAATCAATAATACTAAGAATATATTTATTAAAATCAAATTTTTAAGATCAATATGCAAATCAGCCTTCCCATTCACACTATAATCCGCTATTTTGTTGTATATATAAATACAATTGAATGTTGGTTGTATGTAGATATGGTCAACAGTCTTAATGATGTAAAACAATTTTATCAATAATTGAGGTTTAAATAAAAATAAAATCATGGAGAATGTGACGTAAATAACTAAGGGAATTGTTACTTGAATAGTAATATAGTTTCGGTTACAGACAGACAAACACACAATCTCCATTATAATAAGATATATATATATATATATTATTAATCCCAAAAGAGCTAAATATATTTCGTAAAATATAGGGCATTTATAGTTGTTTTGAAGTTTTTCTCTCTACCATAGTTTCGGTGTTAAGTGTACATCTTCTTCAGGAAAACTAAAAGGTTATAGGTATCTAGATTTTATAAACTTGTCTAGTTTAGAATTATTATTACCCTTTCTGTCTTTTTAATTAGTTTGTATGAATTCTATTTTCTAGGTTTAAATCTTTTTCCTCTGAAATCAAAAATTTGTTTTCTATGAACGTACATGTCTCTTTCATTTCCGGCATAAACTGATGTGTAATCTATCTTAAACTCCCTCCTCTTTTTTTCATTTATTCATTTTGTTTATATCTTATTTGTGTATACTACTGGAGTTAAAGTCTTCTGGTAAATCTATTTATTTGTAGTTGGTGTTTTTATTCTTTTTTTTTGTATATACGTATTAAACTAATCTTATTATAATGGAGATTGTGTGTTTTTCTGTCTGTAACCGAAACTATATCACTACTCAAGTCACAATTCCCTTAGTTATTAACATCACATTCACTATGAATTTATCCTTATTTTAACCTCAATTATTAATAAAATTTTTTACATTATTTATACTGTTAACCATATCTACATACTAATAACATCCAATTGTATTATTATATACAACAAAATAGCGTTTACAGTGTGAACGGGAAGGCTAATTTGCATATTGATATTAAAAAATGTACTTTTAATAAATAATGCTTAGTATTATTGGTTTTTAACTGTTTGGTTTTATTTAATGAATATAAGCAAAAATCTCTCAATGAATCTTAAATGAAATCCATTAACAAAGAAAGATAACTGTCCTTTATTCTTTACTTCCTCTTTAACTAAATACTTAAATTAGAAAAAATAACAATGAAAGACGAGATGATGGAAGAGTAAAATTTCAGTTGTTCTATTTTCGATTATATCCCCCCTCGTTTCAAATCTTTTTATCTGTATTCTTATTTAGTTCATTAGCGTTTCTAATTTAAATTGATATTTCATTACATTAAAACTTTAAATACTTGCACCCGGAGGGTGCATATATTTGCTAGTTAAAATAAAGAAAGTTTAAAAAAGAATAATTCCCAACCAGACAAGTATATTATAAAATCTAGCTACCTATAATTTCTAGTTCTCCTGAAGTAATTACCTTGAACCCCGAAACCGTGGTAGAGAACAAACTTATAATATATATATATATATATAAAAATTATATATATAATATAATATATATATATATATAATATATATATCTTGTTAAATAATGCAGCCATTTTCTGTCTGCAAGTTTTTTCTTTGTTTTTTCGTATTGCCGGATTATTTTTGTAATATCTGGCGAAAATTGGCTGATGTATTTGCCATATGTTATAGACCAAGTACTTTCTGCCCTATCGTGGGCCATCTTCAAGGTATTTTGAAACCGTACAACAATGTGCTATTCCATTTTCCATTCATATAGGTTCCCCCTCAATTGCACCGTTACAAAAAACAATGTGGTATATCTATTTAAATGTCCATCCATTAGGAGAATGTATCTCTAATAAAAATATATACATTGGTGTAACCACAACTACTCTTTCCAGACGACTTACAATGCACCTTACAGACAATAGCTCAATAGCCCAACATCTTAAATCACACTCTTGTCCCAATACTAAATTCCGGAAAATACTTAATGATAACACTACCATTATAGAAACACAATCATGTAAACAACGACTAAAAATCTTAGAAGCACTGCATATTAGACACAAAAATCCAAAACTAAACAAAATACACTTTGATAATAGCACCAACATTCTAAAATGCATATAATTACTATAAAATTATTATAGCAAAAGTAGTAATAATAATGACAATAATAATAATAACACTAATAATAATAACAACAGCAATAATAAACACAACCTATATAAATGTAAAATGGAATAGCCCATTGTTGTACAGTTTCAAAATACATTGAAGATGGCCCACGATAGAGCAGAATTTATCATATATTTCGTTCCCAAGCGCTTTCAAACATGTCTATGGTCATCTTCAGGGGGATTAAGCATTATAGTATGTTTCATTCCGGGTTTTGTTTATCACTAACTGAATAAAATTTAAAATACAAAACAAAAAATAGGAAAACAAAAACAAACCATCCCCACGCAAACTGACAAAGAAGCCCCCTCCAACCCCCCCCCCCCCCAAAAAAAAACAACTACAATATATAATGCCTCTGAAGATGACCGTAGACGGGGTTGAAAACACTTAGGAACAAAAAATCTTTTTAACCAGTTGGACCCCAATATCCTCTATTCACATACTCACATACTCACATATATACACTCATATATATATATATATATATATATATATATATATATATATATATAATATATATATATATATAATCAGTGTGTGTGTATTAATTCTATTTGTTTAAATCATTGAAAAATAAAATAAAAATTCATCCATTCTACTTCTGTCTAATCGAGACGCAATATATTTTTCTATTTATCTATCTATCTATCTATCTATCTATATTGGGGGAGACATGAATGCACAGATAGGAAAAACTGAAAACAATAGATTCAGCTTACACAACACCTCAAACAGAAACGGCGATCTCCTAGCCGAGTTCTCCCTTGAGAACAGACTCGTTTGCTTAAACACTAAATTCCAAAAACGGAAGGGCAAACTATGGACAACACACATCCAAATAACACGAAAGCACAACTTGACTACATCCTAATAAAACAAGAAATGGATAAATAGTTGCAATGAACTGCGAGGCATATTCCTCTTTTTGAAGAGTATCCTCCGACCCACAGTATAGTCACTGCGAAATTACGATAAGCTGCCGTAGAAATAAAAGCAAACTAGTAAATCTATACGGTACCAATGGTCAGCACTTGCCAACAGCGATATATGCAACCGCTACGCTGTCACAGTAAGAAATAAAATTTGACATCCTCCAGGAGACAACTGAATGTCTCTCACCAAACGAGGAATACGAAAACTTTGTCAGTGCTCACCTAGAAGCAGCAGCTGAGTGCGTACCAACCAAACTAAAACTAAAACACACCGTTCCTTGGGAGACAGAATAGTTAGAGAAAAAAGAAATGATAAAAAAAAAGCAGCCCAACATAATAAAAAAATCCAACTAGCACCAATCTACATAGCCTTAGAAAGCCCAGATAGAACTAACTAAAACATACAAAAAAGAACAAACAAAATATACCAAACACAAATAAATAACATCAGACAATCAGTGGAAGACAGACAGTCGCGATTAGCTGGCAAATTGTAAATGATATTATGGTAGGAAAAGTACCTCTAGATCAAAGCTAAAGGCAACCAGCCAGAAAGATAGACTACAGAAATGAAAGACCATTTCCAGAAACTACTGGAACCCCACCTAAAATCATAGAAAATAACACCCAAAAAATCATAGATAGACAGCTAGACAAAAACGGAGAATTTACAACAGAAAGAACTCGACGAAGTCTTAAAGAAACAAAAGGTTAGAAAAGCAGCAGGTCTCATGAAATACCCCCAGATATGGAAAGACCAGAAAGTTCAATACATACTGCTAGGCTATGCAATGCTGTATATAGACAAAATAGAATAGATAAATGGACCAAAGATGCATCCTCCCATTTCCAAAAAAGGGAACCTGGAAATCGCTTAAAAATTACAGAGCAAAACTCTTACTGCTATTGCAAGCTAAGATATAAAATGCCCTTCTTCTAACCGCATCCAACCCGAAATCGAGAAAATCCTTAGGAAAAACCAAAACGGTTTCCGCAAAAATAGATCCACAACCTCACAAATCCTGACTATACGACGAATATATAGAAGGGTTCGAGCAAAAAATCTGGAGGCAACGCTACTATTCGTAGATTTCTCTAAGGCATGATTCCATACACAGAGGGAAAATGAACAAATACTACCTAGCGTATGGTCTCCCCAAAGAAACTGTTGCCGCCATAATGATGCTCTACAAAGACACTAAAGCGATGGTGCGCTCGCCTGATGGAGACACAGATTTCTTTGACATTGCCGCTGGGGTCCTACAGGAGATACTTTGGCTCCATATATATTCATTATTGTCTAGACTATGTACTCCGAACTTCATTAGATACCATAAAAGAAAAAGTTCACACTAAAAAGGCAAGAAGCCGGCGAATACCCCGCACAAACTGTCACAGATGTAGACTATGCTGACGACCTTCGCCACTTCTTGCAGATACACCGACACAAGCTGAGGCACTACTGCACACCTGGAGGAGCAGCAAAAAATGTCGCCTCTATGTGAACTCTGATAAACCGAGTTCATGAGCTTCAAAAAGCAAGGAAGACATCTCCACATTAGACGTAGGCCTCTTAAACTATGGGAAAATTCACATTACCTAGTAGTAATATCTCATCCACAGAAAGCGATGTTAACACAAGAATAGGAAAGCATGGTTGGCCACCAATAAACTATCAGTCGTATGGAAATCCGACCTCGCCTGACAAACTAAAGAGACGATTCTTCCAGGCTGTGTGTCATATCGGTACTGCTGTATGGCTGTACCACCTGGACCCTAACGAAGCCGCCTTGAGAATAAGCTAGATGGGAGCTGCACAAGAATGCTGCGAGCAGTCCTGAATAAGTCGTGGAAACAGTACCCAACCAAAAGCAGCTGTATGACCACCTGCCTCCCAATCACAAACCATACGAGAAAGAGGCTAGACATGCGGGGCACTGCTGGAGAAGTAGGGATGAGCTCGTAAGCGACGTATTACTGTGGAAGCCAACACATGGACATGCTAACGTGGCCGCCCAGCCAGAACCTACATTGACCAGCTATGTAAAGATACTGGTTGCTGCGCGGAGGAGCTCCCAGAATCGTGAGTGATAGGGAGGGTTGGCGAGAGACCGTCATGGATATCCTGCAAAAGCGCGACATGATGATGATGATGATATAATATATATATATATATTATATATATATATATATATATATATCTCTGTCACACTCTAATCATATATATCTATCTAATATCTATCTCAGTTTATTCATATCTAGGTGTATCTTTCTACTCAAATCTCTCTCTCTCTCTCTCTCTCTTTATATATATAATATATATTATATATATATATATATATATATATATAATATATAATATATATATATATATATATATATATATATATAATTATATATATAATGTATTATATATGTATATATATATACATATAATTATATGTATTAGTTATTTTAACAGCAAGTTATCATTTAGATATGTATTGTTAAAAACTACGAAATATTCTTCTGTATGATCTTTATATATATATATATATATATATATATATATATATATATATATATATATATTATTTATACTTGCAAATATATGCACCCTCCGGTGCAAGTATTTAAGTTTTAATGTAACGAAAATTCGTATTTTAAATTAGAGACAGACAAAAAAGATTTGAAACAGAGTGGGGTATAATAGAAAAATAGAAATGAAAACTTACCTCTTCCATCACTCCCGTCTTTCATTGCTGAATTTTACTTATTTAACCATATTTAGTTAAATTAGAAATAATAAATAAAATGACAGTATTTTTTCTTGTTGATGGATTCATTTAAGATTCATTGAAGAGATTTTTGCTTCTATTCATTAAAATAAAACCAAACAGTTTAGAAATCAATAATAATAAGACATATTTAATAAAATCACATTTTTAATATCAATATGCAAATTAGCCTTCCCGTTCACACTGCAAACCGCTATTTTTTGTATATATAAATACAATTGCATGTTATTTGTATGTAGATATGGACAACGCTAATAAAAAGGTGAATAAATTTTTATTAATAATTGAGGTTTAAATGTAAATAAAATCATGGATGTGATGTAAATAACTATGTTAATTGTGACTTGATTAGTAATATAGTTTCGGTTACAGACAGAAAAACACACAATCTCCTTTATAATAAGATTTTTGCTTGAAGGCAATTATAAATGCATGTATCGCATAAAATTCGATAATTATAGAAAATAATCTTGACAAGTAAATCCCGCAAAGGATGGCTCGCTATGCAGAACACCGTACAGACTGTTTCGACTTTTATTAAGTCTCTTCAGCGATGTATACTAACGACTCCCCTCCGACAGGAATCGAAACCGGGACTTCACAGGCATAGTCAGAGGGGCGTGTAATAATAGTATCATTGACAAGGTTAATTTCGCAGGGATTGTTCGCTATGTGCCGGCGCCGAACGGATATGGTCTCTGACTATGCCTGTGAAGTCCCGGTTTCGATTCCTGTCGGAGGGGAGTCGTTAGTATACATCGCTGAAGAGACTTAATAAAGTCGAAACAGTCTGTACGGTGTTCTGCATAGCGAGCCATCCTTTGCGGGATTACTTGTCAAGATTATTTTCTATAATTATCGAATTTTATGCGATACATGCATTTATAATTGCCTTCAAGCAAAAAATATAAATAATAATTTATTCAACATTGCATCTATAAACAAAACATCCAAAAATCTTATTATATATATATTATATATATATATATATCAATACCACACGTAGAGTACTTATGTAACACACTTAATGTATTGTTCAATCTCATTTGTTTGAGACCTCACGTCATTTCAGGGTGTTTTCCAGGGTGACATTGTCTGTATAGGCGGTCGCAGACGACGAACCAAATCATATACTCATCAGACAGCTTATGCGATGAAATTAGAATGAAACAGAGAGGGGAAAGGGTGAAAGAGAGAGAGAGTGGGGGGGGGGAGAACCTAGAGATCTCGTTGTACGAGACTTCTGTCTCAATCGAAATGAAGTCTCGAACCATTTCACACTCAGATGGCTGGCTGACGATTCCCCGGGAGTTTCTTGCAAAATCGAGATAATTGTCTTTATACAAATATTGTCGATCTATCTAGAAAGAGACATCAACCACTTTAATAAGTCGTAACAAAGTTTAGACATTTCTCATATCAATAGATCGACATATTTGTTTTTCTCCCTTTTCCTTTCATTGTGGGGACGGTAACGGTCAACCTGCGCGCATGCGTGAATAAGATAGAGAGAAGGGGCGAGAGAGAGAGAGAGAGTGTATGGGCGAGAGAGCGAGAGAGAAGAGGGAAATGGGGATAGATAGATAGATAGTTAGAGAGAGAGAGAGAGAGGGAGAGAGAGAGAGACAGACAGACAGACAGAGAGAGAGAGAGAGAGAGAGAGAGAGAGAGAGAGAGAGAGGAGAGAGAGAGGGACACGGAGAAGGAGCTTTTTTCTTTCACTAAACTTTCTTTCTTCCCTTTTCCTTTCTTTTTGAAGAGGTTGAGTGTCAACCTGCGATCATGTGTTTGTGTATATTATATATATATATATATATATATATATATATGTGTGTATGTGTGTGTATGTATGTATGTGTGTGAGGGAGAGCGAGAGAGAGACAGAGACAGAGAGAGAGAGAGAGAGAGAGAGAGGGAGAGAGAGAGGGGACACCAGGAGAAGAGATATTTTTTATTTTCACCGAGCATTCTTTTTCATTCATATTTGTATTTTCTCTTTGTTTTTCTCTTTTTCTTTTGTTTTGGAGATGGTAACGGGCAATTAGAATACATGCGCAAGTGAACACAGAGAGAAAGAGAAAGAAAGAGAGAGAGAGAGAGAGAGAGAGAAGAGAAAGAGAGAGAGAAAGAGAGAGAGGGGGGATATTTTCTTTCACTAATCTTTCTTTCTTTTTCACACACGTTCTTTTTTTCTTTCTTTTTTCCTTCTTCTATTTTTTGTTTTTTAGATTTCTTCTAATCCTGTATTTCTGCTCTCTTTCTTTTTCAATTTCTTTTTCTCTCTTTCTTCCTTTCTTCTAAGCAGAGCATTTTCTTTCATTTTTGTATCTTTCACTTTCTTTCTTTCATTCTTTCTTTCTTTCTTTTTCTTTTTCTTTTTTCTTTTGTTATTATTATGTAGAGTTTTTTTTCTTCTTTCCTTTGTATTCTTTTTTCTTTTTCTTTTCTTCATATTTAAATCTTTCCTTTCTTTCTTTTCCCTTCTCATCTAAGCCTTTTCTTTTTCTTTATTTTTCACCCTTTTTCTTTCTATATTCTCTGATCAGCATTTTCTTTCTTTCTTCATATTTATGTATTTTCTTTCTTTTATTTTTTCATTCCTTCATACAATGTAACCCTTCTCTTTTCTTTCCTTTTCTTTTTGGAGACGTAACGGTCAATTTGCAATAGAGAGAGAGAGAGAGAGAGAGAGAGAGAGAGAGAGAGAGAGAGAGAGAGAGACATTGACAGACAGACAGACAGACAAACAAACAGACAGAGATAGACAAACAGAGAGACAGAGAGAGACTGAACAGAGAGAGAGAGAGAGAGAGAGAGAGAGAGAGAGACAGAAAGAGGAGAGGCGGGGAGTGGGGAGACTGAGAGAACGCGGTGCTGGTTCGCACGCGCTCTTTCTCCTCGAGCCAAGATCCCCTGCTCGGAGGACGCCATCTCATTTGATTCCGCATGGCAATTATGCATTGTAATTGGCTGTTCAGAAGGAGACGTTTCTGTCAGCAAAAAATAATTGGAAAAGGCCGAATCGATTGATCGTAACATTCGTCCACTTTGCCTCACCGTAGAGAGAGAGAGAGAGCGAGAGAGAGGGGGAGAGAGAGAGAGAGAGAAAGATGGGTCAAGAGTGGATGGGGAGGGGCGAAGGGCGAGGGTTGAGGGACGAGCAAGAAATTATTTCAGTTTTGCTGAACGCAAATGTCTTACCGTTACTAAATCGGTTTTAATATATCGGTAGATACTTGAAAATACTGGGCCACCATCGGTACATCGAAACTTACATGGGCAGAGAGTCAGTAATAGGATTCTTATATTGGTAACTATTATTTACCATGTCTATTTCATATGTAGATGCGTGATTGTATCGTATTCGATACAATTATTAAATAAGCAAAGATAGGTAATTTCCTAGTTGAGTAACATGATATTACAGGGTGACCCAGAAAAAAACAGAACCCAAATATTTATTTGCCCATCAAAAACAAAACCTAACCCTAAACCTAAACCCCTAACCCTAACCTCATAGTTGAGTAACATGATATTAGGGCTGACCCAGAAAAAACGGAACCACAAATTGTGTAATAAAACCGTTAATTTTTTATTTTTTTAAAGTTTAATTCCAACAAGTGTTAGGGTTAGGTTTGTGTTAGGGTTGGGTTAAGGTTAGGGTTTGGTTTAGGGTTAGTTTAATGGGACAATAAATCAATCATTTGGGTTCTGATTTTTCTGGGTCACTCAGTTACTCAACTATGAAATAACCGAAGATTATATATATATATATATTATATTATATAATATATATATATATATATATATATATAATGGGTGTGTGTGTGTCTGGAAAAATGTTCATAAAATGAATAATTACTGTTTATGTCGACGTTTAAACGTTTTGTATAAATAAAAACTTTCTTCAGAACAATATGTTATGAGAAGAAAAAAAGATTTTGTTCAAAAGGTGATGGATGTTTTCAATCACTTTGAATTGATAGATTTTGTTTTTCCTATTTCTATATATTATCGGATTCATATCCATGTTTAACCCCCCGCCATATATATATATATATATATATATATATATAATATATATATATATATGTG
>CM042159.1:92223159-92268159 GCA_023376005.1 Doryteuthis pealeii | reverse complement strand
ACATCCAAGCTGGAACTGAGGGTTAACTCGGTCCCACGTGACTTCACGTATTTCGCGGACTTTCTGTAATATTCCATGGAAAGTCCCACCCGTGATATGAAAAAGGGCCAACCCTTTCAGAAATACAGGGTTTGACAATAATCTATGCATAGATTATGTAACATGCAGATCACATCCCTATTTCTCCACGTTCCTCTTTTTGGGCACCGAAGAGAAGTAAAAAAAAGCATATCGAAAGCTGATTCCTATACGAGGGTTACACCTCGCTATAAACTAATTATACACTTAATCGTCTATTTCGAAATATATTAGTAACGATTGGCGTCAATGTTTGGCTTTAATTAGTCACAGCTGTAATTTTTTTTATTTTGTTAGTGTGACTAAGGTGAAAATATTTTAGTTTTACATAAGACTTTTGTCCACCAGGGACAATGGAAAGTTCCAGGTTGACATTTGCCGGAGCAGTTTCGCACGAATTCTTCTGTTGTTTCTACCACGCCATTATTCAATCAGGACATTTTGTAGGATGAAATCTGAGACCTTATTTATTATTATGTTTTATTATATTTATTTATTATCTGAGTTATAATTGTTATGAACTAACCATCAGTTTTTGTACTTAACTTACAGGTAGGATCAAGTGGTGCGTTGTACTGTTTCTTAATTTGTACCTACCATTTTTCTCTTTGTTTTCTTTTAATATATCCAGGTAAGGAATATATTAGTAAAAGTTGTAGGGAGGTATACTCACAGGTAAGTATGAAGCTGGTGAGTAGTAGTAGTAGTAGTAGTAGTAGTAGTAGTAGGCGTCAGAATATTCGGCATAGTAATAGTGTTAGGCGTTGTAGTAGACGTTTGTACCACTACAGTGTTAAGTATTTATGGTAGACACAAACCAATCTTTTTTTTCTTTTTTTTTTTTTTTTACTTCATTCAATATTTTCTTTGATTCTTTTTTCTTGACTACGACAAGAAAGTTCCCGAATTCGAAAAGAAGGTTCCCGAGTCCGAGAAGGTTCCCGAGTCCGACAAGAAATACCTGAAGAAGGCCGGAGATAAAATGAAGATGAGGACAATAGTCCGAATAACACAGATAATACTATCATCAAGCCTCATCTCAAACATTCAGAGAAATAGGGTAGATAACAATGAAGATGAGGACAATAGTCCGAATAACGCAGATAATACTAATCATCAAGCCTCATCTCAAACATTCAGAGAAATAGTGTAGATAACAATGAAGATGAGGACAATAGTCCGAATAACGCAGATAATACTAATCATCAAGCCTCATCTCAAACATTCAGAGAAATAGGGTAGATAACAATGAAGATGAGGACAATAGTCCGAATAACGCAGATAATACTAATCATCAAGCCTCATCTCAAACATTCAGAGAAATAGTGTAGATAACAATGAAGATGAGGACAATAGTCCGAATAACGCAGATAATACTAATCATCAAGCCTCATCTCAAACATTCAGAGAAATAGGGTAGATAACAATGAAGATGAGGACAATAGTCCGAATAACGCAGATAATACTAATCATCAAGCCTCATCTCAAACATTCAGAGAAATACTTTTTTCTTTTGTTGTTTCTTTTGTTCTTTTTTGTCCAATTAATTAACTTATATATTTTCTGGTGTTTTTTTTTAATTGTATATTCTGTCTCTGTCTCTGTCTCTCTCACTCTGTCTGTCTGTCTGTCTGTCTCTCTTATTCTTTTTTTTTTCTAATTTTGGCATTTCTACATATTATGTACTTTTCTTTTCTTTGGGCCTCTTTTTTTTTCGTCGTGTCGTTTCTTTTGTATTTGTAAATCTCATTCATTTGTTTTGTTTTTTTTTTATATATATTTGTTTAACTTGTTTCTTTGTTTCACGTTTTCTTTTTTTTTTCATTTATTTTTTCTTTTCTTTTATCTTTTTATTTTTCTTTTTTCTTTTATTTCCTTATTTTAGTCCAATTAATCAATTTATATTTTATGTGCTTTTTTGTTGTTTTTTTTTCTCCTTTTTTCTTCAGCCATTTGTTCCCCGTTGTTCAGATTCCAAAATTTTTACACTTTTCAAACTCAATTTTTAAAAAGTTCTATACATTTTTCTACCTATTTTTTCCTGTCAATCAACTGAAATTTTTTGTGTATTTTTTTCACTCTTTTTCTTGGCTTTTTTCTTTCCATACCTTTGTATTATTATATTGGTTTAGTTTGCTTTAATGGCCTATCAACAATCACGGGTTATTTCATTCTTTTCCTAATTTAAGTTCAACATAGTGGCTCTACCAGCACCAAAGTAAGATATAATTGAGCAGACGGACTCAGATTACAATGATAGCAGGACTTTTTGGAATATAATTAGTTCTGTGGTGAATAGATATTGAACTTTGAAATATCCCATCATACAGGTGAAAAATACCAAGAAAATTGGGTACAGCCATGGGATAAATTTCTTAGGCAAAAAGTTAAAGGAAGTTTTGGCCACGATCGCTTCTATTGTATCCAGTGCGTATATCTAAATCCTTGTCTACTTTAAGCCACTCACAGCGACTCCCCAGTCAAAGTACAATAATTGATGGTTAGTTCATTATAATTGACCAGAAGGACTCAGATTACAATAATAATAGGACTTTATTTGAATAGAATGAGTTTTGAGGTGAACAAATAGTGAACGTTGAAATATCTCATCATACAGGTAAAAAAAAACTTGGTACAGACATGGCGGAAATTATGTAGGCAAAGAGTTAATGCTTTGCCTACTTTAAACCGCTTACAGCGTCTCTTTCGTCACAGTACAAAAATGTGGTTAGTTCATTATAAAAATAAGTTTCTATTGTCAAAATGCTTCACTAAATCAACAACCATATATCTACCATTTATCTTTATTACAATAGTAATTTTTCCAGTCAACAAGATTTTACTCTTGTTACAGATATGGAAACTTTGTCCAAATATTCCCCACTTTGTCATATAGATGTAACTTACTATTTGTATTTTCTATTCTATTACAGGTGCTGATCGTTTCTACAGTGACATCACATTGATGATTGGTTATACTCCAAGCAGCTGGTGGAAAATCTCTTGGAGGTTCATTACTCCACTTATTACACTGGTAAGAATCCTTTCAGATCAATTTTTACATGGTTTATATTGTCAAAAAAGAATAATCTTACCATTCTGATATCCTCAAGAATTTTGGATATCATTAAAATAAACAGCAAATAATCATATAAAAATGAAAGTTAATAGCTAATTAAATAAATTTAAATAGATTTATCAACAAGTAGATATTGATATTAATTTATATTTACAGGTATTTTCTTTAAGAGTGCTTTCTCAACTGTAGTAATGTTATTCAATTTTAAGCAAAGGTCTATTTATTTATTTTGTAATTTGAAAAATTAAGAAAATTAATCTTGGCATACAAATTAACAACTTGAAAACATTTAGATAAAATAACATTACTAATATGTATTCAACAACAACTCCACATGAACAGGATGTGACACAAGGTCAATTTTTTAAGCCTAGGTTAAAAAGGTTTGAATTTAGAGTTTTTCTTCTCCTAGATTGGTTGCCATAAAGATATTATTGGTTAAAGAGTCAAGTGTGTCCAACTATTTACACATGGCTGGAGGAAGAATATATGCATACCTTTCCCAAAGGTATTAGCGCTTTGTGAAATAAAACCAGCTTCGTCCAGGATTTGAACTCGTGTCACCGTGTCTATTGGCTAAGACAATAACCATTACATCACGGACGCCACCTAGTAGAAAATATTTGAGTTAATATGTAACCAATAGCTGGGTTGTTGAGGTTGTCCATACCTTTACCAACGGTATTAGTTAAAAAATAAACATAATAGCAGTATTGAAGTTCGAACTCGCTTACTAAGATATTGTAATTTAGCACGTTAACAACTGCTCAACCCTTTTTATTCATTTCTTTTTCCTAATTATTTTTTTGTATTTTCTTTCCTAATAACATCAACATTCTTCCCTTTTTTCTTCTTTACATTTTTCTTTCATTCTGTTTTTTTCTCTTTTTTTTTTTTCATTTTATTCTTTCTTTTTTACTTTTCTTTCAATTTTTCGTTCATTTCCTTCTCCCGTTTCTTACTTTATTGTTTTTCTTTCAATTTCATTCATTATTTGATTTACTATCTCTTATTTCTTTCGTTTCACTCATTCATTCGCGGTTCTTTTTTTTCGGCTCTTCTCATTCTTTTATTCACTGTTTCTTATTTGTGTAATTTCATTCTCTTTTCTTTCATTTTCTTCTTCTTCTTCCAATTCTTGTTCTTTTCTTTTTCATTGCTAATTCTTATTTCTTTAATTTCTTTCGCTATTTCTTTTTTTTTTCAATTTCTTTCATTCTTCATTACTTTAAAAATGTCCTCCCATTTTTTTAAATTTTTTCTTTTTTATTTCAATTTATTTTATTCTTTCATTACAATTTCTTGTTCTTTAATTTCCTTCTTTTTCTTCCTTTGTTCTTTTTCTTTCAATTTCTTTCATTCCTTTATTTATAACTTCTTGAATTTCCTTCTCTTTTTCTAGTTCTTCTTTCAAATACTTTCATTCATTAATATTTATTACTTTTTTAGTTTCCTTCTCTTATTCTTTCTTTTTTTCTTCATCTTTCTATTTTTTCTTCTTTCATCTATTATCTATCTTTTAAAATTTTCTTCGTTTTTTCTTTTTTTTCTTTTTCTTTCAAATCATTTAATTCTTTTATTTCTATTATTTCTCTAATTTCTTTTTTCTTTTTCTTTTGTTTACTTTAATTTCTTTCATTTTGTCAGTACTATTTCTTATTCGATAATTTCCTTCGTTTTTCTTTTTCTTTCAATCCATAACATTTTTCTTAACTATTTCTTATTTTCTAAATTTGCTTTTTTTCTTTTTCTTTCATTCTTTCATTCTTTCATTACTATTTCTTATTCTTTAATTTCCTTCTCTTCATCTTCTTTTTTAATATTTCAATTTCTTTCATTCTTTCATTAATCATTCATTATTTCTTTAATTTACTTCGCCTTTTCTTTTTTCTTTTTCTTTTAATTACTTTCATTTCTTTATCTAATGTATCTTATTTCTATAATTTCCTTCTTTATTTCTTTCATTCGTTTTCCTTTTTTATTTTTTATTTCTTTCTTTATTTTTTTCATCCTCTTTATTCTTTCTTCCTTTTTAAATTTAGTTCTGATTCGTATTCTCCCTCCAACAGAGTTCCTATCTTCTTCTTCTTCTTCTTCTTCTTCTTCTTCTTCTTCTTCTTCTTCTTCTTCTTCTTCTTTCGCCTTCTTCTCTTCTTCTTCTTCTTCTTCTTCTTCTTTCTTCTTTTCTTCTTCTTCTTCTTCTTCTTCTTCTTCTTCTTCTTCTTCTTCTTCTTCTTCTTCTTCTTCTTCTTCTTCTTCTTCTTCTTCTTCTTCTTCTTCTTCTTCTTCTTCTTCTTCTTCTTCTTCTTCTTCTTCCACCTAAACTGCCCTGCCCCCAAGCAATTCTAATACCCCTCCTTTTTCTCCCTTCTTTCTCTATCCCAACACCCTACCTACCGTCCACTTCAACTCGACAGTTGCACCCCTCCTCCACAACGTCTCTTTCCTCTCCACCTGCAAGCACTTCCAAT
Organism: Doryteuthis pealeii; assembly: GCA_023376005.1. Lineage (NCBI taxonomy): Eukaryota > Metazoa > Mollusca > Cephalopoda > Myopsida > Loliginidae > Doryteuthis > Doryteuthis pealeii. Next base: position 92,262,531 of record CM042159.1, on the reverse strand, counting down.
CAATATTTACTTAATTTAGAAAAGAATTCCATCATTTTTAGTCTAAAGGTCAATCGTAACATGCAATTCGTTTTGCCCGATTAATAAGAGCTAATTACTATTGATCTCTCCGCCCGACTCATATCATTCTCCTCATTTCATTAATTGATACTCTTCAATTAGAAAAATGTGTTTGAATTTATTTCTCTCTTTTTTTTATTAGAGTTTTTAATCATTTTTTTTATATGTGTGTATAGTCGTCTTTTTTTGTTGTTTTGTTTAATTCCTAGGAGCTGATATTTTTTAATGAATTGTTTTTAATCTATTCTTATCAGAAATTCAAATTTAACAATGTTTTTCGCTTCTTTTTTTGTAATTATTCCATTTTTTGTTTTTAGTCTTATTTCTCCGTTTTTTGTTTTTTGGGTTTTTGGTTTTTGCTTATCTTTGTTTAGTACGCCATTGAAAAATTTCCTTTAATATTTATGATTATTTAAGATTTTAAAGATTACGAAAAATAAAATAGAATAAAATGGTTTTAGTATGATTATATTTTTCGAACTTTTATTACTTCTCTACATGATTAATTTTCGAATTTATCTATTTTGATAGAATTTCTTTGGTTTTTTATAATTCTAAATTATCAGGGTTGATTTTTAGAGCCAAGCAAATGGAATAATGTTGAACTTTAATGAACGGTCTTATTGAATTTCTTTTTTCCTTTTTATTTTATGATTTTTTTATTATTTTTTAATTATTTTTTTTTTTTCATTTTCATTTCATTTTATTTTGTTCTTCAATTTTTTTATTTTATTCTATTTTATTTTTTAAAAATTTTTTATTTCTACTTTATTTTTTTTCATTTTTATTTCATTTTAGTTTTATCCTTTTACTTTTTAATTTTTTTAATCTTTTTTATCTTTTTATTATTTTATCTTTTATTTTTTTAATTTTTATTTTTTTATCCTTTTACTTTTTATTTTTAAAATCTTTTTATCTTTTTATTTTTTTATTTTTTATTTTTTTAATTATTATTTCATTCTATCTTGTTATTCAATTTTTTAAAATTTTATTCTATTTTGATTATTTTATTTTTTTCATTTTTCCTTTTTTGTTTCTATTTTATTTTATTCTTATTATTTCATTTTTTATTTTATTTTAGTTTAGTTTTATTATATTTTTTCATTTTTGTTTTATTAATTGATGGACAATTCCCACAAAAATAGGGTTCCAAAACGGTCCCAGCGCCATTTTGTAAGGTTCTATCAAAATATATCGTTCCAATTTACACGGTGTAACAATGGGATTTAATTCTCATCTTTACTTTTGTAAAAAAGACTATTGATAAATGTAATTTTAATTACTCTACTAGAACATCGTACAATCAAAACAGAAACCATTAGTTATTTATTACAAAAAAATCTATGGTATCATTTATCTGTATTTTGAGATGAGGTTTGATGTGAATAATTTTGATGTTGTCCTCATCTTTATTGTGATATGTATAATCACAACGTTTTAGCCGCTGTATCCTCCGGTCTTCCTCGGGTGTTCCCTGTGTATCCGACTATAGTAATGACCTAACAGGGGAAATAATTTTTAATAGTTTGACTATTGATCAAACCGGCGTCGAAGAACTTATTCAAAAAATGACGTCATTGCTATTGCAAGTTTGTGAAGAATAATCAAGCTAAGTTCCAATTATCATCGAATTGGTAAGACACAGCAACAAGCGGTTGTAACGTAATACAATCCCGCCTGTCGCAATTCTACTGCAGAATGACAGGGTATTTATAAAATTCTACAATATCATAGAAACCAAGCAGCCAATAAGAACTCAAGGAATGGAATCACCCAAATGCATGAATGGACTATTCTTGATTTCTATAAATACCAACTGTCTTGGACACTGCTTCGGTTGTGCTTAGCTAGTTGCTGTTATTCAAACCAACAGTAGACTAACTGACTTCAATAGTTTGTTTGATCAAACTAATTAAAAGATTTCCCAGGTTAGGTACAGCCATGTCAGCTGAGGTGTTAGAATGCATCGACTGCACCTCTGCAGAGGGGTAAGACTCCCCCAAATGGAGCCACCCGTTGGCCGTGGTGGCGAATCGTGATGCTTAGGGACGGAGTCTTGGTCGATGAGCAGTCCTTGAGATGCAACACTCTTAGAACATTACTTAGGCTAGACGGTCACGTCAAGCCCTAGCACCTATATGACTGCCCCAACCCTGTTGTCCTTATGGCAAGCCCCAACCCTTTTCATCATATGGATGCTAGAAAGCGGTGACTGAGGGTCTACATGTCCTGGGAATGACGTCAAAATCTATCTGATGGTGAGGTTCCAGTTTTTGAGTTCTGGGGAATGTGGAGCACCCCTTCATCACCATTGCTCCCTGGTCCACTCTGACCCGGAGTGGTAGTACCTGTTAGAGTCCCATTTTTGGCTTAAATTGAAAAACATGAGTTTATAAACAAAATTTGTTTATTCATTAATAGTGAATTTATTTCAAAACTTTGTCGGCATTAAATGACCCACTGAGGTTGATATGCCGTAAACCCAAAACAAACCAAACCAACCCAGGTTGGGTAATTATCATGTCCGGTTACATAGAAAACACCTGAGGGAGTCCGAATTTTGAAGAAATGCCTAAAATTCTAAACATTGCTATTCTACCAGTTTTCGATTTAAACAGATATCACAATTCTAAGTTTCTGGATTGAAAAGAAAAGAAAGCATCCTTATTAAAATCCTAGTGTTTTAATTCCTCTACAAATGTGCTCTAAAGGGAAAATAAAGAATAAATTTTCAGGAACAATGCTCTAATCAAACAAAATAATGTAGAAATGCCCAAAATTCTAAACATTTCTGTTCTAAGTGTGTCGGATTTAAACAAATATTTCACTGGATTTCAAAGAAAACAAATCATCTTTAAGCATTCCCATATGATTTTTTTATTTGAGGTTATTGTTGTTTAATCACATTAGTTATATAGAGCTGTGTAAATGGAGTTCAGAACCGTTTGAATTATGCAAATATCCACAGTGGTTCAAAAGTTATGAGAATTTAAAGCCCCGAAATTGGGGGTACAAATGTGGACATGATTTTGTTTCAAAAATATGTCAAATCACGGACCATTAAAAAAAAGAAATTCAGTGATTCTAATCAAACAAAATAGTGTAGAAATGCCCAAAATTCTAAACATTTCTGTTCTAAGTGTGTCGGATTTAAACAAATATTTCACTGGATTTCAAAGAAAACAAACCATCTTTATTATAATCCTAGTGTTTTAATTTGTGTACATTTGTATAAATTGTGTTTATATATACCACAATATAACATTTTTTTGTTAAAATTTGAGATAAGAATTGGTCAAGTTATTATATGAAACACCGTAAATGATCTCAAGTTTTAACCGCATGTATAGAAACAAGTGAAGATTCTATTTCTAAAGTTTTTTTTTTCTTTCCAGTTATAGAAAAGACATTCACTGGAAAAATGTGAATTTTGAGATGTTTCTACATATGTTATATACCCACATGTTGGGTATATACACAAGTGTTCTTTTGTGTCAGAGAGAGAGAGAGAGAGAGAGAGAGAGAGAGAGAGAGAGAGAGAGAGAGAGAGAGAGGGAGGTTATCAGAGAGATAAGATGCATAATTGCGTTACTTACTTCTTTCTTCTTCTCTGGCCATTCGTGGTCGTCCAGTCGCCATGTTGTTTTCAATCCCTGAGTCGACGTCGGCGTGATGTCTGGGTTTATGCTGTTGGTTCATTCTTCTAGCTAAGACATTAATGACCATCAATGCCGAGTTACTGTTTTTAACTTTTATTCCTAATCTTAACTAACTAACACAGCGCGCGTGCAAGTGATGAGTTCCAGTTAAGCAAGAGTCATCTCTCCTCGCCAACATCATGCTTGGAACTGACGAGCTAACTAGCTCTCACGTGACTTCACGTGATTTTCGGTTTTGCCGCTTTTTGGGATCAAAGGTTCCGAACGATCTGTAAATTTCCATCTCCGCTTCACAGTGATGTCAATAATCTATGCTACCATAGATTATGCAACACACATGCTGTTAAAATATGAACGAGAATTGGCCAAGTTATTAGATTATAGTTATTTACTAAGCTTAGCTCAGATGCGACCCAAGGCCAGAAGTATAGGGCACCCAATGAGAGTTGAACTCATTAACAATTGTAAGCGAATCTAGCTTGCTAACCATTACACCACGTGAGGTGCCCAGATTACGAAATTATATAATTTTTTTCTGAAACACTCTGTACATCATTTCTGATATCACTCCGTCATTGGAGCCAGATATCTTTCCCTGGAGCATTCTTTTGAGGTCTGCAAACAACTAGTTGTCTCTGGTGGGAAGATCTGGAGAATAGGGTGTGTGCGGAAGTCATAAGAATTAAGAATTTGGCGGATAGATGACACCAGATAATCTTGATTTACATTTTTACATTGCGTCTTGGACTCATTTTTAATTAAGATTTATCTGTCTGTAACCGAAACTATATCACTAGTCATAATTCCCTTAGTTATTTACGTCACATTCTCCCTGATTTTATTTTTATTCAAACCTCAATTATTGATAATTTTTCTTACATTATTAATACTGTTGACCTTATCTACATACATGTAACATGCGATTGTATTTATATATACAATAAAAATAGCAGTTTACAGTGTGAATCGGAAGTCTAATTTGCATATTGATATTAAAAATTTGATTTTAATAAATATGTGCTTAGTATTATTGATTTCTAATTGTTAGGTTTTATCTTATTAAATATGAGGAAAATCTCTTCAATAAATCTTAAAAGAAATCCATTAACAAGATGAAATAACGGTCATTTTATTCTTTACCTCCTAAATTAACTAAATAGTTAAATTAGGAAAATTTAGCAATGAATGACGGGAGTAATGGAAGAGTAACTGTCAGTTGTTCTATTATTTTATTATACCCCCTCCGTTTAAAATCTTTTATCAGCATTCTTATTTAGTTTCATTAGCCTTTCTAATTTAAGATAATATTTTATTCCATTAATACTTAAATACTTGCACTTGATTTTACTGATAGATTTTGATTCGTAGATTCAAATGGTACCAAAGAAATTGCTTTATGTTGAGAATTGACGGAGATATACGGCTTCAAAGATCACCTAATAGTGCCTTAAAAAGTACCTATTTTCGTGAAAACTTAAGGAGTCGATTTTATTGGCTTTTCTAATAGATTTCGATGCGTAGAATTCATTGATGCCCAAGAAGCACTCAATTCGAAGAATTGGTGGAGATATGAACCCTCAATACCCCCCTCATACTGCTTCAAAATCACCAATTTCGTGAAAATTTAAGGAGTCGATTTCATGGCTTTTCTGATAGATTTCAATTGATTATATTTGCTAGTGAATATAATCAATATAACAATCGTGTGTTCATTAGACAAGATTCGCCGTGTAAATTTGAAGTTTAGAAAAAAAAAAGTCTATTTGGTTTGTATCCAAGAAAACTTTATCAAAGTGTTTGCGCTGAAATCTATATCGAACAATTTCAATGTTATTATAACAATAAAATTTCTTCGCAACAAAAGTGTTATTATCACTTCTCCATCTTTTATCGCAGAGTTCAGTTCAGAATGATTCACGGTCCGTTGCACAACGTCCATTATTACAAAAGTCTCAAATTAGGTTTGTATTCTCGAGCTTTAGAGCTCCACGGCTGAACGACCGCAAAGGTGCCGCGACGTAATGAGTAAATAAAAAACTCGCGCAAGTCATTAACGTGAAGAGTTGTGCTAACTTCCGCTTCCTGTTCACATAACGTCTTTTGATCGAATGCGATCGTAAACTGTTAATTAGGGAAGCCAACTTCCGGTTTTGAGTACGCATGCGTAAGCCGATTTGCAGAGACTGGAACATTGTAATTTTGGAAAGGAAAACAAAAACAAAAAAAAAATAATAATAAAGAAAAACAAAACAATAGATGACTTTGTTTGTTTATTTACATATTTTATTCTATTTGTTGTTTTGGATCTTTTTTTTTTTTGTTTTTTCGGCAAATACGTGGGTCTTTTGTTGTTTCATTCTAAAAGAATAAAAAGACAATATGTAAAGAAAATATTTCAAAATATAAAGTAAGAAAAGATAATTTGGGAATGGTGCATTATGGGAAGACAAATTGTTTATAAAGAAAAGACAACGAATAAGACATTACAAAAGAAAAGTTCGAAGAAAGTTTTAGGCTTATTAGTTTAACGGCATATCAACCTCATATGGGATATTTAATGCAAAACTTTGATACGATTGTAAATGTTTGGTTATGACCATAATTTATTAATTTATTTTATGTTATTTATCTATTTATTTTTATTTTGTATATATATATATATATATATATATATATATATATATATATATATATATGGACCGGCTTAGCCCAGTCGGCGGAAGGAGATAAAAATTTTTTTTATCTCAGAATACGGAGAAAGGTGAGTAATAGTCCTTGTTTATCGGTCTGTTTAAAATTTGAAGTCTGAGAAAAAAGAACGTTGAAAAAATGAACGGTTTGAAATATGACGTCAAATATTCTTTTTTTTTTACGGTGTGAGTATTATAATGTGTAAGTATTTGTATCGAAAAAAGCATTGTGCATTTTTTATATGTTTATGAATGTGTGGTTGCGCGTGTGTGTATAAATCTTTTGCGATAAAAGGAATCGAAACAAACCTCAATGTGATACAAACACTTACACATTCTAATACTCACACCACAAAAAAAAAAAAAAGAATATTTGACGTCATATTTCAAACCGTTCATTTTTTCAACGTTATTTTTTTCTCAGAATTCAAATTTTAAACAGACTGATAAACAACGACTTTTACTCGCCTTTCTCCTTATTCTCAGATTAACATTTTTTTTATCACCTTCCACATACCAACAAAAGCCCTGAAGATGATCTAATTAATAGATCGAAACACTGCAGCGTTGGCCAATAAACTCAACACTTAACTCATTTAAACCTGTGTTTTTTCAATTTGTTATTATGCTACACACACACACACACACACATATATATATATATATATATATATATATATTATATATATTATATATATATATTCATTTATTTATTTGTAACATGTGGTCAACGGCCTATGGTTACTGATAGTTTTTCACCTATGTGATCATTTGACTTAGTCTGAAGATCACATAAGCAAGAAACTGTCAGTAATCAAACGCCGTGAAGATTATGTCCATGCAACCTTAGATATAAATGCTGTATCAATCATATTAAGCACTGTTTACTTATAAATTTAGCACCCGTATTGTCAATATAAATTATTAATATATATATTAGCTCCGTTGCTAGTAGGTCAGACTGGGCTCTTTAACCTTAGTTAGGCAACCAATCCAAGAAAAGGAAAACTCTGTCTTGGTTCTAAGATTGCATAGGCGAGGAACTGTTGGTAACCAGGCGCCCTGAAATATAGCGTACCTTAACTTAGATATAAATGCTGTATCAATTATATTGAGCACTGTTTACTTATAAATCTAGCACCCATATTATCAATAAACTATATATATATATATATATATATATATATATATATATATATATATAGGCATTTGAAACATCTTCACCTGATGATTGCATCGCATGAAACCAATATTAGGTCGTGAATGTTCCTTTGTCACCTAATAAATAAATATGTAAAACCTTTATATATTTATCTTATTACATTATATAGCTCTATTTTATATTGAGCACTCTACCAATAATACGGCCTTTGGTACACCATTCCAGCAAAAGCTGAAACAGTGAACATCTCACACTATACATATATGCATATATATATATATATATATATGCTGTAGAAGTGGCCTATTCTGTGAGAAAGTGACACTCACCACACACACACACACACACACACATATATATATATATATATATATATATATATATATATATATATATACTAGCAAATATATGCATCCTACGGGTGCAAGTATTTAAGTTTAATGTAATAAAATGTTGTATTAAATTAGAAAGGCTAATGAAACTAAATGGGAAATGCAGATAAAAAGATTTGAAACAGAGGGAGTATAATAAAAATAGAACAACTGAAACTTACTCTTCCATCACTCTCGTCTTTCATTGTTATTTTTTCTAATTTAAGTATTTAGTTAAAAGAGGGAAGTAAATAATAAAATGACAGTTATTTTTCTTGTTAATTTAAGATTCATTGAAGAGATTTTTTTATATTCATTAAAATAAAACCAAACAGTTAGAAATCAATAATACTAAGCACATATTTAATAAAATCACATTTTTAATATCAATATGCAAATTAACCTTCCCGTTCCCACAGTAAACCGCTATTTTGTTGTATATATAAATATAATTGCATGTTGTTAGTATGTTGATATGGTCAACAGTGGCTTCGGCCTCTGGACCATTGATATAATTAACGGCGTCGATCCCAGGGGGCCATCCCCCAGGCAACACCTGCCCCTTGATTGGGGCAGGGCTGGGTTTATTGCCCAGCGCCTGAGGCGCCCCCTTGAGGGGGAATGCCGACGGGATCGACGCAATTTTTTCACCTGCCACTCCATGAGCTCCGGCTTGTGGGTGGTCCACGTTAATAGGGACTTTGTGCCTGACCCGTACAAGTGGGATACGCGGTAAATATCATGTATATATGGTTAACAGTATTAATAATGTAAAACAATTTTATTAATAATTGAGGTTTAAATAAAAATAAAATCATTGGGAATGTGATGTCAATAATTAAGGGAATAGTGATATGAGTAGTAATATAGTTTCGGTTACAGACAGAAAAGCACACAATCTCCATTATAATAAGATATGTAATCCTCAGTTATATACATGACCTTCAGTGGTAGACATTCAAGCAATCAAGTCGATTTTCGTAGAACGGAATCTAATTGGTAAAGAAAATGTACCATACTTTTACCCAAACGCTTTCGTCCTCATGCAAGTATTATGTGTCCTTGAACGTCTACCGCTAAAGATCATAAAAAAGATATATATATATATACTAGCAAATATATGCACCCTCCGGGTGCAAGTATTTGAATTTTAATGTAATGAAATATGTTAAATTTGAAATACTTTTGAAACTAAATAAAAATCCAAATAAAATGATTTGAAACAGAGGGGGTATAATCGAAGAATAGAACAACTTTGAAACTAAGTCTTCCATCATTTTCCATCACTCCCTCCTTTTATTGCTGAATTTTCCTAATTTAACTATTTAGTTAAATTAGGAAGTAAAGAATAAATTACTGTTATTTCTTTATATTAAAGGATTTCTTTTAAGATTTATCCCCGAGTTTTTTGCTCATATTCATTAAGAAAAAAACAAACAATTAGAAATCAATAATACAAGCGCATATTTAATAAAATTAAACTTTTAATATCAATATGCAAATTAGCTTTCCTGTTCACACTGTAACCCGCTATTTTGTTGCATATATAAATACAATTGCATGTTATTAGAATGTAGATGAAGTCAAAAGTATTAATAAGGTATAGCAATTTTATCAATAACTGAGGTTTAAATAAAAATAAATTCATGGTGAATGTGACGTCAATAACTAAGGGAATTGTGACTTGAGTAGTGATTTAGTTTCGGCTTCAGACAGACAAACACACAATCTCCATTATAATAAGATATATATATATATATATATATATATATATATATATATACCGTGTTGGTAGATCCTTGCGGAGAGAAAAAAACCAGCAGAAAGTTTGATTGTAAAAATATACTACCAAACATCAACCAGGAGGAAAAAAATTTTTGAAAAAAAGAAAGGACCAAGATATTCGTGCCAACAAAAAATAATCTATTGGTACAGTATTTGGCCAAAAGAAAAAAACAATTTATATGTATATATATGTATATAAGATATATATATATATATTCATATAACCGCTAGGAGAAAGCTAATAAGTAAAAAGTGCTCGATACCTAGGTAGAGCAAATAATAAAGATAATCTAATGAGTAAGACAAACCTACTATTAGTTTCGCATAAAGCTCTTCAGGGCTAAAATCCCACTGGTTCGTCTGACTCATTAGATTATCTTTATATATATATATATATATATATATATATATATATATATATATGATGAACGCTACAAGCGTAAAGTCGGCTCAGATAGTGCAATCTTTCAAAGTTTTACCAATATTTTACTTTTGCTTTTTTCTTCTTTTTATTGCTGACAACATGGATTCACATGACTCTCTCTCGCAACCTGTTCCTATCTGTTATCGCACCTGATAAGTTCCCTGAACGGCATTCAGTGTCCGCATAACGCTAATCATACACACTTCTCATGTTTTATGATACCAATAACAAGTTATAAACACAATAAATTGTCATCTTCGTTTTGTGTTTGAAAGAATTATAATCCTCGTCGTATCTTAATTCTCTCTTTATCTCTTACAACTTCCGATCACCACGTTCAATCGTCTGGATCGATGGCGATGTCCAGGTAGCAAACAAAGCATATCTGTTTCTCTTTTATTTCAAATCGGAAATAAATTAATTAAGAAAAGAAAAGCAAGATGTCTTCCTCGTCATTCTTTTTTTTTTTAAACAAACGAGCGAAACAAATGAAGCAAAACGAATTTTGAACCGCCATCTTTTTTTTTTTTTTTAGATTTTTATTTTCGTATTTTATCTCTTTATCTTCTTAAAAGATATTCTTTTATGTACATTATTTTCGCGCCTTAATATTTGCATAAAATGTTACGTTCGATTCTTTTTTTAATAATTGGTTCGTTAATTTAGAAACTTTTTTTTATCTTTTCCTTATTATACTCTCAGTGGTTTTAATAAAGCTAATTTCGTTTTTTTTCTTCTAACGAATGTCATATACCTTTTATGTTCCCTTCATTTATTCTCTGTGGTTTTAATAAAGCGATTCCTTTTTTGTCTTCTTCTTCTAGCGAATGTCATACGCTTATTTTGCATGTTAGATAGATATTTTTCTTTAATATATCAGCCTTTGTTAAAATTATTATTGGCGGCCTAATTATAAATTAATTACATTTTTTTGGATGGGGTTTAGCGGATAGAAAAAAGCTCTGCCTGAAGTTAACTCTTTTATCATTTTATGATATCATTTTTTGATAAATAGAAAAACGCATCTAAGCAATTGTGATTTTTTGTATTTTTGCACTAAGGAGAGCGTACAGTTCATTTCAGAATTATAGATTTACAATGTATCATAATAATATCATTTTTCCACAAATCTTGTTTAATACGTAATATTAACTTCTAACACAAGATATATATATATATATATATATATATATATATATATATATATATATATATATATATATATATATATATCTTTATCTGCAGGGAATTCCTCACACAAAACAAAGTCCCCACAGACAAAATCAACGACATATGCCACATTATCAGCTTCATTCTTACACGCAATAATTTCCAATTCAATAAAAAAAAACTATATACAAATCAGTGGTACGGCGATGGGTACGAAGATGGCACCTAGCTATGCAGATATTTTCATGCACACACTAGAAACAAAATTACTCAAAAACTACCCTCTAACCCCAACCTACTACTATAGATATTTAGACGATATATTTCTTATATGGACACATAGCCTCAACAGCCTCCTAGATTTCCACACACACTTTAACAGCTACCACCAATCTATCAAATTCTCGATAGAATACTCCACCAGCTCGATCCCTTTCCTAGACATTACCACAAAATTAAGAAATAATACCATAAACACCACTCTTTACACTAAACCCACTGATAACCACACATTTCTTAACTACAACAGCAACCACCCCCATAAACTAAAAAAGTCGATAATATATAGTACATGCATAAGACTAAGACGCATATGTGAAGACCAACAAGAATATATACAACACACAGCCAACTTAGCAAGAAAATTCCTAAATAGTGACTACCCCATAACATTAATTAAACAAGCATTCGAAAAAGCATCATCTCTTAATAGACAAGAACTACTCGTATACAAACCACACCAAACTAATGACCGAATCCCTATGGTATTTCACCACGGTCGACATATGCACAAATTGACTAAGCTACTCACTGAACAATATAAAACCCTACAAACCGACCCCACAACAAAGTCCATCTTCAAAACCCCGCCCATTAACGCAAAAAAAAACAACCACCCAACCTACGTAACATCCTCACTGCATCCAGGAAAAATTTACATAACACCGTACGGAAAGGTAATAAACGATACAACAAGCCTAGATGCCAAGTTTGCAGCCACATACATACGGAAACCGAAATAAAAATACCCTACACAAACATAACAATCCATCCGCCACACCTAACATGCGATAGCGCTAACATTATATACTATTTATACTGCACACAATGTAGAAATAGTGGATATGTGGGAGAAACATCAACACCCTTTAGACTAAGACTAAATAACCACAAATCCACTATAAATCTCAAATCCCCGCATAGTACAATAGTACTTCATTTTAACACCTTATCACACAACCTTACACACCTCAAATGCATCTTATTAGAACACGCATTCCCAACAACGCAATCTAGAAAACAATCAGAATCTAAATGGATTCTAAAATTACAAACGCACGTGAAGGGATTAAACGCAGATATCGGAATTCTCCGTTATTACAAATATTTTACAAACGCTGCCACTGTCGATAACAACAGAGACAAAAAAACCGTTGAACAGTAATAACATTTGACAAAGGGTATCTAACGAACCTGAAAATTTATGTAAAAAATAATTAAAAAATAAGTGAATCCAATACTCCATAATATCGAGTTCATTCATTTATTTATTTTTAATGCTTCACAATAACGCCTAATTTAAAAAAAACAACATTTTTTTAAAAATATATATACCGAGAGAAGCATACGGAGACCACTTAAAATACAACATGAATACCAATCCAAACTGGGCAAACACACAACTCCGCAACAAAAGACACCTTAAACGGATTCTAAAAAAACTGGCACAAACACGTACGGACATCATCTTCCTCAGCGCATGTAAAAGATTCCAGATCATTCCTAAAGGCCTGAGACCGAAAAACAATTTCCAGCACAGCAACAACACCTGTTACCAGAAAAAGGCCCAACAAATATACAACAGGACCGAAACCATTCTGAAAAACCTAGCCCTAAACAACGCATATGCCAAACAAAAAAAAACTACAAAGAATATACCGCGAACTTAAAGACACTATACACAACACACTACCCAATGCCATAGCTGATAATACACTCTGAACCCGCGTGAACACATACCACTCACACTTCAAAAAAATCCTCCACAAAAAAAAAAAAATTGAACAAATTAATTGAAGAAGACCACATCCTAAAACACATCCCCCAAATATACAGCCACAAAGGAATACAAAATCCCAACCGGACACAAAAAACGGAAGCCAACCACAACACGGACAACACTATCATGAACTTATCAAGTCATACCCTCAACAAACACGAAACCGCCATTCTACAAAGAGGCCTCTCATACTGCCCGACCAACAAACTAAATCCCATAGACATCTGCTACGATATGGAAAGATACTTACGCAGAATAAGACTAGAAGAATATTTCGCAAACAAAAATACAACCAAACCTACAGAAAACGGAACCAAAAAACCGTAAAGACAAACAACCCCAACAAAGGAAACATCACGTGGACACCACCAAAAGGTAGGAATCAACACATTGACCAATATATCACACAAGCAAAACAACACTTAGACAACTTTCTCCAAAACAATGGACATATTGACACCCAAAAAAACCTATCCAAAAATGAGAGAATAGCAATAACCACACTAAAAAACAACAAAAACATAACTATCATTCCAGCCGATAAGGGAGGCAGTACCACTATTATGGACACAAAAAAATATATAGAGGAAGCAGAAGCACAGTTAGACAATAAACACCAATACAAACCACTCCTAACAGACCCCACTAACGAATACAAACAAGAATTGATAAACCTAATAAAAAATCTTAGCCCGCCCACGCAAACTAGGACAAAGGCCCTAATACCACAAAACCCTACAACCGCTATATTCTACACGCGACCCAAAATACACAAACTCCCCAAACTTATAGCACAACATTCAACTAGCCATACTAACCCAATAACGTACATGACATCGAACACCTCACAAAAGCCCTAAATATCACCCCCCCCCCAGGAAGACCCATAATAGCAGCTAACGGGACCCTAACTGAATCCTTATTTTTATCATTTATTTTTTTCTGTAAAATGAGTTCTAGAGCTTCCCTACAACTAAAAATTAGTTTATAAAAGTAATTTAGCCCAAGGAATCCTAAACTGTTATTAAAAAAGTCTTAACCTTAAACAATTTTATGTTATTAATGATTTCTTATTTGGAAAATTTTAACTGATGTTGTAGCTTCAGTTCTGAGCAAATATCAACTAATGTTTTTGGTACAAATAATGTTCAATATATGTGAACTAAAAATAGAAAAAATTGTCATATATGCAGTGCCACATCAGGATATTGATCTTGCTAGGAAATAATTATCAATAACTTAAAATTGGTTGACTTTAAATCTTTTTTTATATAATAATTATGGATTTCATGGGCAAAAATGCTTTTAAAAGCCAATTTTGAATAGTAGGGAAGATCTAGATCTCATTTTACAGACAAAAATAGATGATAAAAAGTGGCCATTTTTTCGCCAACCCCACTCAAATTTGGAGAACTAAAAATCGACACGACTCCGCCAATTTTTGGAATTGGAAGCTCAAATTTTTGGGGATGATTTGACATGGAATTACCCATATATAAGGGCCTACATGATTCAGGCACTATACATCTAGGTTTCACCCGAATGGTTCGTCAGGATAATTCTGTCTAATTTATATATATATTTTTGGATGTTTGTTTGTTTATAGAAGCATTGTTGAATAAATTCAACAATCCCTGCGAAATTAACCTTGTCAATGAAACTACTACACGCCTCTACCATAGTAGGTAAGTGGACGTTTATTGTGTAGTAAACAAACTCGGCCGTAAGCTCTTCGGCGAAGTGAATAAGATTTTTGGATGTTTGTTTGTTTATACATCGCTGAAGATCCTAAAGATTCTTAATAAAGTCGAAACAGTCTGTACGGTGTTCTGCATAGCGAGCCATCCTTTGCGGGATTCACTTGTCAAGATTATTTTCTATAATTATCGAATTTTATACGATACATGCATTATAATTGCCTTCAAGCAAAAATATAAATAATATATATATATATATATATATATATATATATATATATATATATATATATATATATATATATACTAGAAAATCGTCACCTGTTGGGTCGTCCATTGAGCTCTGGGTAGATAATTGTGATCAGAAAAGAAGCGAGTTTGCAGGGGGAATTAATTTTTAAAAAGAAATAGAACAGAAGAATATTTTTTTAAATCATTGAAACCATTTTGTAAGATTTCTAGGAAAGGGTAAGTTTGACCAAATATAAATTTAAATGAACCTGATTCTCAAAATTCTATTAATAGCTAAAATAATAATGACAATTTTTACCATAGCAGAAAAGAAAGTGAATATATATATATATATATATATATATATATATATATATATATATATATATATATATGTGTGTGTGTGTGTGTGCGCGTGTATCAGCTTGCTCATATCTCTATCTCTATCTAGCTTACTCATATCTATCTATCTATCTATCTATCCTAGCTTACTCATATATATCTATCTATCTATCTATCCTAGCTTGCTCATATCTATCTATCTATCTATCTATCTATCTATCTATCTTAGCTTACTCATATCTATCTATCTATCTATCTATCTATCTATCTATCCTAGCTTACTCATTACTATCTATCTATCTATCTATCTATCTATACTAGCTTATATCTATCTATCTATCTATCTATCTATCTATCTATCTATCTATCTATCCTAGCTTACTCATATCTATCTATCTATCTTAGCTTACTCACATCTATCTATCTATCTATCCTAGCTTACTCATATCTATCTATCTATCCATCTATCTATCTATCTATCCTAGCTTACTCATATCTCTCTATCTATCTATCTCTCTATCTATCCTAGCTTACTCATTACTATCTATCTATCTATCTATCTATCTATACTAGCTTATATCTATCTATCTATCTATCTTAACTTACTCATATCTATCTATCTATCTATCTTAGCTTACTCATATCTAAGTATCTGTCTATCTATCCTAGCTTACTCATATCTATCTATCTATCTATCTATATATATATATATATATACTAGCTCACTCATATCTATCTATCTATCTATCTTAGCTTACTCATATCTAAGTATCTGTCTATCTATCCTAGCTTACTCATATCTATCTATCTATCTATCTATATATATATAGCTCACTCATATCTATCTATCTATCTATCTATCTATCCTAGCTTACTCATATCTATCTATCCTAGCTTACTCATATCTATCTATCTATCTATCTATCTTCTTACTCTCATCTATCTATCTATATCTAGCTTACTCATATCTATCTATCTATCTATCTATCTATCTATCTATCTATCTATCTATCTACTAGCTTACTCATATCTATCTATCTATCTATCTATCTATCTATCTATCCTAGCTTACTCATATCTATCTATCTATCCTAGCTTACTCATATCTATCTATCTATCTATCTATCTTAGATTACTCATATCTATCTATCTATCTATCTATCTATCCTAGCTTACTCATATATATCTATCTATCTATTTATTTATCTATCTATCTATCTATCCTTCTATCCTAGCTTACGCATATCTATCTATCTATCTATCTATCTATCTATCTATCCTAGCTTATTCATATCTATCTATCTATCTATTTATCTATCTATCTATCCTAGCTTACTCATATCTATCTATCTATATATCTCTCTATCTATCCTAGCTTACTCATATCTCTCTATCTATCTCTCTATCTATCCTAGCTTACTCTATCTATCTATCTATCTATCTATCTATCTATCTATCTATCTATCTATCTATCCATCCTAGCTTACTCATATCTATCTATCTATCTATCTATCTATCTATCTATCCTAGCTTACTCATATCTATCTATCTATCTATCTATCTATCTATCTATCCTAGCTTACTCATATCTATCTATCTATCTATCTATCTTAGCTTACTCATATCTATCTATCTATCTATCCTAGCTTACTCATCTCTCTCTCTCTCTCTCTCTATCTATCTATCTATCTATATATCTATCCTAGCTTACTCATATCTATCTATCTATCTATTTATCTATCCTAGCTTACTCATATCTATCTATCTATCTATCTATCTATCTATCTATCTATCCTTCTATCCTAGCTTACGCAATATCTATCTATCTATCTATCTATCTATCTATCTATCCTAGCTTACTCGTATCTATCTATCTATCTATTTATCTCTCTATCTATCCTAGCTTACTCATATCTATCTATCTATATATCTCTCTATCTATCCTAGCTTACTCATATCTCTCTATCTATCTATCTCTCTATCTATCCTAGCTTACTCATATCTATCTATCTATCTCTCTAATATCCTACTCTATCTATCTATCTATCTATCTATCTATCCTAGCTTACTCATATCTCTCTATCTATCTATCTATCTATCTATCTATCTATCTCTATCTAGCTTACTCATATCTATCTATCTATCTCTCTATCTATCGCTTACTATATCTATCTATCTATCTATCTATCTATCTATCTATCTATCCTAGCTTACTCAATCTATCTATCTATCTATCTATCTATCTAGCTTACTCATATCTCTCTATCTATCTATCTCTCTATCTATCCTAGCTTACTCATATCTATCTATCTATCTATCTATCTAGCTTACTCATATCTATCTATCTATCTATCTATCCTAGCTTACTCATCTCTCTCTCTCTATCTATCTATCTATCTATCTATCTATCCTAGCTTACTCATGTCTATCTATCTATCTATTTATCTATCCTAGCTTACTCATATCTATCTATCTATCTATCTATCTATCCTTCTATCCTAGCTTATATCTATCTATCTATCTATCTATCTATCTATCTATCCTAGCTTACTCATATCTATCTATCTATCTATATCTCTCTATCTATCCTAGCTTACTCATATCTATCTATCTCTATCCTATCTATCTCTCTATCTATCTATCTCTCTATCTATCCTAGCTTACTCATATCTATCTATCTATCTATCCTAGCTTACTCATATCTATCTATCTATATATATCTCTATCTATCCTAGCTTACTCATATCTCTCTATCTATCTATCTCTCTATCTATCCTAGCTTACTCATCTATATCTATCTATCTATCATATCTATCTATCTCTCTATCTATCCTAGCTTACTCATATCCTCTATCTATCTATCTCTCTATCTATCCTTCTATCCTAGCTTTACTCATATCTCTCTATCTATCTATCTATCTATCCTAGCTTACTCATATCTATCTATCTATCTATCTATCTATCTATCTCCTAGCTTACTCATATCTATCTATCTATCTATCTATCTATCTATCTCTATCTATCTATCTATCTATCTATCCTAGCTTACTCATATCTATCTATCTATCTATCTTAGCTTACTCATATCTATCTATCTATCTATCTATCTATCTATCTATCCTTCTATCCTAGCTTACTCATATCTATCTATCTATCTATCTATCTATCCTAGCTTACTCATATCTATCTATCTATCTATCTATCTATCTATCTATCTATCTATCTATCCTAGCTTACTCATCTCTCTCTATATATCTATCTATCTAATATCTGTCTGTCTGTCTGTCTGTCTAGTTATATCTATCAAGCGGTAAACAGCCAAGAAGCAGGTTTGCATTATCGACGTCAGACGCTCAAACACACGAACACAAAAACCTAAAAGTATTAAACAGTGTTCTTCCTCGAGATCTCTTTTGTGTTTGGCACACACACATTCACACACACACACACACACACGCAGAGCTGAGTACACACGCGCTAATATGTAAATACACAAGATCTATTCTAAGACCGTGTTTACATACAAACGTTTCAAACTAGGAAGAAGGCAACGAACACACAGACACACAGAAACACACCCGCATCAATTCGGTTGTCTTCGCCGGTTTACCCTCTGTATGTGTGTCTGCATCGTAAAAAAACTGATTGTAGAATTGAAACGTTATGTCTGTCCGTCAAACACCGACACACATTTTAGTGTTTATTAGCATAGACCAATGGTCACCAAACTACGGTCCGCGGGCCGGATCCGACCCGTGAAGTCATTTTATCAGGCCCGCAACGGTACTTGAATTTGTTTGTTAAAACATACGGAACGGGGTACGTTCTGATACCATTTAAATTTAGATATCATGTTAAGCTTTCTAAATCTTCATGGGCTGCAGGTAAGTTACAAAATTTGGACCATGTGATTTTTAGGCACCCCTTTTGCGATCTCGATTCGTGGGGGCATTTTTTCCATTTACACTGTCAAAATCCGGTCAAAATCCGATTAACTGTTAACAGAAGATTTTTAGAGGTATTTTTAAATTCTAAAACTAACCCCTAACCCTAACCTCTAAACCTAACCCTAACCCCTAACCCTAACCCCTAACAAACAACCAGATTTTGACGGTGTAAATGAGAAAAGTGTCCTTGTGACTCGAGGTCGCGGAAGGGGTGCCTAAAGGTCAAATAGTCCCAAAATTTCGTGCGTAAGAGCATTTCACTTGTTACTTCCGCGATCCCAAATTTTCACTTGTTACGACTGCTTGAAAAACACAGGTAATTTTCAAAGAGCTACTGTGAAGCATCAATAGATCAAAAGTTATGAGACAAATATTTTATGAAAGGACAAACCCTACATTTTCAGCATATATAAGATTTTAATAAAATTACAATTGATCAGAATGTTTAACTTGAAGTGATCTGGCTTGCAAGTATTGAACACAATAATAATGTGACCCGTGTTCGTTATTTTTTCAATTATTCCGTCCACCGTGAAAAGAATTGGTGATTCCTGGCATAGACTATAGGTTTACTCCGAAAACGACAGTGACCTGTCATAAGGGCTAAAAATATACTGATTGTATCACATGTAGAAGGGTAAGACGCCACCTCCTCCAAAAAGAAAAGGAGTGTCATTGGTATGATGGTAAGACTCCATTTATGGAGTTCTAGGGAGTATTGGTTACCTCTTCATTGCCATTACTCCCAGGTCAACTCTGAACCAGAAATGTAGCACCGATTAGGGTCCCATCTATTGGTCAAATAGATCTGCTTGAAAATACGTAAAATTATACATGTATCTACCAACCCATCCGCTCGAGCAGGATGTGACAGAAAATTAATTTATCAAGCGGAGTTTAACAGGTTTGAATTCGAAGTTTTCCTTCTCCTACACTGGTTGCCTAACCAAGGTTAAAGGGCCCAGACGCTCTACTGTTGACCCATAATTGGAGGGAGAGTTGGATTCATAACTTTCCCAAGGGTATTAGCGATATGTGAAATGTAAACAGCCTCGTCCAGTATTTGAACTCACATCGACGAGTCCATTTACTACAACTCTAAACTTTACTCTACGCGCCTCAAAATTATAATTGATTATTATTAAATAGAATTATTAATTAACGTTTGATAAGAATAGTTAAAAATACAAGACTATATAACATGCAGAAGGGTAACCCACCCCCACCCCCCTCTAAAAAATTAGTATCATTGGTATAATACTGATCAACATCAGATGATGGGCCTCCATTATTCCCAGGTCCACTCTGACTTTTAGTGGTAATACCGGTTAGGGTCCCAAAGGGGTTAAATCGAAGTTAACGGACCTAAATTCCACAATCGTTGTCACCCCGCCGAAAGAAAAAAAAATACCAAAAATCAGGGAATTAACTGAATGTAATGAAATTTCCAGTGTTGATAAATAAATGAATAAAAGATATAATGCACCAGTTATTTTATTCAAAAACTTTTACATTTTTTCTGGTCAGTTAATTTGAACCCCGTATCTTTGTGAATCTGTGTTACGCCTCAAAGATACGTGGTTCAAATTAACTGAGCTGAAAAAATGTAAAAGTTTTTAAAATAAAATAACTGGTGCATTATATCTTTTATTCATTAATATATCAACACTGAAAATTTCATTAAATCCGGTTAATTCCATGATTTTTTTCTTTCGACGGGGTGACAACGATGGTGGAATTTAGGTTTGTTAAGTTCGATTTAACCATATAAATATACAATGAATGCAGTTCATTAACTTAAAATAACCTTAGACTGGTTGGCATGCCGTTAAAATCAATAAATCGATCAAGAAACCTGCTACAGCATGCGTGATAAATAAAAGTAAGTGGTATAATGCTAAAAAAGTGCCAATTTAAAAAAAAAAAAATTTTTACATTTAATTTTCAGATTTTCGGTACTTATTTTATATCAAAATCGCTCCGCTAAAAAAAATTTTTCTGTCCACACTTTTGGTCTTTAAAATTTTTTTTTAATTTTCTTATCTATACTGTTATTAGTTTCACTAGCAAAATAAAAAAAAAAACACCCTGTGGGCGATGTAAAAGTAAATATTTGAAAAATATTGCTTGAGGCGGTGGAAGTTAAAAATTAAATGTCGGAGAGTTTGAACCATAAATCATGAAATCATCAAATTTATTAAAGGAGTAAAAAAAAACAAAAAAAAAACAATTTGAAATCGAAACTAAGTTCTATTAACTTTGAATATCTATTAAAATAAAACAAAATATATCTAAATATATGATACGGGGGATGTATCTATTAAAACTTGTTTTAAAAAACAATGAGGACTGTCTAATGTCGCATGCTCAAATGTTGAGTGTATTTATTCTATGTTATGACGATTTCGGGTATTGTGACGCAAGCAGTGACGTAGTTTTTGTTACAGACAAATAGAGAGCGAATCTCCATTATTGATAGATTTATATATAACCCCACCGATATGTTGCCCCTCTAAAATAAGTGGAAGTTCAAAGTTAAGTGACCTGAAAAAATGAATTATAACATCCATTCATTGATAAATAAACACAAAAACATCTCATCAAAATCGGATAGTAAAGGAATAAATAAACAGACGATAATAATAATCGAGACCATCTAATCAACAGCTGAGATCAGCTAGAATAATCAGAGGAGTTCTAGAGACCTGAGGAGACTTGCTGTCACTCTTTCTCCAGTTAACCCACATCTTAGGCGGGTGTCAAAAGCCTTATAATAATGATAATGATAAGACCAGACCTACTATTGATTCTTCAGAAAAAGAGAACTTACCACCGGTAGATTTTGCAGTTCCAGCAGTTCACAGGGTGAATCTGAAAGAAAATGAAAAGATAGACAAATATTTGGACCTTGCCAGAGAAATGAAAAAGAAAACTGTGGAATATGAGGGTGAAAGTGACACCAATTGTAATTGGCGCACTTGGAATTATCCCCAAAATTTAGAAAGCAGACTAGAGGAGTTGGAAATCAGAGGAAGAATTGAGAGCATCCAGACAACAGCATTGTTGAAATCGGCTAGAATACTCAGAAGAGTCCAAGAGACCTAAAGAGATTTGGTGTCGCTCAGACTCCCGCTGGTGTGAAAAACTCACAAGGAGTGAGATAATCAGTTAGCACAGAGGTTGTACAAGACTAGGCACGACTGGGTGGGAAAGGTGACCCCCGGGGAATTGTGCAAGAAACTTTGACCATGCCAGCAAATGTTTATGCACAAACCGGAATCTGTCCTAGAGAATGAGGCAGATAAAATTCTCAGGGATTTTGAGATACAAACGGATAACCTAATCCCGGCCAGAAGACCAGACCTAGGATTAATTAACAATTGACTAAAATGTAAACTTATGACAGATACACAAAGAAATGGAAGAAATGTGATTAACAAAAGTAAAAGCATCGCGTGTTTTCTACACGGAGAAAACTATTTAAAAACAACGAATATTATAGATTTTAAAAACAAGTTTACCTAAGAAAGGTGATCAGTTGAAAAAACCAGTTCATTGTTTAATAGTATTGTAATTTGTAATTACACTGGATTAAACAATTTGTCCTAGCCTTTTGTTTTGGACGTCAGCTAATATCTTAGAAGCATTCAAATTAGAATTATATCAGTTATATTTCATACTATACAATATAGTTTTTTGGAGAATATGTGCTTAATTGGAGTCGTACCTAATTTTGAAAATTAATTAATTAATAATGAATTAGGCGGGAATGCCTATTTAAATGTATGGCTAAACAAATCGAGAAAAATCAATCTCTGTATGTACATTTCGGCCTATTAGGCCTCATCAGCAGAGCTATAGATAGGAAGGCCGCCCTGTGCGTGATTTGAAACCGGACTGCCAAGCTGACAGGCCGATACCATAACCGCTACACCAAACGGACTTCTTAGATTTTAGGATTTGTTTAGAGTAGGTTAATATTCCTCTTCTAGTGACTTACAATATAGTGTAAAATTCAAAGAAAACGGAAAGATCCACAGATACTTGGAAGTTGCCAAAGAAGTGCTTGAATGCTTTATCAATTAAAATGACTTAAAATTACCTTGAATTGTCCAAAAGAGTTTTCATTTGTAAACCAAGTAATTTCAGTTAATCTCTGAACCATTAGCAAGGTTGTTTTAAGTTATTGTTTGTTATTATCTGTCTATATTAGTGTTTTTTTTTTCTCACTAGAATACACCGACTGCACCTCTGCAGGGGTAAGACCCACCAAAGATGCCACCTGTTGTTACCTATGGATGAATATATTTCCAACCCGTCCTTCGGGGCAGGGGTCCAGTGAGCTTTGGCCTCTGGACCGGTGAGATGTTAAATTAATAGCGTCGATCCCAGAGGGCCATCCCTCCAGGCAATACCTGCCTCATTGCACTTAAAGGGGCAGGGCTGGTTTATTGCCCAGCGCCTGAGCCCCCCTTGAGGGGGAATGTCGACGGGATCGACGCAATTTTTCTACTTACACACACACACATATATATATATATATATATATATATATATATATATATATTATACGGAAAAATTTAGGATATTAAAAAACTTAATTTCCTTTAATAATAATAATAATAATAATAATAATAATAATAATAATAATAATAGAAGTTTAAATAAAAAATCAGAAATCTTCAAACAATGTCCCCATAAAAGAAAATTCTTCCTAAATGCATGGAGGGCAGATACTCAACATCCACCCTGAAAATCAATTCCGCAATTATTTGCAAAGATATCTGATATTTCAACAGTGAAAAAATGGTTTTTCGACAGAGGAACAACACCATCCACCTTTGTATTATGTTGGAAAAAATTTAAAAGACTCTACCATATATATAAAAATGGTTTTTTGAAGACATATACATCCTTTGCCAAACGGAATTGATTTAAAAATAAAAAATAAAAAATTTTTTCAAAGTAAAAAAATGTTCTATTTTTAACGAATAAAGGGAGGTAATTTCGTTGGCATTACTACAAAAAAATGCAAATTTTGAAAAAATGTATTTTTAGTAAATCCGAACTATAATAGCGTCCGCGGAACTAACCGACGTTATTTGCGGTCTAAAATGTGACATTGAGTAAAGAACTTCAACAAACACCATGGGATCTTGCTCAACGGCCTGATGATTGCCCCTTGGCATGAAACCTGGGTCGCTGTTTATAATGAACATTGATCTGTGAAAACTTTGTAAAATAAATAAATAAATATATATATATATATATATATATATATATATTATATATATATATATATATATATACCAGACCTTGCGCCCGAGCAGGATGTGACAAAGGTCAATACCTTAAACGCTTTGTAACAGATTTGAATTCAGATTTTTCCTTCTCCAAGACTGGTTACCTAGCCAGGTTTAAATAACCCGATCCCTCCTACATCTCTCTCTCTCTCTCTCTCTCTATATATATATATATATATATATATATATATATATTATATATATAATGTGAGTGTGTGTGTGTGTGTGTGTGTGTGTGTGTGTGTGTGTGTGTGTGTGTGGAGAAAGGTAGACAAACACGGGATGTTGTACAAAATGGAAGTTTATTGGAGGTAGTGATGTCGATGTTGTAACGTTTCTGTCTTTTAAACCTTCTTCAGGATGTTGGATTGAGTTCTTGCTTCAATGGTGAACATTTTCATACTGGTCAATTAGGTCATGAGTAGGAGAGGGGTGGGCATTTGTTGGTGTTAGCTAATGCTAGTAGTAGGAGTTTTTTTTTTCTCAGATACGGTGTGTAGCAGTAAGGTTCTAATAAAGATGCCACAGGTATTAGGTGTTGAGAGTAGGTGGGTCTTATATACTGAGTTTGAATATGTAGTAAGTCATGTACAAAGGATGAATGATATAAGTATTAGTTATGAGTGTGTGTGCATATGTTTATTATTATTATTATTATTATTACTAGCAAATATATGCACCCTCCGGGTGCAAGTATTTAAGTTTTAATGTAATAAAATATTGTATTAAATTAGAAAGGCTAATGAAACTAAATAAGAATACAGATAAAGATTTGAAACAGGGAGGGTATAATCAAAAAATAGAATAACTGAAATTTACTCTTCCATCACTCTCGTCTTTCATTGTTATTTTTTCTAATTTAAGTATTTAGTTAAAAGAGGAAGTAAAGAATAAAATGACAGTTATTTGTTCGTGTTAATGGATTTCATTTAAGATTCATTGAAGAGATTTTTGCTTATATTCATTAAAATAAAACCAAACAATTAGAAATC
Source organism: Doryteuthis pealeii (assembly GCA_023376005.1). Taxonomy (NCBI): domain Eukaryota; kingdom Metazoa; phylum Mollusca; class Cephalopoda; order Myopsida; family Loliginidae; genus Doryteuthis; species Doryteuthis pealeii. Next base: position 92,236,639 of record CM042159.1, on the reverse strand, counting down.
AATAATACTAAGCATATATTTTTTTAAAATCAAATTTTTAATATCAATATGCAAATTAGCCTTCCCGTTCACATTGTAAACCGCCATTTTGTTGTATATATAAATATAATTGTATGTTGTTAGTATGTAGATATGGTTGACAGTATTAATAATGTAAAACAATTTTATTAATAATTGAGGTTTAAATGAAAAGATAATCATGGAGAATGTGATGTCAATAACTAAGGGAATTGTGACTTGAGTAGTGATAGAGTTTCGGTTACAGACAGAAAAACACACAATCTCCATTATAATAAGATATTATTATTATTATTATTATTATTATGCTAAGTATTATCTTGCTGTCTTAATTCTCTATAGCTGTTTTTGAAGGTGATTCTTGGGTATGGGGAAATATATTGAGGGAGCTGGATTTACAATTAACATTTGGTGTGTTGCTTATGTTTCAGACTTCGAATATTTGTCAGAATCTTTTGTTGTGAACGTTAAAGAGAGGAGTGGTAGTACGATTTGTTATAAGTGTATGTGTGTGGGTGCATGTTTATTATTATTATTATTATTATTATTATTATTATTATCATAATATGATATATAATATGATGGGTATACATATTCATACATAGATAGTCATACATAGACATACATACACACACATAAATACACATAGGCATATATACACAGAGATATATACATACATACATACACAGGTACACCCATATATGCAAACGCATACGTAGGCGTACATATACATACGTATATGCATATACACATACACATATACACACACACGCCCAGGGATACATATACATATATATGCATATATATATATAACACATATATATATATACATAGTTTATATATACATATATATATGTGTGTATATATATATATATATATATATATATATATAATATATATATAAGTCCAAACTCACTGACAAATAAAAACGACTATTCTTCCAAGCAGTGGTCGTGTCAGTGCTGCTGTATGTATGCACCACTTGGACCCTGACGATGCACCTTGTGATTAAGCTAAATGGGAGCTCTACAAGAATGCTGTGTGAAATCTTAAACAATTCGTGGAAACAGAACCCCACAAGGAAGCATCTGTACGGCCACCTGCCCCCTATCTCATAAACCATCCGAGTTAGACGGACAAGGCATGCAGGACACTGCTAGAGGAGTAAGAACGAACTCATAAGCGATGTTCTCCAGTGGGAGCCAACACATTGACATGTTAGTATGGGTCGCCCAGCAAGTACCTATATTGACCAGCTTTGCGAGGATACTGGATGTTGTGCAGGGGACATCCCAAGGACAAGGAATAATAGAGAATGTTGGCGAGAGATTGTCATGGATATCCGTGCTAACTGCGCGACATGATGCTTTAGGAACGACTTTAATAAACCTTCATTGCCAGCATAACGCAATGATCATCTGTTCATAGATTTGATCTCTCTGGTGATCGTAAAGTATAGACACAGATGTACGTTTTAGCTGGCAATGGTCCAGAGGGTATCGGGTCGGACAGGTGTAAAGTCAGTCAGGTTTGCTTCTGGTCGTAGTTAGTCGTTATGTCTAGTCACACTGAAGAGGTGTGGAATGCCGAAACACGTGCCGCTGGATGACTTATTATATATATATACTCTTTCTCTCTCTCTCTCTCTCTCTTGTATACACACACACACACACACACACACACACACATATATATATATATATATATATATATTAAATTTTTACTTGAAGGCACTTACAACGCATGTATCGCATAAAATTCGATACTTTTTCTTATAGAAAATGAACAAGCTTAATTTCGCTAGGATGGTCAGCTGTGTACTGTGGCCGAGGCGATAAAAGTGTTTCACTAGTGTTTCACTGCGTCTGCTGAAGTCCCGGTTTCGATTTCTGTCGGAGGGAAATCGTTAGTATATACCGCTGATGAGACTTAATAAAGTCGAAACAGTCTGTACGGTATTCTACACATCGAGCCATCCTTTGCTGGGATTACACTTGTCAAGTTCATTTTCTATAAGAAAAAGTATCGAATTTTATGCGATACATGCGTTGTAAGTGCCTTCAAGTAAAAATTTAATATATACTTTATTCAGCAACGTTCTAAATAAACAAACATCCAAAAACCTTATATATATATATATTATATATATATATATATATATATATATATACCTTTCCCCATCTTCCTCTTTCTCTCTCTCTCACTTACTCTTACGCTCGCAAACACGCATGGACACGTTCTCCACTTTAACTCAATCACAAACCACGCTGTCGATCTCTCGCTCTCTCTCTAAAGCGCGTGTTCGCCCATTTGCTAACTCCCCACCTACAAAGCCCCCCACCCCCAAACTGACTGACGCCATTAGATTCCCGCCATAATAGTCATTTAACGATTATACATGAAGTTTTCGTCGACCACCTTCGAACAATGGCCGCTGCCTTTCTCTTTTCTGATCAATCACGACTCTCAGCCTTATCGTCTTTTTCTCGCACTATTTTCGTCTGTCTGTCTGTCTGTCTCTCACCCCAACCCACTCCCTAACACACACATCACGCACCCCTCTTTACTCCACACTCACCCCGCCTCCAACCTTCCCCGATTCCCGCCTGCACCTTTTCTATGCAGTCTTTTTCGTTGGCCTCCAATTCCCGCCTATTAATGGAGAAACAAATGCTTTAGCGGCTGTAATTAAGGGAGCACAGATGGATACATTCGATGCGTTCGTATCAAAAGTTTCACTTCAGGCGTATCACAAACGAGTGCTGAGCAGAATTAATATAACTAGCATGAATATACGCCCTCCGCCGGCGTAATTATTTAACTTTTAATGTAAAGAAAATATATTAAAATTATAAAGTCTAACGAAATTAAATAAGAAGGCATATAAAAAGGTTACTCTTATTTTAATCATATTCTACTAGCAAAATAAAAAAAGGCCTCTGGGCGATGTAAAAATACATTTTTGAAAGATATTGCTTGAGGAGGTGGAAGTTAAAAATTAAATGTCGGAGAGTTTGAACATGAATCATGGAACCATCAAATTTATTGAAGGAGTATAAAAAAAAAAAAAATTTGAAATCGAAACTAAGTTCTAATAACTTTGAATATCTACCCGGTTAGCTCAGTCGGTAGAGCGTTCGGCTAGAAACCACAAGGTTCCTAGTTCGATACCAGTGCCCGCCAACTCAGCGTATGAGTAGCACAGGGATCCGTGCGGTAAAGTAAGGAGCTGATGGTAGATGTGTCTCTCCACCTCAGATGCTAAAACAATCTCCTTGGTCTAGCGCTATTAAAAAGGGGATAGACTCCTTGCTGACTGGCTGATACCGACTTTAGGCCGCCCCGTCGACTTTACTTTTTACTTTATATATATAAATATATGATACTGGGGATGTATCTATTAAAACTTGTTTTAAAAAACAATGAGGACTGTCTAATGTTGCATTCTCAAATTTTGAGTGTATTTATTCTATGTTATGACGATTTCGGGTATAGTGACGTAAGCAGTGACGTAGTTTTTGTTACAGACAAAAACCGGAAGCGAATCTCCATTATTCATAGATTTGCAATACCTTCGAAGTAAACGTATCAAACGTTCTAATACTTAATTATCACATTGTGGTAAATACACAGGTACTGTCCATTACCTACTTATCTTAGCCAGTGATCAAATCTCATATCATTGATATTTTGGGCTACATTGGTGATTTTCAGCTATAACAATATTATCAAAACTAGTAAGAATATGCCCCTACACAGGGTGTAATTATTTACGTTTTAATGTAAAGAAATATATCAAATTAGAAATACTAACGAAATTAAATAAGAACGCACATAAAAAAGATTACACTTAGCAGAATTAATGTAACTAGCAAGAATATGCGCCCTCCGCCGGCGTAATTATTTAATTTTCAATCTAATGAAATATATCAAATTAGAAAGACTAACGAAATTAAATAAGAACGCATATAAAATGATTACTCTTATTTTAATTATATTATAATTGTTTTTGTAATTAACGTCATTAATATGATTGCTTTTAAGAATTTGGACAAAATAATAATAATATTATTAGAGATCAATAAAGAAAAAGTCGTCGGGGCGGCCATTCAGTGAGGGAGTCTATCTCCTTTTCACTAGAGCTAGAACTGGGAGATTGTTTCTGCATCTGAGGTGGAGCGCCTCACCTACCATCAGCTCCTTACTTTACCGCACAGATTCCTGTGCTACTCATACGCTGAGTTGTCGAGGAGCGGTGTCGAATCTGGAACCTTGTGGTTCCTTGTTGGATGCGCTACCGACTGAGATAATTATTTATTAAACCCGGTTTTTTAAAACTAGTATGAAAATTAACCACACCATTAAGTTTCTTTTATTTATAAGCCTTAGTAATGTTCACTTGTTCTCACCAATGATATTATTATCTTATCATAATGGAGATTCAGTGTTTGTCACCGAAACTACGTCACTGCTAGCGTCACAATACCCTCAGGAATTGCGATTTTATCAAAGAGTATCTAATTTATAGTCAAAATCTTTAACACATAGAATTAGAGTAATTGTGTAAAACTTTATTTCTTAGTGATATATAACTCATATTGTGGGATTTAACACGTTAATAATAGGAGCTGTTTTGAAGCAAATCTAATTCAGATTTTCATAGAGAAACATTGTTAATAAATAAGATTTATTCTAATTCTATGTATTAATGATTTTGACTATGAATAAAAAAAATCATTGATAAAAAATTCCGGAGGATATTGTGACGCTAGCTGTGACGTAGTTTCGGTGACTTGCAATGAATTTCCATTATAACAAGATAATGTCATCGGTGAGATCAGGAGAACATTACAAAGGGTAAAAAGAATAAAAAGAAACTCAATGGTGATAATGAAAAAGGGGAAAGTGTCTTTGTGTGTCGGTTGGGGGTGGGGGCTTGAATGAAGTGAAAGATTAACTAACACAGATGTGAATGAATGTATTTATTTGTTTAAGTTTAGTTAGGTTTATTTGTTTAATGACATGTCAACGCCTTATTGGTTATGTAATGCTGGAACTCCATTAATTTGCAAATGTTTAATTTAAAATGTTTTATATATATATATATATATATATATATGTAGAGAGAGAGAGAGAGAGAGAGAGAGAAAGAGAGAGAGAGAGAGAGAGAGAGAGAGAGAGAGAGAATTTGTTTTGTTTTGTTTTGTTTATTTGTTTAACGGTATACCAGCTACTTATGGATTACTTAACGCTGAAATTTTATTCATTTGCAGTTGTTTGGTTAGTAGAATAGGAATAATAATAATAATAATATAATAATAAAAATAATAATAATAATAATAATAATAATCCCAGCAAGAAGGCCAGACCTAGTATTGATAAACAAAAAAGAAAGAACTTGTCAACTGGTGGATTTTGCAGTGCCAGCGGATCACAGGGTGAAGTTAAAGGAAAATGAAAAAATAGACAAATATCTGGACCTTGCCAGAGAACTGAAAAAGTTATGGAATATGAAAGTGAAAGTGATACCAATTGTGGTTGGTGCACTTGGAACAGTCCCAAAAGGATTGGAAAAGGGTTTGGAAAGTTTGGATATCAGAGGAAGGATTGACACCATTCAGAACACTGCACTGCTGCAATCTGCCATAATACTCAGAAGAGTCCTGGAGACCTGAGGAGACTTGTTGTCACTCAACTCCAGTGAAAGACCATCAGCTAACACTGATGTGAAAACTCAAAAGGAGTGAATAATAATAATAATAATAATAATAATAATAATAATAATAATAAGAAGAAGAAGAAGAAGAAGAAGAAGAAGAAGAAGAAGAAGAAGAAGAAGGGAATTACTTTTGGTTTGGTTTAGAATAAAAATCATCCTATATATTCTATATTTAATTTTATTTCTATTATTCTTATTATATATATATATATATATATAATATATATATATATATATATATATATATATATGTGTGTGTGTGTTTGTGAAGAAAAGGAAGTGAATCGGACGGTATGTAGTATATTAAGGAAGATTGAAAAACACAGGTTTAAATGAGTTAAGTGGTGAGTTTATTGGCCGACACTGCAGTGTTTCGATCTATTAATCAGATCATCTTCAGGGTATTTGTTGGTATATGGAAGGTAATAAGAAATTTTTATCACAAAATAACGAGAAAAGCGAGTGACAGTCCTTGTTTGTCAGTCTCAAATTTTAAACAGACTGACAAACAAGGACTATCACTTATACAGCTCTCACTAGAGATTTATAAAAAAATCCTGGTATGAATATATGTTTGCACCTACAAAAGCATGCCATATGATTACCAGTGTGATTTTGAAGATCCCAAGTAGAAACATCTCTTACTACAAGTTTTGGATACCTTACACACACACACACACACACACACACACACACACACATATATATATATATATATATATATTGTGTGTGTGTGTGTGTGTGTGTGTGTGTGTGTGTATATAATTTACCTTTTGGTTAATCACGTGTGTTCCAATTTTATAGGTCATCTAATGAGAATCAATCCCAGTTGCCATGGTCTGCAAGCTAAATATTTCAGAGGGTAGACGATAATTTAGGCTCCCTAGGCAGTCGGAAAATGCAAAAGCTAAAATGGGCGGTTGCTTTTTGTGCAACGAACAGCGTGTACATTTATATCAAGTGAAATCCGGGCTGTTGATCGTGTCCAGGGTCAATTAGGCGCCCTTTTTTATTGCCACAAAAGGAGTCACATTCAAAGTGTTACGAGAAAATCTCCAAAACATGCCCGCGTAAGACGCCTATTTTTCTCTTTTCTTTTCTTATCTTTTTTTTTTTTTTTTCAAGTCACCTTTTTCAAAAAATCAGTATCAAACGGTGGAATTATCGTCAAAAAGCGCGGGCGCAGACCCCGTCGCCAAAGTGAAATAAAGAAAGAATTGAAGTCTGTCGTGGAGTGAATAGTGCGTGTTACGATGGCGTGCCTGATTAAAGGGGCTGGTAGACACATAAGAGACGGATTACCCTTGTGGCTCTTGAACCCGAACACTTACCTCAACCCCCCACCATAGAACCCCCATACACAACGGCCATACATATAGCCCCCCCCGTTTAGCTTTGTGCGTAATTGGAACGAAGTGACCATGGAGAGTGGTTGTGGCGTGCCCGGAGTGGTCAATATATTAAACAGAGTGGACAGTGTAATGGTAATGTCGATTCGGTGCTCGGCGTATCACGCCAAGGACCGGCGCACTGGTCAAGTGGTCAGATTGTCAGTAGAGCAGCTGTCATGGTGGTCGGCTGAGAGTCGACGTAATGGCGATCTAGCAGTTTGGTGTGAGTGGAGAGCAAGGCCGGTGAAATGGAGAGTAAGGGGTCGCTTTTCCTTATGCAACGACTTTCTACGATAGCCTGTTACTTGACGGTCGAGGTTGGGATATGGTCATGGTTTGATTGAGGGCAGTAGAAAGAGGGGGTTGGTCACTAAGAACAAGTACTGAGTAGACTGAAGGGTAGCTGTGAGCTGGGTGGGTGAGGCTAAGTACTATAATCGATAATATGTCAATAGCAGTTAGTATCATGTGTGGTGTGAAAATCTTGGACATCAGATAAATGAGGGAGGAGAAACGCTCTTTAGCGATAATAAAGAAGACGGGTGGGGGGGTAGGTGCTAGGGAGTCGGTGGGGGTCGGTGGGAGTCGGTGAATAATGAATTTGGTAATTATGTTGATGGTGGTGTATGACTTGACGGACTGTTATTGATGATCGTAACGAGGGGGTGGAGGGAGACGGTCGCTATCTCGCATGGGTAGACGATGGTGCTTTGACGTCATCGTAAAACGACGAGGGTTGTCGTGTAGATCGACTAGGTGTTGATTGATGATCAAGTTGTTGCGTTGGCCACTATAATGGTGCTGTTTAACTCAGGGAACACTAGTCGATAGAGAAATTCTACGTAGCTGTACATAAATAGTGTTTACCTGAGTTCAATCCCAGTAATTCCACATAAAGGAACGTGATTTTAATCATAGTGTTGATATATCTTATTATAATAGAGGTTCGATGTCTCTCGCTATAATGGCGCAGTTTAAACTCAGGGAACAGTAGTCGATAGGAAATTCGATGAAAAGAAATATTCTACGTACCCTGCGTTCAATCCCAGTACATTCCCAAAAGAATTACGTGATTTTAAGCACAGAGTGTTGACATATCTCATTATAATGGAGATTCGGTGTCTGTCACTAAAATGATGCTGTTTAACATCGCGAACTCTTGTCGATAGGGAAATTCGATGAAAAGAAATATTCTACGTACCCTGCGTTCAATCCCAGTAAATTCCCAAAAGAATTACGTGATTTTAAGCACAGAGTGTTGACATATCTCATTATAATGGAGATTCGGTGTCTGTCACTAAAATGATGCTGTTTAACATCGCGAACTCTTGTCGATAGGGAAATTCGATGAAAAGAAATATTCTACGTACCCTGCGTTCAATCCCGGTACATTCCCAAAAGAATTACGTGATTTTAAGCACAGAGTGTTGACATATCTCATTATAATGGATATTCGGTGTCTGTCACTAAAAATGATGCTGTTTACATCGCGAACTCTTGTCGATAGGGAAATTCGATGAAAAGAAATATTCTACGTACCCTGCGTTCAATCCCAGTACATTCCCAAAAGAATTACGTGATTTTAAGCACAGAGTGTTGACATATCTCATTATAATGGAGATTCGGTGTCTGTCACTAAAATGATGCTGTTTAACATCGCGAACTCTTGTCGATAGGGAAATTCGATGAAAAGAAATATTCTACGTACCCTGCGTTCAATCCCGGTACATTCCAAAAGAATTACGTGATTTTAAGCACAGAGTGTTGACATATCTCATTATAATGGAGATTCGGTGTCTGTCACTAAAATGATGCTGTTTAACATCGCGAACTCTTGTCGATAGGGAAATTCGATGAAAAGAAATATTCTACGTACCCTGCGTTCAATCCCGTACATTCCCAAAAGAATTACGTGATTTTAAGCACAGAGTGTTGACATATCTCATTATAATGGAGATTCGGTGTCTGTCACTAAAATGATGCTGTTTAACATCGCGAACTCTTGTCGATAGGGAAATTCGATGAAAAGAAATATTCTACGTACCCTGAGTTCAATCCCGTAAATTCCCAAAAGAATTACGTGATTTTAAGCACAGAGTGTTGACATATCTCATTATAATGGAGATTCGGTGTCTGTCACTAAAATGATGCTGTTTAACATCGCGAACTCTTGTCGATAGGGAAATTCGATGAAAAGAAATATTCTACGTACCCTGCGTTCAATCCCAGTACATTCCCAAAAGAATTACGTGATTTTAAGCACAGAGTGTTGACATATCTCATTATAATGGAGATTCGGTGTCTGTCACTAAAATGATGCTGTTTAACATCGCGAACTCTTGTCGATAGGGAAATTCGATGAAAAGAAATATTCTACGTACCCTGCGTTCAATCCCAGTAAATTCCCAAAAGAATTACGTGATTTTAAGCACAGAGTGTTGACATATCTCATTATAATGGATATTCGGTGTCTGTCACTAAAATGATGCTGTTTAACATCGCGAACTCTTGTCGATAGGGAAATTCGATGAAAAGAAATATTCTACGTACCCTGCGTTCAATCCCAGTAAATTCCCAAAAGAATTACGTGATTTTAAGCACAGAGTGTTGACATATCTCATTATAATGGAGATTCGGTGTCTGTCACTAAAATGATGCTGTTTAACATCGCGAACTCTTGTCGATAGGGAAATTCGATGAAAAGAAATATTCTACGTACCCTGCGTTCAATCCCAGTAAATTCCCAAAAGAATTACGTGATTTTAAGCACAGAGTGTTGACATATCTCATTATAATGGAGATTCGGTGTCTGTCACTAAAATGATGCTGTTTAACATCGCGAACTCTTGTCGATAGGGAAATTCGATGAAAAAGAAATATTCTACGTACCCTGCGTTCAATCCAGTAAATTCCCAAAAGAATTACGTGATTTTAAGCACAGAGTGTTGACATATCTCATTATAATGGAGATTCGGTGTCTGTCACTAAAATGATGCTGTTTAACATCGCGAACTCTTGTCGATAGGGAAATTCGATGAAAAGAAATATTCTACGTACCCTGAGTTCAATCCCAGTAAATTCCCAAAAGAATTACGTGATTTTAAGCACAGAGTGTTGACATATCTCATTATAATGGAGATTCGGTGTCTGTCACTAAAATGATGCTGTTTAACATCGCGAACTCTTGTCGATAGGGAAATTCGATGAAAAGAAATATTCTACGTACCCTGAGTTCAATCCCAGTAAATTCCCAAAAGAATTACGTGATTTTAAGCACAGAGTGTTGACATATCTCATTATAATGGAGATTCGGTGTCTGTCACTAAAATGATGCTGTTTAACATCGCGAACTCTTGTCGATAGGGAAATTCGATGAAAAGAAATATTCTACGTACCCTGCGTTCAATCCCAGTACATTCCCAAAAGAATTACGTGATTTTAAGCACAGAGTGTTGACATATCTCATTATAATGGATATTCGGTGTCTGTCACTAAAATGATGCTGTTTAACATCGCGAACTCTTGTCGATAGGGAAATTCGATGAAAAGAAATATTCTACGTACCCTGAGTTCAATCCCAGTAATTCCCAAAAGAATTACGTGATTTTAAGCACAGAGTGTTGACATATCTCATTATAATGGAGATTCGGTGTCTGTCACTAAAATGATGCTGTTTAACATCGCGAACTCTTGTCGATAGGGAAATTCGATGAAAAGAAATATTCTACGTACCCTGCGTTCAATCCCAGTAAATTCCCAAAAGAATTACGTGATTTTAAGCACAGAGTGTTGACATATCTCATTATAATGGAGATTTCGGTGTCTGTCACTAAAATGATGCTGTTTAACATCGCGAACTCTTGTCATAGGGAAATTCGATGAAAAGAAATATTCTACGTACCCTGAGTTCAATCCCAGTAAATTCCCAAAAGAATTACGTGATTTTAAGCACAGAGTGTTGACATATCTCATTATAATGGAGATTCGGTGTCTGTCACTAAAATGATGCTGTTTAACATCGCGAACTCTTGTCGATAGGGAAATTCGATGAAAAGAAATATTCTACGTACCCTGAGTTCAATCCCAGTAAATTCCACATAATATAAAGTGATTTTAAGCATAGGGTGTTGATATATCCTGTTATAATGAAGATTCGGTGTCTGTCACTGTTATGGTACTCTTTAGCACTGGGAACTCGATAAAGAAATTCGATGAAAAGAAATATTCTATGTACTGTACACAAATGAGGTTTACCTGAGTTCAATCCCAGTTAATTCCACATAAAAGAACGTGATTTTAAGCATAGAGTGTTTATATATCTTATCATAATGTAGATTTTTTTGGTAAACCATTTTCTTGCGTTCCAGCTTCAAATTAGTGTTGCAACCCGCTGGACGATATTTTTATGAATCTAATTTGAAAAGATTATTAACTTTTGGCAGAATGTTACGTTAACTTGTAATTTGTTAACGAAACTTCAATTATGTGTTTTTTCGGGTTCGTTCGAATCTTCGTCGCCAATTGTTATATCGTAATGACCAGTTATATCGAGTGGTCGATCACGCGAGGAGAGTCCTTCACACAATTCGATAAAGAAATTCGATGAAAAGAAGGACGTGATCTTTAGCATAGATTATTGATATATCTTATTATAATAGAGATTCGGTGCATGTCACTATATTGGTGCTGTTTCACACTGGGTATACTTGTCGATAGAGAAATTCGATGAAAAGAAATATTCTACATACCTGTACACAAATGGGGTTTACTTGAGTTCAATCCCAGTAAATTCCCAAAATGAGGACGTGATCTTTAGCATAGATTGTTGATATATCTTATAATAGAGATTTGGTGTCTGTCACTATATTGGTGCTGTTTCACACTTGGAATACTTGTCGATAGAGAAATTCGATGAAAAGAAATATTCTATATACCTGTACACAAATGGGGTTTACGTGAGTTCAATCACAGTAAATTCCCAAAAGGACAACGTGATTTTTAGCATACAGTGTTGATATATCTTAATGTAATGGAGAGTCGGTGCCTGTCTCTATAATGGTGCTCTTTATATATTAAACTAGCGACTACCCAGTAATACCTGGATAGAAGGGTCAGCCCAAAATACGTAGTGTATTGATTTGTTTATTTTTGAGATTCCCAAATGCTGGACATTTTAAAGCAGAATTTCAATGCTATTTCTATGTATATTTTAATTTCTAAATATCTTCGAATATAAATCAAATCTTCCCAATTTTTGCTCAAAAAGCAAGAACTGGTGATATTTAATGTGTATATATATATTCACTTTGTTGTTAATAGTTTTATTTTCATAGTTTCATCCGGACATACATAGATACTTACACACACTTTTGAAAGGAAAACAGCTTAGATTTAAAGACTAAAGTTTATATTAGAAGACAAGGAGGGAAATAGAATTAATTCTACGCCAAACAAGTGTGTATATAAAATTAGGTACCTATAATTTTTAGTTCTCCTGAAGAGGGTGTACCTTGAACACCGAAACCGTGATAGAGAGAAACACTTTTCTCCAACTATAAATGCCCTATATTTTACGAGATATATTGAGCGCTTTTTGATTAACTACTTATGCTACTGCAATGAAAAAATGTTAGTAACTTTTTGATGAATATATATATATATATATATATATATATATATATATATATATATATATATAAAAGCAATTGGTAATTTGCTTGAAGCATTGTTAAGTATGTTATAATATATTAATATTTTGAAGGCCAATACAATGCGTATGAAAAATTAAAAAAAAAAGATGTTATTTTTTGTCTTATCGATTTCGAAGCATAAACTTCATCATCAGAGTTTATTTTCAGAAATGGACGTGCTTATGTTTTTATTTGTGTGGTTATAATTTCTCTTCTTATTTCCTTTTCCTCTCCTTTTTTTCTCTTTCTTCTTCTCCTCTTTTATGAATAAAATGGGCGAATAACTAATTTATTATTTCTCTCTTTTTTTTTGTTCGTTGAGAATAAATGTTCCTAATATTGTCTGTCATCCGGTCAAATGTTCCAAGTATGTTGCCATGTCAAAATTAAAAAATAAATAAATAAATAAACAAATAAAAACCGTCAATAGAAAAATTATATACTTAGCTTTTGTTTTCATCTTTTCATTATGTTCAATTGAAACAGATTATCGTAATCGCTTCCGTGCGCTCAGCATCACTCTCTGTTTCCCATACTCTCTGTCTTTCGTTCTTTCCTTCTAGTTTAATTTTTCTGAGTAGCATGTTCTTTTGCACCCTTTCTTTGTTTATAATAAAATCGGAATGGTTCATTGTTTAGCTGAGGTGATGACACACACAGAA
>CM042159.1:92190659-92220659 GCA_023376005.1 Doryteuthis pealeii | reverse complement strand
TAATACTAAGCACATATTTATTAAATTCGATTTTTTAATATCAATATGCAAATTAGCCTTCCCGTTCAAACTTTAAACTGCTATTTTGTTGTATATATAAATATAATTGCATGTTGTCATTATGTAGACATAGTTAACAGTATTAATAATGTAAGACAATTTTATTAATAATTGAGGTTTGGATAAAAATAAAATCATGGAGAATGTGATGTCAATAACTAAGAGAATTGTGACTTGAGTAGGAATATAGTTTCGGTTACAGACAGAAAAACACACAATCTCCATTATAATAAGATTATTATTATTATTATTATTATTATTATCTTTTTTCTGCTTCCATTGATTCTTTACTTTTATCTTTTTCCTTTGATAAGAAACTTTCAACAAACTGCCACAGTTGTCTCCCCTGTTTGCATTTCGCGCCACAAAAGACCGCACCTTTAAGCGCACCACTATTTTTTTGGGTCCTTGTTTTTATTCATTGTTGTTTTTCAGTAGGTCTGCCAATTGTCTTGAGGGTGCGCCGCCCCGGATATGATTCTTAGATCCGTTTGTAAACATGTTTGGTATTCGAGCCCGGCCATTTTGATTTCAAGATTGAGATTAGGGGGTGTGGGGCTCAGGGAAGGGGGTCAAACAGAATTCTTGAGTCATCTAGTATTCTTTTTCTGTAGGTTCTCTTTTTCAATGTGTTGTATGATAATCTTAATAGAGAGATAGACAATGATGAAATTGACAAGAGGGGTCGTGAAACGGGAGGGGGCAGTTGGTATTCGACCATGGCCATATGATTTCAGGATTGAGATGGGGGGGGGGCAGAAGGTAATGCAAATAGAATTCTTTAGTCATCTTTTAGTATTCTTTTCTGTATGTTTGTTTCATGATAATGATAATAGAGAGATAGACAATAATAAGATAGACACGTGAGGGGCGTGAAACAGGGAGTTGCAGTTGAGGGGGGGGGAAAAAGAGTCAAAATAAAAGTTGATGGGTGAAAGCGGGAATAATAAGCAAATAAGAAAAAAAGTAATAACGAATAATTCACAGAAAGAGAAGATGATGAAATTTAAACTAAAATGGTAAAATATCATGAGGTTAAAGTGGGAAAATGAAAGACAAAATAGGAGTAAAAAGAGGACGAGATAAACATGTAAGAAGAAGAAGAAGAAGAAGAAGAAGAAGAAGAAGAAGAAGAAGAAGAAGAAGAAGAAGAAGAAGAAGAAGAAGAAGAAGAAGAAGAAGAAGAAGAAGAAGAAGAAGAAGAAGAAGAAGAAGAAGAAGAAGAAGAAGAAAGAAGAAGAAGAAGAAGAAGAAGATGAAGAAGAAGAAGAAGAAGAAGAAGAAGAAGAACAAGAAGAAGAAAAGAACAAAGATGAAGCATGAAACGAGGAGAAAATATTCAAAAAAATATATATATATAACTTTTTCAATATATATATATATATGTATGTGTATGCGTATTTATGTATGTACATTTATGGGTGTATATACAGCTATATCTCTATATGTATATATTTGTGTATATATATAGGTGTATGTGTTGATCATGTAAGATATGTGTAATTATTTATTTTTATTTTTATTTTCATTTTTATCAATAGTATATTTATACAACATTATATTATCTAATATATTCTAAAGTTTAAATATAATTCTTTTTTATATATTTATTTATTTATATTTTATTATTTTTTATATAATGTTTTGTTTTATTCTTCTCTTTACTTGTTCAGATTCATTCAATAGTTTAATTCATAGTTTAATTTTGTCTGACTACCATCCCCCCAAGAAACCAGAACTTGAAAAATATCCTTTTTTCTCATTTGACTTCCTGTTACCATATAATTTGTATTTTTTAATTTTTTTTGAGAAGTAAACATTTTTCAGTTATGCAATACAAATAACCTGATCTTCCATCTGATGAGACTGGATTTTGGGGAGCTATATTAAATCAACTTAAATTTATATAGGCCCCAATTTTGGTCGAAATAAATTTATTATGGAATTACGGTGTTGAGTTTTTCCTTCCTTTCCAAGATATATATATATATATATATATATATATATATATATATATATATATATATATAATATTCTGCAATTAATCGGTATCTTGATTAATTCAGTGGATTTAACCCTGAAGATCCTTATGGTGAAACTCGAGTAGGTTATCCCTTGTACCTATATTGTAATAAATTTGCTCTATTAACGTATTGAGCACTTTGTATTTGTTATATCGCTGACTTACCTCCCTGGATTCTACACCATCTAACCATCGTGACCATATTCACCGGTAAGTCACCTCTTCCATTATATATATATATATATATATATATATATATATATATATATATTAAAGAAGAAAAAAAGAAGAAAAAGAAAATTATTAACAAAGAAGAAAATATTCAAAGAAGAAAAAGGAGAAGAAATAAACTGTTTGATTATTATTATTATTATTATTATTATTATTATTATTATTATTATAGTCACTTTAAATATTTAAATTTAAGAGAGTTTTATAATTTGCTTGAAGCATTGTGTATATATTGGTTAGGAAGGTTGATTTAGAAGGCTATCCACAATGCAGGTGTAAAGAAAGAAAATAAGAAGAAAAAAAATAGACTACTTCAGTTCCAATGATCTTTTGAAAAAGAGATATTATCTCGAAAATTCAAGAATTAAATACAGGTTAACACACAACACCATTGTTACCGTATTATTATTATTTTCTTTACACCTGCATTGTGATAGCCTTCTAAATCAACCTCCTAACCAATTTAAATTTAAATTTAGATTGAATGATTTCAGGATTCAGTTTTAATAATTTTGTCACATCTGGTATAAACAAATTAGAAAAATCATTTGAATATGAATTTGAATAAATATTGTTTTTCATAAATCTGTCTCTCCTCAAAAAGATGATATGAGAATTGAGTGAGAAAACTGAAAAAGAGAAAGAAATTTTGTTTCTTTGTTATTCTTTTGTTTCAGTTGTTTGCATTTCTGTATTTCATTTCCTTCATTTTTAAAAATTAATTTCACTTCTTTTCTTTTCATTTCTTTAATGTATTATTATGTTTTTAACGCTTCATTTCTTTTTTCTTTTTCATTTCTTTTTTGCTTTTTTTGCTTTTTTCACTTCGTTGTTTTTATTTCTATTTTTCCTTACTTCTTCATTTTATTTTATTCATTTTGTTTTCATGTTTCGTTTTGTTTCTTTTCTTTTCTTTTCGGTTATTTGTTTTCAATTCGTATTACTCCCCCCTTTTTTGTCCAATCATTTCGGTTTTTTTTTCTTTTTTTCTTTTGTTTCATTTCTTTCTTTCTTTTTCTTTCTTTTTATTTCATATCAGTTTTACTTGTTAATTTTAATTTTTGTTTCATTTCTGTTTTTAAAATTTGTTCATTTCCTTTCGTTTTCTTTTTTTTTTTTGTTTGTCTTTGTTTTTCTTTCTTTTCTTTCTTTTTTTCTTTTCATGTCATTTTTTTTTCTTTTTTCTTTTTATCTAATAACTCTTTTACTTGTTTTTTTATAGTTTCCTTTCATTTCGGGGCTTTACTTTTTTTCATAAATATATTTTGCTAAAATTTTGCTTAAATTTGCTTTCTTTATAAAAATTTTACTTAAACTTTATAGAAATTTTGCTTTCTTTACAGAAATGTGAATTAAACTGGCTTTGTTTTTTTTTATAGAATTTGGAAATTTTTGCTTTAAATTTTGTTGAAATTCGTTTTCTCTCTTTTCATTGAATTTAATTTCTTTCTTTTCGATTATTGCTTTTTATGTTACTTATTTTTTTCTTTTCTTGTTTCTTTTCTTTTCTTTTTCGTTTATTTTTCGCTTCTCTTTATTTTCAATTAATTATATTTTCATTCTTTTGTTTAATTTTCTCTTTTCTTTTATTTCGAATCTGTTTTTTCGCTTTTTATTTGTATTATATTTCATATCTACATATTTTTCTTCTTTTTTTCCGTTTCATTTCATTCAGATTAATTTATTTTAGGTCTCTCCCCCTCTCTCTTTCGCTCCTCTCTCTCTCGCTCTCTCTGTCTGTCTGTCTCTCTCTGTCTGTCTGTCTCCCTCTCTCTCTCTCTGTCTCTCTCTGTCTCTGTCTCTGTCTCTCTCTCTCTCTCTCTTGTTTCATTTCGTTTCTTTCTTCTCTTTTTGTGTCTTTCTTTTTATTTTATTTCTTTTTTACTTCTGCTTTTCTTTCATTTTCTTTAATTTATCCTCTCTTTTCTACATTTAATTTTACAAAAAGTTTTCAAAATAAATTCTCCATCCTTTTTATAACAGATATTATAGACAAATTAGAATAATTTGAATGTAATTCGAATTGTGAGGGAAAACAGTAGATTAAAAAGTTTTGTTTCTTTTTTTCTTTTTCTTTCATTCTTTTTCTTTCATTCTTTTTCTTTCCTTTTTTTTTTTTTCCCCTTTTTCCTAGTTTCTTTATTTCATTCTTTCTTTCGTTCTTTATTTCTTTATCTGTTTATTTATTTGATTTAGTTTATTTTCATTGTTTTTAGTTTTTTCCTTCCTTTCTTTCTTTCTTTTATTATCATTTCTTTCTTTCAATTTAATGTTTTACTTTACTTTAATTTTTCTTTACTTTTTCTTTACTCAGACGAAGATCTATATGTGTTCAAAAATTCCGAAAAATCAGTAAAAACCATGTTTTTGCTCTAAGTCTGAAGATGCTGCTACGAGATAAGCTTGTTGCAGTTTAAAATTAAATTATTACACGAAATTAAAGTTTTTTTCTTCATTTATTCACACACACACACACACACACACACACACACACACATATATATATATATATATATATATATGTATGTGTGCTTGTGTGGTGTATATATATATATATATATATATATATATATATAGAGAGAGAGAGACGGAGAAAGAATACATTATAATTAAACAACCACGACAAGCAATGTACACTGCTGATGAGACCTAATATAGGTCGAAATAGCTGTCCAGTTTTCCGCTCGTCACACGCGATATTCGCCGAATTTGCGTTGTTATGGTTATTCAATGATATATATATATATATATATATAATATATATATATATATATATATATATAACTCAGACAAAAATGGGTAGTATATTTCACTGGAACTTTAAGTTCCGCTTCCTCAAGCCTTTATTGAATCATTAGGATCATACAAGTTTTTCGAGGAAGCGGAACTTAACGTTTCAGCGAAATATACTACACATTTTTGTCTGAGTTTTGTTCTTTCATTCCTTATTTTACTTCATTCTGTCGGATTCATTCCAATCCCATTTTCCTCATATATATATATATATATATATATATATATATATATATATATATATTGGTTTTAAGTATTTGGTTAATATAAAATAGAAATAAGAATATATCCATATTACATCTGTACGCCACACATTTTAATTTTGCATCTATCTAGTTATCTATCTACCTTTAGAAGACCGGAGGGCACATCGGCTGAAATGTTGTTTATATAAGAATAGAGATGAGGACAACAGTCCGAAAATTCCAAATAATACAAAGAATGAAACATTAAGTAAAAGATTAAAGAAGATCACAAGCAAACAAACAAAAACTTTAATGGCTCAATAGAGACATGTTCTCAATAACAAACAAAAAAATAATGGAAGTGTGAGGCGCTTCTGTTATAAATTAACGAAATTACTACAATAGCAATAATAATTATAAGATAATAATAATAATAATAATAATAATAATAATAATAATAATAATCTGAAAAAGTTATGGAATATGAAAGTGAAAGTTATACCAATTGTAGTTGGTGCACTTGGAACAGTCCCAAAAGGATTAGAAAAGGGCTTGGAAAGTTTGGATATCAGAGGAAGGATTGAAACCATTCAGAACACTGCACTGCTGCAATCTGCCAGAATACTCAGAATAGTCCTGGAGACCTGAGGAGACTTGCTGTCACTCAGACTCCAGTGAAAGACCATCAGCTAACACTGATGTGAAAACTCAAAAGGAATAATAATAATAATAATAATAATAATAATAATAATAATAATAATAATCTTTTCTTGAGAACGAAACGCATAAAGTTCTCTGGGACTTTGAAATTAAAACGGATCACCTTATCCCAGCAAGAAGACCAGACCTAGTGTTGATTAACAAAAAAGAAAGAACTTGTCAACTGGTGTATTTTGCAGTGCCAGCAGATCACAGGGTGAAGCTGAAGGAAAATGAAAAAATAGACAAATATCTGGACCTTGCCAGAGAACTGAAAAAGTTATGGAATATGAAAGTGAAAGTAATACCAATTGTAGTTGGTGCACTTGGAACAGTCCCAAAAGGATTGGAGAAGAGTTTGGAAAGTCTGGAAATCAGAGGAAGGATTGATACCATCCAGAACACTGCACTGCTGCAATCTGCCAGAATACTCAGAAGAGTCCTGGAGACCTGAGGAGACTTGCTGTCACTCAGACTCCAGGGAAAACCATCAGCTAATGCTGATGTGAAAACTCAAAAGGAGTAAATAATAATAATTTAAAGATAGCAATAATAAAATACTATAAAGATAGCAATAATATCAATAACAAAATAATATTTTTAAAAAGCTTATAAAATAGCAATACAACGTTTGATAAATACCACGTGCGATACCCTGTTCTCATCAGCTGCTAACTAGGCGTGATAACACAGTTTCGTCGGCTAAAAGTGTGACTGCCACACCGAGTGCCACCAAGTGTCAACTCCTGCCACCTTACCTAGCATAGCGAATTCCCACTTAGATATAAGATAATAATAATGTATTAATAATGGAGATTGTCTGTTTATTTGTAAACTACGTCATAGCTCTACGTCCCAGCTTACGTCACAATATTCTTATGCTATATACAGCCAAAATTTGAGTAAGCAAATCCCTTTTTTTTTACAGTAACAAGAAGTTAACTAAAAAGTTTACAAATAAATAAATACCTACGATTTTGTGTAAAATTGACGTGGAAAATATTCAAAATAATTGTTTGATTATTACAGGCACGCAACATTTTATTTGAGAGGGACGGAGCTCAGTTTTCATTTCAAATTGTTTTTTTTTAACCCCTTTAATAAATATGAGGATTTTGCTTACTTGTGATACAAACACTCTGACATTGAATTTTTAACTCACAGGGTGGGAGTTAAAAATCAGACAATATCTTTCCAAAATTAATTTTTACGACGCCCGGAGGGTGTTTTCTGTTGCTAATAATAATAATAATAATCTTATCTTATTATAATGGAGATTGTATGTTTTTCTGTCTGTAACCGAAACTATATTACTATAAAAATCACAATTCCCTTTGTTATCTGCATCCCATTCTCCATGATTTTATTTTTATCTAAACCTCAATTATTAATAAAATTGTTTTACATTATTAAGACTGTTGACCATATCTACATATAAATAACATGCAATTGTATTTATATATACAACAAAACAGCGGTTTAGAGTGTGAATGGGAAGGCTAATTTGCATATTGATCTTAAAAAATTTGATTTTAATAAACATGTGCTTAATATTATTGATTTCTAATTGTTTAGTTTTATCTTATTGAATATGAGCAAAAATTCTCTTCAATAAATCTTAAAAGAAATCCCTTAACAAAAACAAATAACTGTAATATTATTCTTTACTTCCTATTTTAACTAAATAGTTAAATTAGAATTAGGAGTAATTGAAAATGATGGAAGACTTAGTTTCAAAGTTGTTCTATTTTTCAATCATACCCCCTCTGTTCCAAATCATGTTATTTTTATTCAGTTTCATTGGCCTTTCTAATTTAATATGATATTTTATTATATTAAAACTTAAATACTTGCACCCGGAGGGTGCATATATTTGCTAATAATAATAATAATAATATAATAATAATAATAATATACATCAAAGCGAAAATTGATAAGACCCAACAAAATAGTAAATGTAGACTTTGCGGTAATAGAGATGAGACTGTTAACCATATACTCTGCGAATGTAGCAAACTAGCACAACAAGAATACAAAACTAGACACGACTGGGTTGGGAAGGTGATCCACTGGGAATTATGCAAGAAATTAAAATTTGACCACACAACAAAATGGTATATGCATAAACCAGAATCTGTTCTTGAGAACGAAACGCACACAATTCTCTGGGACTTTGAAATTAAAACGGATCACCTTATCCCAGCAAGAAGACCAGACCTAGTGTTGATTAACAAAAAAGAAAGAACTTGTCAACTGGTGGATTTTGCAGTGCCAGCGGATCACAGGGTGAAGTTAAAGGAAAATGAAAAAATTGACAAATATCTGGACCTTGCCAGAGAACTGAAAAAGTTATGGAATATGAAAGTGAAAGTTATACCAATTGTAGTTGGTGCATTTGGAACGGTCCCAAAGGGATTGGAAAAGGGTTTGGAAAGTTTGGAAATCAGAGGAAGGATTGAAACCCTTCAGAACACTGCACTGCTGCAATCTGCCAGAATACTCAGAAGAGTCCTGGAGACCTGAGGAGACTTGCTGTCACTCAGACTCCAGTTAAAGACCATCAGCTAACACTGATGTGAAAACTCAAAAGGAGTAAATAATAATAAAAACTTGATTAATCGAAAGAAACTTATCTTCTCATCACATACATTATTTTACAATGAAGTTATACTTAGCAAACCCTAATTAATGATGGACTGACTAGATAGACGAACATATAAAAATAACGTTTTCTTCCCACTCTTCTCCTTACTAATTACAAATCCTCACGCATCAAAACGAGGCTTAAACATTTCAAAGCCCCCCCCTCCCGTTCGTTGTGTTTTCTTTTCTTTGTTTTTCTTTCTCCCGCTTCGTCGTTGTTTTTATATTTCTTTTTGTGGTTCGATTGTTTACATCATTCGATTATGTTCGGTGGTTGTTGTTTAAAAAGATGACGATGAGGTGAACGTTGTTAAGAGGTGGTGCGTCATTTGGTTGTGCTAAATCCTTGTTTGTTTGGTCATTTGTGGACGGGGAAGAAGAAGAAGAAGAAGAAGAAGAAGAAGAAGAAGAAGAAGAGAAGAAGAAGAAGAAGAAGAAGAAGAAGAAAGAAGAAGAAGAAGACGTGACAAGAAGAAGAGAAGAAGAAGAAGAAGAAGAAGAGAAGAAGAAGAAGAAGAAGAAGAAGAAGAAGAAGAAGAAGACAAGAAGAAGAAGAAGAAGGAAGAGAAGAGAAGAAGAAAGACGTGACGAGAAGAAGAAGAGAAGAAGAAGAAGAAGAGAAGAGAAGAGAAGAGGAGAAGAACGAGAAGAAGAAGAAGAAGAAGAAGAAGAAGAAGAAGAGAGAAGTGACGAAAGAAAGAAGAAGAAGAAGAAGAAGAAGAAGAAGAAGAAGAAGAAGAAGAAGAAGAAGAAGAAGAAGAAGAAGAAGAAGAAGAAGAAGAAAGAAGAAGAAGAAGAAGAAGAAGAAGAAGAAGAAAAGAAGAAGACGTGGAAGAAGAAGAAGAGAAGAAGAAAGAGAAGAAATAAAGAAGAAGAAGAAAGAAGAGAAGAAGAAAAGAAAGAAGGAGAGAAGAAGAAGAAGAAGAAGAAGAGAAGAAGAAGAAGAGAGAGAAGAAGAAGAGAGCAGAAGAAGAAGAAGAAGAGAAGAAGAAGAAGAAGAAGAAGAAGAAGAGAAAGAAGAAGAACAGAAGAAAGAAATAAGAGAAGACTGACGAGAAGAAGAGAAGAAGAAGAAGAAGAGGAAGAAGAAGAAGAAGACGTGACGAGAGAAGAAGAAGAAGAAGAAGAAGAAGAAGAAGAAAGAGAAGAAGAAGACTGACGAGAAGAAGAAGAAGAAGAAGAAGAAGATGAAGAAGAAGAGAAGAAGAACGTGACGAGAAGAAGAAGAAGGAAGAAGAGAAGAAGAAGAAGAAGATGACGAGAAGCGTGACGAGAAGAAGAAGAAGAAGAAGAAGAAGAAGAAGAAGGAAGAAGAAGAAGAAGAAGAAGAAGAGAAGAAGAAGAAAAGAAAGAAGAAGAGAAAGAGAGAAGAACAAGAAGAAGAAGAAGAAGAAGAAGAAGAAAAGAAGAAAGAGAAGAAGAAGAAGAAGAAGAAGAAGAGAGAAGAAGAAGAAGAAGAAGAAGAATAAAAGAAGACCGAAAGAAGAAGAAGAAAGAAGAAGAAGAAGAAAGAAGAAGAAGAAAGAAGAAGAAGAAGAAAGAAGAAGAAGAAGACGTGACGAGAAGAAGAAGAAGAAGAAGAAGAAGAAGAAGAAGAAGAAGAAGAAGAAGAAGAAAGAAAGAAGAAGAAGAAGAAGAAGAAGAAGAAGAAGAAGAAGAAGAAGAAGAAGAAGAAGAAGAAGAAGAGAAGAAGAAGAAGAAGAAGAACTGAGAAAAGTAAAAAGAAAAGGTAAAAAGAAAGAAAAGAAAAATAATAATAATAATAATAATAATAATAATAATAATAATAATAATACAACAACTCTGCACTGCTGCAATCGCTAGAATACTCAGAAGAGTCCTGGAGACCTGAGGAGACTTGCTGTCAATCAGACCCAGTGAAAGACTATCAGCTGGTGGGAAAACTCAAAAACAACAACAACAACAACAACAAACAACAATAATAATAATAATAATAATAATAATAATAAGAAGAAGAAGAAGAAGAAGAAGAAGAAGAAGAAGAAGAAGAAGAAACAAAGACCCGAAGAAAGAAAGAAAGAAAGAAGAAAGAAAGAAAGAAATCTAATCCGTTTTGTATAAGATGTCTGTTTGATGTTGACACCCTATCATCTTTCTCTTGACGTATTCCAATGAAATCAAACAATTTTTATGACGGACAGACACAATCTAAGAAGAATCAAAATATCTAACAATAACAAACAAAGAAACAAAACCAGAGTCCATCCGAAGTAAACAAACAGATATATACAAGAAGAAGAAAAGGAAGACAAAAAATGGATTTAGCGATGAGCCAAACTCGAACAAATATCAAACCATGAAATTCTTCTGAGAGCTTTCAACGATTAGAAATTCGAATATATCTTATCTTATTATAATGGAGATTGTGGGTTTGTCTGTCTGTAACCGAAACTATATTACTATACAAGTCACAATTCCTTTAGTTATTTACATCATATTCTCCATGATTTTATTTTTATTTTAACCTCAATTATTAATAAAATTGTTTTACATTACTTACACTGTTGACCATATCTACATACTAATAACATGCAATTGTATTTATATATACAACAAAATAGAGGTTTACAGTATGAATGGGAAGGCTGATTTGCATATTGATCTTAAAAATTTGATTTTAATAAATATATGCTTAGTATTATTGATTTCTAATTGTTTGGTTTTATCTTATTGAATATGAGCAAAAATCTTGGGGATAAATCTTAAAAGAAATCCATTAACAAGAAGAAATAACTAATATTAGTCTTTACTTCCTATTCTAACTAAATAGTTAAATTAGGAAAATTTACCAATAAAAGACGGGAGTAATGGAAAATGATGGAAGAGTTAGTTTCAAAGGTGTTCTATTTTTCAATCATACCCCCTCTGTTCCAAATCTTTTTATCTGCATTCTTATTCAGTTTCATTAGCCTTTCTAATTTAAAATGATATTTCATCTTATAAAACTTAAATACTTGCACCCGGATGGTGCATATATTTGCTAGTTAATTATAACGAAAATTGTGTGTCTCTCTGTCTGTAACCGAAACTATATCACTACTCAAGTCACAATTGCCTTAGTTACTTACGTCACATTCTCCATCCTTTTATTTGATTTAAACCTCAATTATTAATAGAATATCTTACATTATTAATACTATAGGCCTTATCTACATACAACCATCTCTCCCAAGGAAACATAAAAGCCTTGAGTGAAAAGCAAATAGCCAATTTGATGGCAGAATACTTCGCTCAAGCATCATCTACAAAAAAATATTCCAACAAATTCAACTCGATCAGAATCAAAGAACAAAAGAACAAAATAAAATTCACATCTGACAATACTGAATGCTATAACCAACCCTTCACCCTAGATGAACTCAAAAATTCATTATCCAAATCCAATAACTCAGCCACCGGACCAGATGAAATCCATTACACACTTCTAAAAGAATTACCCACTATTTCCTTAAAATACCTCCTAAACATATATAATAATCTGGATCTCAGGCAACATCCCTACTTTATGGAAGCAAGCCACAATAATTCCCATCCTCAAAAAACAAAAGGACCCCACAAATCCCACCAGTTATAGACCTATAGCCCTAATTAGCTGTACATGTAAAACTTTGGAAAGGATAATCAATCAAAGACTGATATGGTTCATTGAATCAAACCAACTGCTCTCAAACCTACAAACAGGCTTTAGAACCAAAAGAAGCACTATAGACCAACTAGTCCATATAGAGACTCTTATCCGAGAAGCATTCCTAAAAAAGGAACACCTAGTTGCAGTCTTTTTTGACTTAGAAAGGGCCTACGATACAACATGGCCATATGGAATACTAAAAGACCTCAGGGACTTTGGATTACGGGGCAGACTTCCCGGTTTTATCAAACATTTCCTGGAAGGTCGGACCTTCAGAACAAAAATAAATAACACATACTCTGATCCGAGACCACAAGAGGTGGGAGTCCCCCAGGGCAGTATCTTGTCGGTAACTCTTTCATGATAAAAATAAATAGCATAACATCCTGTCTTCCTCCAGAAATCAAAGGGTCATTATATGTAGACGACTTCCTCATCTGCTACAGCTAAAAAAATATGATCACCATTGAAAGAAAAATGCAACAATGCATCAATAGGATACAAAAATGGACAACAGAAAATGGATTCACAATTTCAAATAATAAAACAAAATGCATGCACTTCTGCCAAATCCACAAAATGCACAACCACCGTAACCTAACATTGAATAACACTGAAATACCAATAACAGATGAACATAAATTCCTTGGTCTTATCTTTGACCCCAAATTATCCTTCATCCCACATATAAAAAAGTTAAGAATAAAATGCAATCAAGCCATCCAACTATTGAGAGCCATAGCCCACACAGACTGGGATGCTGATAGAAAGACCCTCATCAAAATATATAGAACCTTAATAAGATCAAAACTTGATTATGGCTGCTTCATATATGGAGCAGCCAGAAAATCCTAACTACAAAAAAAAATCAGACCCTTTAACTTAAGAATAAGTGATCTCCTCAATGAAATCAAAATCAACACCAATATAGTACACCATACCATACTCTCCAACACGGCACCATGGACCATAAAGCAACCAACTATAAACTTAGAACTGACTAAATTACCTAAAACAAAAACACAACCTATCACTTACCAAGAGAAATTCATTAAAATACAAAATAAGTACCCAGATCATTATCACATCTATACAGATGGATCCAAACAAGGAAAAAAAGTTGGTTGTGCCGCTATTTCTCAAAAAAAAAGAATCCTTAAAACGCCTACCAAATGAAGCCTCAATCTACAGTGCAGAAACCACAGCCATTGATCTAGCTATGAATATCATAGCAAATCACAAAGCTTCCAAATTTATTATATGCACGGACTCTAAATCAGTCCTATTAGCACTACATAACAAAAACACATCACCTCCTCTGATCACGAAGCTCCTAAACAAACTAAACACCCTCTCTAAAAATAATAACATTATATTCTTCTGGATACCAAGTCACATTGTTATCCAAGGAAATGAAAAGGCAGACAAAGCCGCAAGAAAGGCACTTCAGACACATATGAGCAAATCTAAAACCCCATATACAGATCTGAAACCAACCATAAACAAATTTATATTAGACAAATGGCAGAAATCATGGGACAATCTGACTCAAAACAAGCTCCATGAAATACAAGAAGTTATTGGAGAGTGACCGACGGGCCACAGAAGTATTAGAAGAGAAGAAGTAATACTCGCCAGATTGCGTATTGGCACACCCACATTACCCATTCGTACCTGTTAAAAGGGAGGATGCCCAGTGTCCCCAACATGCAAAGTACAACTTACAACCAAGCATATCCTTCTAAATTGTAACAGACTTAAACATATCCGCGCAAATTACTATCAAGCTAGAAACCTGAAAGACATCTTCAAGAATACAAACACTGAAAACATTTTAAATTTTATTAAAAAAAGCAACCTTTTCAACAAAATATAACAGAACATAACCAATTATCTCCATAGAACCATTACTTTAAAGTCTGAAATCCAAAATAACTTTTTGGCATTAAATGACCCACAGAGGTTGATATGCCGTTAAACAAAACTCAAACTCAAACTCAAACATACAACCATGAAATTGTGTTTATATATACTTTAAATATACGCTCCTACATTTGGGGCGCTGGTGATTGTCGTCAGTGATGTAATCCGCAGGGTTCATTGGGAAGTATCGGGTCTTCCAACATCAGACTTCCCTCCCCCTGCTGACCCTATCAGAGGTGATCAAACTCTGGTACAACCACCAACAATAGCCGCTAAAAGACATATGACAAAAAATTCTTTTTTTTTTTTTGGACAATGAAATAACGGTTTACAGTGTGAATGGAAAGGCTAATTTGCATATTGATATTAAAAAATTGATTTTAATAGATATATGCTTAGTATTAATGATTTCTAATATGAGCAAAAATCTCGGTGATAAATCTTAAAAGAAATCCATTAACAAGAAGAAATAACTCTAATTTTATTCTTTACTTCCTATTTTAACTAGATAGTTAAATTAGGAAAATTTACCAATGAAAGGCGGGAGTGATGGAAGAGTAAGTTTCAATTGTTTTATTTTTTGATTATACCCCCACTTTTTCAAATCTTTTTATGTGCATTCGTATTTAGTTTTATTAGCCTTTCTAATTTGATATCATATTTTATTACATTAGGGACTGGCATTTTTATCGTCTGCTACCTATTTTAAGACCGAATTAAAAATAATTAAATCTATTATTTAAGGTCAAACTTTGTCTAAATCGATAAGTAGTAACAAAATAAGCATCATTAAAAAAATAAAAATATCATTACATATGCAGTTTATTTTTAATAGATTTAAAACTATTTGTTTTGGTCAATTTCGACGCGATCCGCCATTCTGTCTATTTTTCAATGGTTTTAGGCGCTTGTTTACAATTTTTATGTAACATTCGAGATTGCAACAACATTTACTAAAAATCAGGTAATTATTCGATTTTAATGAAATTTTCAGTATTGATTTATCAATTAATGAATTTTATAATGCATCAGTTATTTTATTTCAAAACTTTAATTTAGTATTTTTGCTATGAAAAATTAATATATAAAATTCATTTAAAATGTGAAAAGCCTAATGTTCAGTTTAAAATGTTATACTTTTAGATTCTAGAAATAAATATCTATTTAATGCAAACCTTATTTTAGACGCATAAAGTATTAACTTTTGGAGAAAAACTCAATTGAAAATGTACCCCTCCCCTTTTTTAAGCAGAAAAAATATCAATGTATAATTTCATCTTTTATAAGATAATAGCCAATTAAATAATTATCGAAATAAGTATAAAAGAAATCTCCAAAAAATTAATTATTTATTATCTTTTTACATTTTATTTTTCAATTTTCGGTACTTATTTTTTCATAGAAAAGCCACCGTAAATTTTCTTTTGTTTCTATTCATAAGTTCGGTATTTTATCTCATTATTTATACTGTAATTAAAAAACTAAAAGACCAACTTGAAAAAAAGAAGAAGTTACGCCCAACATAAGGGGGGAGGGGGTAAAAAATAAGTGACCTGAAAAAAATGAGAAAGTTTTGAATTAAAATAAATAATGCATTATAAAGAGCATTCATTGATAAATAAACACTGAAAATTTCATTAAAATCCGATATTTCCCTGATTTTTGGTAAATTATTTTCTGTAGGGAGGGCTAAAGTCATTTAATCAAAAATGCATTTTAGGCTCAGTTTGCCAGTAGCTATATTACATCAAAACTTGAATACTTGCACCCGACGGAGGGTGCATATATTTGCTAGTAAAGAATAAAAGATAATAAAACAAATATATAGTGATCTACTAAGCTTAGTTGAGATGTGGCACAAGGTCAGAAATATGAGGCGCCCACTGAGAATCGAACTCACTGACAATGGTCTGCAAATCTAGCGTGGAGGTGCGTGATGTAATTGTTAGAGTCACAAAAAATGGAATCGTCGCCCCGAGTTCAAATCCTGGACGAGGCTGTTTGCATTTCACGTAGCGCTAATACCCTAGGGGAACGTATATATCCAATAACTCTTCCTCCTAACTATGGGTAAATAGTAGTGCAGACTGGGCTCTTTAACCTTGGATAGGTAACCAGTCAAGGAGAAGGAAAACTCTAAATTCAAACCTGTTAAAGTCCGCTCAAGAAACTGACCTTGTGTCACATCCTGCTCGAGTGGAGGGTTTGGTGAATATGTACTTGGTAACCCTTACACACGCGAGGTGAATATAAAACAATTATATAGAAATTGATTTTAAATAATCTATATATGAATACAGAAAATATTAGGCAGACTGGGCTTCTTATTCTTGGTACGTTAACCAGTTAAGGAGAAGGAAAAGTCTTAATTAGAACCCGTTTAAACTCCGCAAGGAAATTTACATTTTGTCGCATCCTACTTGTGTGGAGAAGTTGGTATATATATATATATATATATATATATATATATATACGCCCTAAACACATGATAAGTCTCTTTATATTTTCTAACATATCTACAAATAATGGAGATTCGCTTCCGGTTTTTGTCTGTAACAAAAATTACATCACTGCTTATGTCACATTACCCAAAATCGTCATAAATAGAATAAATACACTCAAAATTTGAACATGCAACATCAGACAGTCCTCATTGTTTTTTAAAACAAGTTTCAATAAATACTTGACTGGTTTTATATATCTATATATAGTTTGTTTTATTTTAATACATATTTAAAGTTTACATTTCAAATTGTTTTATTTTTTAATCCTTTAATGAATTTGATGATTTTACTTACTTAGGGTACAAACTCGCTGACATTGATTTTTTTTACTCCCACCCCTCAGGCAACACGTTTCAAAAATTTATTTTTACATCGCCCGGAGGGTGTTTTTTTATTTTGCTAGTTTTAATAACTCACTTTATTTTTATTAAAACAAAGATTTTTAATAGAAAATCACGATGATGTTATGAATAACAAATTAATAAATGAACCACCAACACAACACACATACGCATAAATTAAAAAACAAATTTTATTTTTTTAAATTCACACAACTCTCATGCATTGATAATCAAGATTCCACCTGACTTTGTTCCTTATATTCTCCAGCCATCTTCTTTCCTTTTCAAAATCCATCGCATGCGACGATGACGTCAACATAACTGTTTTCTACATCTCTGTGGAACATTTTCTTCAAACGATTTCAAAAAAGTTCTTTTTTCGAACATCTCAGAAATTCTCCGTATTTCAACCGATTTCATTTAAAACACCAAATAATTTATTCTAACGAAGGCCGTTATTCCTTGTATACTAAAACGATTGTAGTTTCTATTATTTATTATTTTATTTTGTATCTAAAATAATAATAGATAGAGTACATATGTACATGGATAAACTCCTGGCCAAAACACGTGTCAGTAAAATGAAATGAAATAAATTCTAACTTATCCATTCAGCATTTTCTTACCTTTATTTTTCATTTCAACACACACACACACACACACACACCACACACACACACACACACACATATGCTATATATATATATATATATATATATATATATGTATGTGTGTGTGTGTGTGTGTGTGTGTGTGTGTGGTTGTGTTGTGTGTGTGTGTGAGATGTATTTTACGAATGGTGCGGTGGGCTTGGAGCTAATTGGTCCAAGCCCCAGCCCTACCGCACCATTCCAACTTACCGGACAAGCAGCCGAAAGATCACTACTACGATTCACGGTCAGGAAGAAGGGATGTCACTCTCCTGAAAATTCACCACTCGTCTAAAAGAAACTAAAAAAAAAAAAAAAAAAAAACTACAAGAATACAGAGTTTCTGATATTTATTCCTTGACTAACATATTATGGTAACACATTAGCATAATATATTACGTTAATGCTTCAACACTATGCCCAACCTGGTATAAGTATTTCCAACAACGGATACAGATACAAAAATACATCTCAAATATATATACCACTAGAAGCATACGAGACGCCCAAATCTATAACATATATAATATATATATATATATATATATATATGACCTTGATAATGAATTTTATAATGCATCAGTTATTTTATTTCAAACTTTAATTTAGTATTTTTTGCTATGAAAAATTAATATATAAAATTCATTTAAAATGTGAAAAGCCTAATGTTCAGTTAAAAATGTTATACTTTTAGATCTAGAAATAAATTATCTATTTAATGCAACCTTATTTTAGACGCATAAAGTTATTAACTTTGGAGAAAAACTCAATTGAAAAATGTTACCCTCCCCTTTTTTTAAGCAGAAAAATATCAATGTATAAATTTCATCTTTTATAAGATAATAGCCAATTAAATAATTATCGAAATAAGTTATAAAGAAATCTCCAAAAAATTAATTATTTATTATCTTTTACATTTTTTTTCAATTTTCGGTACTTATTTTTTTCATAGAAAAGCCACCGTAAATTTTCTTTGTTTCTATTCATAAGTTCGGTATTTTATCTCATATTTTATACTGTAATTTAAAAAACTAAAAGACCAACTGAAAAAAAGAAGAAGTTACGCCCAACATAAGGGGGGAGGGGGTAAAAAATAAGTGACCTGAAAAAAATGAGAAAGTTTTGAATTAAATAAATAATGCATTATAAAGAGCATTTCATTGATAAATAAACACTGAAAATTTCATTAAAATCCGATATTTCCCTGATTTTTTGGTAAATTATTTCTGTAGGGAGGGCTAAAGTCATTTAATCAAAATGCATTTTAGGCTCAGTTTGCCAGTAGTATATTACATCAAAACTTGAATACTTGCACCCGACGGAGGGTGCATATATTTGCTAGTAAAGAATAAAAGATAATAAACAAATATATAGTGATCTACTAAGCTTAGTTGAGATGTGGCACAAGGTCAGAAATATGAGGCGCCCACCGAGAATCGAACTCACTGACAATGGTCTGCAAATCTAGCGTGGAGGTGCGTGATGTAATTGTTAGAGTCACAAAAAATGGAATCGTCCCCGAGTTCAAATCCTGGACGAGGCTGTTTGCATTTCACGTAGCGCTTAATACCCTATGGGAACGTATATATCCAATAACTCTTCCTCCTAACTATGGGTAAATAGTAGGGCAGACTGGTCTCTTTAACCTTGGATAGGTAACCAGTCAAGGAGAAGGAAAACTCTAAATTCAAACCTGTTAAAGTCCGCTCAAGAAACTGACCTTGTGTCACATCCTGCTCGAGTGGAGGGGTTTGGTGAATATGTACTTGGTAACCCTTACACCACGCGAGGTGAATATAAAACAATTATATAGAAATTGATTTTAAATAATCTATATATGAATACAGAAAATATTAGGCAGACTGGGCTTCTTATTCTTGGTACGTTAACCTATTAAGGAGAAGGAAAAGTCTTAATTAGAACCCGTTAAACTCCGCAAGGAAATTTACATTTTGTCGCATCCTACTTGTGTGGAGAAGTTGGTATATATATATATATATATATATACGCCCTAAACACATGAAACAACAAGTCTCTTTATATTTTCTAACATATCTACAAATAATGGAGATTCGCTTCCGTTTTTTGTCTGTAATAAAAATTACATCACTGCTTATATCACATTACCCAAAATCGTCATAACATAGAATAAATACACTCAAATTTGAACATGCAACATCAGACAGTCCTCATTGTTTTTTAAAACAAGTTTCAATAAATACATGACTGGTATTATATATCTATATATGTTTGTTTTTATTTAATAATATTTAAAGTTTACATTTCAAATGTTTTTTATTTTTTAATCCTTTAATGAATTTGATGATTTTACTTACTTAGGGTACAAACTCGCTGACATTGATTTTTTTTACTCCCACCCCTCAGGCAACACGTTCAAAAATCTATTTTACATCGCCCGGAGGGTGTTTTTTTTTTTGCTAGTTTTAATAACTCACTTTATTTTTTATTAAAACAAGATTTTTATAGAAAATCACGATGATGTCAATGAATAACAAATTAATAAATGAACCACCAACACAACACACATACGCATAAATTAAATAACAAATTCTATTTTTTAAATTCACACACTCTCATGCATGATAATCAAGATTCCACCTGACTTTGTCCTTATATTCTCCAGCCATCTTCTTTCCTTTTCAAAATCCATCGCATGCGACGATGACGTCAACATAACTGTTTTCTACATCTCTGTGGAACATTTTCTTCAAACAATTTTCAAAAAAGTTCTTTTTTCGAATATCTCAGAAATTCTCCGTATATTCAACCGATTTCATTAAAACACCAAATAATTTATTCTAACGAGGCCGTTATTCCTTGTATACTAAAACGATTGTAGTATTCTATTAGTATTATTATTTTATTTTGTATCTAAATAATAATAGATGAGTACATATGTACATGGATAAAACTCCTGGCCAAAACACGTGTCAGTAAATGAAATGAAATTAAATTCTAACTTATCCATTCAGCATTTTCTTACTTTATTTTTCATTTCAACCACCACACACACACACACACACACACACACACATATGCATATATATTATATATATATATATAATATATATATATATATATATATATATGTGTGTTGTGTGTGTGTGTGTGTGTGTGTGTTGTGTGAGATGTATTTTACGGAATTGTGCGGTGGTTGGAGCTAATTGGTCCAAGCCCCAAGCCCTACCGCACCATTCCAACTTACCGGACAAGCAGCCGGAAGATCACTACTACGATTCACGGTCAGGAGAAGGGATGTCACTCTCCTGAAAATTCACCACTCGTCTAAATAAAAGAACTAAAAAAAAAAAATAAAAAAAAACTCAGAGTTTTCTTATATTTATTCCTTGACTAACATATTATATATTAAACATTAGCATAATATATTACGTTAATGCTTCACACCTATGCCCAAACCGGTATAAAGTATTTCCAACAACGGATACAGATACAAAAATACATCTCAAATATATTACCCACTAGAAGCATACGGAGACGCCAAATCTATAACATATATATATATATTATATTATATATATATATATATATATATATATATGAATATAGAAAAGAAATCTATTTATTAGAAATACGAATATATAAACAATAAAAGATGATAAAACAATAAATAGATTAATAAAAATCATTTTGTTTTATTAACTTTTTTTACAGAAAAAAAACTTTTAATACAGAAAATATTATGACAGACTGGACTCATTAACCTTGGTATGATAACCAGTTGAGAAGGAAAACTCTTCATTCAAACCTTTTAAACTCCACTTAAAAATTGGCCTTATTTTCAAATCCTACTTGTGTAACAATACAACGGGTATGTGGTAAGAAGCGATTAGGAATTTCTTTTATATCAACAAATCCTGCATTTCTAACAGGACCCTGAGAATTGCATCTAAAGGGGGCAATGAACTATATCAACTGATTTCAAATTAAGTGTTTTTGTGGTTTCCTTTACTGAAGAGGTTCACTGTTTATGTTCTCGGCATATTCAGACACTCGTCGTCCCCGGAAAACTTTGCTGGTATACTTAAGAGAACATACTTGTATATTTGGTTTTAAGGATACGATGTTGCTTCGACCAAAAGCACAATTTTTTTCTTCCAATTTTTTAGACCGTTTCTCGTGAAGTGATTCCAAAGTCATTCGTACATACAGATCAACAACTTTTCCTTCCAGCTTTATATATATATATATATAATATATATATATATATATATATATTATATATAAATACATATATATATATATATATATATATATATATATATGTATATGTATTCATTTATATATATAATATATACATATATATATATAAATATATATAGATATATTTATATATAAATATATATATAATATATATTATATCTATAAATATATTATTTATTATATATATATATATATATATATATATATATATATATATATATATATATATATGATAAGTAAATGACCGGAAAAAAATACAAGTACCCATTGCCAGTCGTTGTTCTGGAGATCCACTGGAGTCCGGGTACCGACCAAACATTTAAGGCCCTCAAAGTCAACATGATGAGATATATTGACAAAAAAATGTCTGAAGAGTTTAAAGAAAAACAAAAAAATATCTCTTCACTGAATGACGGTTCTCCGCGAACCGCTGAGCGGGAATATTTGATGAACGATTCATGGATAAATGTTCTACTTATATCAGAAAAAAAAAAGAATATGGAGAAACTTTTGTATATGATGTGTGTGAGTATCTCTGTAAATGTCTGTGCATAAGAGCACATGCGATATATATATATATATATATATATATAATATATATATATATATATATATGAGGGCGCATGCTGTGTGTAATATACATGTTTGTGCGTTGTGATATATATATATATATATATATATATATATATATATATATATATATATATCAGCAAAAAGGGAATAAAAACTTACCGACAAGAGTATAAGAATATTATATACATATATATATATATATGTATGTATGTATATATATGTATATATATATGTGTGTATATATATGTGCGTGTGTGTGTAAGTGTGTGTATATAAAATATATATATGTATATGTATATATGTGTGTGTCTGTGTGTATAGCTGTGTCGTGCGTGTGTGTGCCATGTGTGTGTATGTAATATATATATATATATATATATATATATTATATATATATATATATTAAATATATGCATACGTGTGTAATATGTGACTGTACATGTACGAGTGCGTGCATATGTATATTTGGTTTTATTTGTATGTAAGTATTATTTTAGAAATGTTCCGTTTCAAGACATCAACAAAATATAAATAAAAAATAAACAGAAAAAAAAGGCTGGTAATACCTCTTCATTGAACGAGGCTTGTCCACAAACCACTGAGCGGGGATATAGGACGATGGAACGATGTTCGACTCATGTCAGGAAAAAAAAAAAAGAATACGGTAAAACTTATAGAGGGAAGAATGAAAAAATTCACATATGTGTGTGTGTTTGCTTGTGTGTGTGATTGCTTGTGTGTGTGGGTAGGGTCTGTACGTCTGTGTGTGTAAATGTAAATATAGGTGTGTGTATGGGATATATATGAGTGTGGAGGTGTGGTGTGCATGATATATATGTGTGCGTAGCGCATGATGAATATATATGTGTGTGTATATTGTATACATAAATATGTTTGTGTGTATTTGTGTGTCACATACATATGTGTGGGTGTTTGTGTCATGCATGTGTGCATGTATATATATTATGTATATGTGTGTATGTGTGTGTTGGTTATGTATAAATATAACACACACACACATATATATATATGTATATAGATGTGTATATACAGCATACACACAGATATATATATATTTAACATGTGAATAGGCTCATTATATATATATATATATATATACTAGCATATATGTGCCTCCTCCGGGTGCAAGTATTTAAGTTTTAATGTAATAAATTATTATATTAAATTAGAAAGGCTAATTAAACTAAATAAGAATGCAGATAAATAGATTTGAAAAATTATACCCCCTATAATCGAAAAATAGAACAACTGAAACTTACTCTTCCATCACTCCTGTCTTTCATTGCTAAATTTTCCTAATTTAACTATTTAGTTAGAATAAGAAGTAAAAGAATAAAACGACATTTATTTCTTCTTGTTAATGGATTTCTTTTTAAGATTTATCCCCGAGATTTTTACTCATATTCATTAAGATAAAACGAAACAATTAGAAATCAATAATACTAAGCACATATTTATTAAAATCAAATTGTTAATATCAATATGCAAATCTTCCGTTCACACTGTAAACCGCTATTTTGTTGTATATATAAATACAATTGCATGTTATTAGTATGTAGCCCCGCCCAACGGGTGGGGAGTGCTATAATTAACGGCGTCGATCCCAGGGGGCCATCCCCCCAGGCAACTTGATTTAAAGGGGCAGGGCTGGGTTTATTGCCCAGTGCCTGAGGCGCCCCCCTTGAGGGGGAATGCCGACGGGATCGACGCAATTTTTCACCTGCCACCCCATGAGTCTCGGCTTGTGGGTGGTCCCACATAAATAGGGCCTTTGTGCCTGACCCGTACAAGTGGGGTACGTGGAAAATATCATGTAAATATGGTCAACAGTATTAAGAATGTAAAACAATTTTATTACTAATTGAGGTTTGAATAAAAATAAATTCATGGAGAATGTGACGTAAATAATTAAGGGAATTGTGACTTGAGTAGTGATATAGTTTCGGTTACAGACAGACAAATACACAATCTCCATTATAATAAGATATATAAATATTGAATGTATTTTCATTTCATTGCACCTAAAAGTAATGTTTTTGAGAAGTTTCATGATATCACTCCCTAACATTGCCCTGACGATGGTTAATATATCCAATATTTATCATGTGTATGTGTAAGTACGTATGTGAAATTATGTGTATATGTTGAGTGCGTGTATGTGTGTGTGTACATATTTGTGTATATGTGCATATGTGTGTGTATTTATGTGAATATGTGTGCTTGGGTGTATTGGTGTTTGTGTGTGTATGTGTGTGTGTGAATTTGTATATATATCTGAGTGTGGGTATGTATGTTAGTGTGCGTGTGTATTTTAGCCTATGTACGTAAGTGCGTGAGTATGCGTGTGCGTGGGGTGGTACTGACGCCCAACAAAAACGCTACATTATCGAAAAATACTCATACAAATGCACACACAAACGCACGCTCTCTCTCTCTCTCTCTCTCTCTCTCTCTCTCTCTCACACACACACACACACACACACACACATACACACACCCGCTCTTTAAATCCCCCCCCCCACATGGCTATGCCAAATTTTCTTGGTATTTTTTACCTGTTTGATGAGATATATCAAAGTTTACTATCTATTCACCTCCGAACTCATTCTATTCAAATAAAAGTCCTATTATTATTGTAATCTGAGTCCTTCGGCAAGAGCTGCTGCCAGACGTTTATGGTAGGATGTATGATGGGATATTTCAAAGTTTACTATCTATTCACCTCAGAACTCATTCTATTCAAATAAAAGTCCTATTATTATTGTAATCTGAGTCCTTCGGCAAGAGCTGCTGCCAGACGTTTATGGTAGGATGTATGATGGGATATTTCAAAGTTTACTATCTATTCACCTCAGAACTCATTCTATTCAAATAAAAGTCCTATTATCATTGTAATCTCACTCTTGCTGCTCAATTATAAGGAACCAATCATCAGTTTTTGTAATTTGCTTGGGTTTAGTAAGAGAGACGATGTAAGCGACTTAAAGTAGACAAAGAGTTACTTCTTTGCCTATATACTTTCCCCAATGTGTGTACCAAATTTCTTTGGCATTTTTTACCTGTATAATGGAATATTTTAATATTCAATATCCATTTACCTCAGAAATCATTCTATTCAAATAAAGTCATATTATTTTTGTAATCTCAGTCTTTCTGCTCAATTAGAAGGAACTAACTATCAGTTAGGTATACATAGATCAGTTGGGTATACGTAGAAACCATATAACCAATGTAAGCGGTTTAAAGTAGGCAAATAGATTTTGGAGTCTGTGTTTGGAGACTTTTATCCATTCATCTTCGTGTGCTTCTATTTTCGCCTTGATATTATTTTATACGGATTGTTTTCCAATTTTCTCTATGGTGATGAATTTTACATCTATATAGAATTCGTGAATGTTTGAGTGGAAATGTTGTTATTGAAGTATTTGTTTGTTATAATCATATTTTCATATTATTTTATGCAAATAATTATCATTGTAATCCAAATATTTCTGCTCAATTATAATTAACTAGCAAATATATGCACCCTCCGGGTGCAAGTATCTAAGTTTTAATGTAATAAAGTATCATATTAAATTAGAAAGGCTAATGAAACTAAATAAGCATGCAGATAAGATGATTTGAAACAGAGGGAGGTATAATAGAAAAATAGAACAACTGAAACTTACTCTTCCATCACTCCCATCTTTCATTGTTATTTTTTCTCATTTAAGTATTTAGTTAAAATAGGAAGTAAAGAATAAAATGACATTTATTTTTTCTTGTTAATGGATTTCATTTAAGATTCATTGAATAGATTTTTGCTTATATTCATTAAAATCAATCCAAACAGTTAAAAATCAATAATACTAAGCACATATTTAATAAAATCACATTTTTAATATCAATATGCAAATTAGCCTTCCCGTTCACACTATAAACCGCTATTT
The DNA here is from genome assembly GCA_023376005.1 of Doryteuthis pealeii. Taxonomy (NCBI): domain Eukaryota; kingdom Metazoa; phylum Mollusca; class Cephalopoda; order Myopsida; family Loliginidae; genus Doryteuthis; species Doryteuthis pealeii. The sequence continues at coordinate 92,194,193 of CM042159.1, read as the reverse complement.
CGTTGTATATATAAATATAATTGCATGTCGTTAATATGTAGATTATGGTTAAAATTTATTAATAATTGTGGTTTAAATAAAATTAATATCGTGGAGAATGTGATGTCAATAACTAAGGAAATTGTGACTTGAGTAGTGATGTAGTTTCGGTTACAGACAGAAAAACACACTATCTCCATTATAATTAACTAAACATCACGTTTTGTATTTAGCTTAGATGTGGTATGTCCAATGGTGAGGAAGCTGTTGTGAACGGCTTAAAGAAAGTAATGAGTTAAAAAGAATAACAAATAGATCGAGAGAACCCCGCAAAGAAGCAGAAAGAGAAAGGCATAACACAGACACTGAGGAGAAGATATCCAAACATGCAAAGATACTGGATTAGACAGAGATAATGACAGTTCAGAAAGAGTGCGATAAAAAGAGAGAAACAGACAGGGTAGCATAGAGATGAGAAAAGAGTGAGAAAAGGGCTAGGGGATAGAGGAGGAAGAGAAAGAAAGAGAGAAGGAGGGTATATATATATATATATGAAAAGGTGGAATGAAAACATCACACAATGCTGTTAAAGAAGAAAACAATTTATAATATAATCATAGCTGATACTGATAAATATTTCGATTTTTCAAAAATCATCATCAGAGCTCATTCCCTCCGTGGTCTTTGGGTCGGAGAAAAATGTCAAATCAGTTCACAAAACAAAACAAAAAACTTAATTCTGCAAAAAAGAACGAAAGTTGTTACATTATTCACCAATGTGGGCATTCGCGCCATATTTATGTCGGTCATGTCGATATGTATACCTTTTTTGTCGGTAAACTATCCAAATGTAGCGGATTTTGAGATGTTGGCAACAAGACGAATTAACTTATTCGGAAGGGGGAGGGTATTAAAAAATGTGACGGTTGGAATTCAAAAGATTTTTAGAAAAGGAATTTTTATGATCAATTATTTTTTGTTTTTTTATTTTTATGTTCTGTATTTCATAAATGATTAATTATTTATTGTGTTTTGTTTTTTATATATAAAGTAAAAAAATTATGGACGGAATTTGTTATTATTTTAGATAATGTGAAGCATTTGGATCTAATGGAAGGATTTTATTTTCAAAACCGAATTCAAATCAAATAAAATGAAAAAGATCTTATTAATAAATCAAAACAATGAATCTAAATTTTATTTTAATGGGAAGTAAATACCGGAAAAAGTTATGTGAAGGGAATTTTATGATTTCTGACTACAAGTGTCACTAAATAAGGGGATATATTAAAGAAACCTTGTATTTGGGGTATGGTTTTATGGGTAAGAATAACACAAGATTCCATAATTCTACGTAGTGTTTTATCATGTATGTGGGTTAATATTTTGGCACCTTTGAAATCAAAAGTATGATTGAGATCAAAGATGTGTTTAGCTAATGCATTGTTTTGAAAACCACGTTTAATATGATATTTGTGTTTCAATAGACGTTTAGTTAAGAATCTGGAAGTCTCCCCTACATATTTCTTGTTACTTTTTAGACAGTCAATAGTGTAGACTCCAGCTTCAGAATGTGTGTGTTTAGGGTTATTTTTATTTGTAGAATGTTTTTCAGTTTTTGTGGAGTGAGCGACAGATTTTATACCAATCTTACTTAAGTTTCTATTTATTTTATCAGTAATAGGATTATTAGGAAGTATGATGTATCTATCAGAGACGTTATTACTGTTATGTTGTGTGCCATTGTTTGGAGATGTGATATTATTATTTTTATTTTTACTATGTATTTTAAATGCCTTTTTTCTGGCACGGTGTATGAAATTTAAGGGATATTGTAATTTGAGGAAAGACCTCTCAATAAAATTAAATTCTTCATCTAAATGTTTCTTGTTACATATCCTAAGCACCAAACACCAAATGTTTCTTGTTACATATCCTAAGCACCAAACACCACGGAGGGAATGAGCTCTGATGATGATTTTTATAAAATCGAAATATTGATCAGTATCAGCTATGATTATATTATAAATTGTTTTCTTCTTTAACAGCATTGTGTGATGTTTTTCATTCCACCTTTTCATACTCATACTGTCAGATTCCTTTCCTTTCCTTTAACTATATATAAATTACGTTATTGGAAGTATATATATATATATTATATATATATATATATATATATATATATATTATATATATATAATATATATAATCCAATGAGTCAGACGAACTTACTAATGCTCTTCAGGGCAAGGATTTACCAATAAGTTTGGTATATTAAATTATATATATATATACACACACACACACACATATATATATATATATATATATATATATATATATATATATATATAATATATATATATATATATATATTATTGTGTGTGTGTGTGTGTGTGTATATATATATATATATAAATTTAATATACCAAACTTATTGGTAAATCCTTGCCCTGAAGAGCATTAGTAAGTTCGTCTGACTCATTTCTCACTTTCTCACACGCTTTCTACTCTCCTCTCTCTCTCTCTCTCTCTCTTCTCTCTCTCTCTCTCTCTCTCTCTCCTATATACAGGGAGACTGAAAGACAGAGAGATACAAATGATATAGATATAGATAGATAGATAGATGGATAGATAGATAAAAAGAGAGAGAAATAGGGGGATGAGAGAGAGAGAGAGAGAGGAGAGAGAGAGAGAGAGAGAGAGAGAGAGAGAGCAGAGAATATATAGATAGAAGATAAATATAGAGATGAGAGAGAGAGAGAGAGAGAGAGGGGGGGTGCGTGAGAAAGAGACATACTATCCAGTGGAAAGCTGAAGATTGAATACAGACATACGGTCAAGCTTGCACAGAAAATTTCTCTTACCCATCTCAACAAGAAAAATATAAAAAGTCACGACCCACGAAAAAAAAAAAGAAAGTTTTTCTGTCTACACAAGCGTTTAACGATAAGCACAATCGTAACAATAAACGCCACTACACCCCCCCATCCCAACCCAACCCTGAAGTATGTTTCTTTGCTTAAGTCCCGAACACAGTAAGAAGCATCTTCTAACAAGATGTCGCTGACTTCTCTAAATACGATATTAACCAAATCCTTAAAACCAAGAGAAATCGTAGATATATTTTTCTAGTCTTGTATTTTTTTCTAAGCTTCTGCAAAGGGCTTCTTAGATCCTAACGTTTTTTGCTTTGTTTGTATGTTTGCTTGTTTGTTGTTTATTTTATTCATTTTTTATTGCTTTTTTTCTTCTTCAAGTGGGGGATTGCTGTTCGGGTTCAGTCGGGCTAGAAGTAGACACAAGGATACGACAGGGGGTTGAGATACTCAACTGCCAGTAGCCACGGGCGTACATATCACGGACGCTCTCCGTATAGCTATCAAGATTCCGCAACCAATATATATATATATATATATATATATATATATATATATATGTATATATATATATATATATATATATATATATATATAAAGATAAAAAAGACTCTAGCATAAGAAAGAGTCCTTAATAAATGACGTTTAACAGTTAATTCACTTTATCGGCTACTTT